>JAWMRA010000005.1:27331264-27425079 GCA_035584735.1 Pseudotriccus pelzelni | reverse complement strand
CATAGGGTTAAAATAACTTCAGTGAAATGTAAAAAAAAAAAAAAAAAAAAAGGCAAAAAAAGGAAAAGCAAGGAAATAAAATATTCTCTCTCACTCCAGGCACAAAAACTCTCTGTAAAATGAACGAAAATTAAAAGACTGCAGAAACATATCCTTATTCCAGGTGAAGAAAGAGAAGGAAGTAACACTGAAGAACTGTCTTTATAAAAATATTAACAAGAGAGCAATTGTGAAAGACAAACACACACTAAATAAAAGAAATCAGTGTTTATCCTCACCCTCCCCAAACCAAACCAGAGATACCCAGGGAAGATATAGGTAATTGATTCTACTGAGGGATTATTTTGTCATCAATCTACAATTAAACTCGCACCACCCCGAGATCCAGATAAGAAGCAGCAGTGAAATAAATGTTATCTGAGAACTCTCTCACAAACCCATTCTCAGGAGTGCTAAAGGGTCACGTAACACTCAGAAATAAGAACAGGTGCAGCTGCTCACCTACAACCCTGGGATCCAAGGCTTTGCCTCCGTGGCTCCTTCCTTATCTTGTGTCCACCCAAACCGTGGTATGTTCACAATCCACAAGTTTATCAGAAAGACAATCCTCCTTCCCTAAGCTCACCAGAAATCACAACGTTCTTCGATTTCTTGACTTGCAAACAATAACACTGAGCATAAACCCTTTTGCCTTCAGGCTTCGCCCGCTCCAATGGAAATGCTCCTTCCAAATGCCCGGCTCTAGGAGTGCTCAGAAGTCGGCAGACAAACACCAAAAGCGCTTCATTCCCACCCAAACCCGGCCCAGGCTGCTCCCGGGAAGACCCACGCAGCGCACTGGGAGAGAGCTCAGCTCTTCCCGCTGACTGTCCACTCCATCTGTCCTCTTCCTCCCAATCCCACACTGCAGGGGGATGCAGGAAGCCTGCCACGCGCTCCAGGGAGCCTCTGCATCTCGCCAAAGCTCTGGGCAGAGCCGAGGGAGGCAGCTCTCCCGGGGTTCAGCGTCCTTTCATCGCCTGAGAGGACGAGCGAGCCCATCCAGCAGGGATTTCCACAGCCAAGAACCGATGAAACAGCGTCTGAACGCGCTTCCTAGACTGTGAGACCGACTGGAAAATATTTATCCAGATCTTTTTTTTTTTTTTCTTTTCTTTTTTAAATCCCACTTCCCTCTGCAAGCTGCCATAAAAACAGCTGACCCTGTTTTGGGAGGTAAGCATTTCCTGAAGAAGAGAACCCCTCTGCCATTCTGGTGCAAGAGATGAAGAACAAAAGAGGCCAGCCAAGCACTGGAAGGAAGACAAACCTTTAAAAAGTTGATAATCTCCAAGTATTTCAGAGGGAAGTGGAAATACTTTTAATTAAGTGAGATTCTGGAAGTAAAGGACTTGGCTCCTTGGACAGAAGGGAGGCAAGAACGTTCATCTCCAGGCTCTCCTGGTTGAACTCCAAAGCACGCCTCTCCCACTGCGTATTTCACAACACAGGGGAAGGTCCTCTTGGGTTTGGGTCACAGTGACAAGAATTTCCGTCCCAATTGATGTTTCCTGGAAGGCTTTTGATCAAGCTTTTCCAAGTAAAACTGCTGGAATACTTGAGAGAAACCCCAGTGTCTTACACCCTCTCGTGACTAGTAAAGTGCCTGAGCACTTTTACCACAGACCTCAGTTGGCCTGAGGTTTTCCAAATTCTGCTTCTCGTGGAGGGGAAAAGATCCATCTTCTCGGAGATTAACTTGAAGAGTAAACGGGATGGTAGGCATGGGAAGACACCTTCTGCCCACCCAAGCACCGAAACAGCCACTGGGCAATTTGGTGGACCCCCCAACCCCACCCCAGAACTAAACTGGCGTGGTGTTTGAAAGGAGAACACAAGATTAGAACCCTCCGAGCATTCAGGCTGTGGTTGAAGAACACGACAGGCCAGGCACGTTTCTCTCATCCCTTTTTATCCTCAGATCACCTCCCTCAGACCTCGGATCCAAACCCCAGGAGCTCACAGCTCTCACCACTGTTTCAGCAGGTCTCAGCCTACGGCACGGTGTGAGGAGCCTCTGCCCAGCAGCACAGGGCAGCTCTTTGAGGAAAAATGAAACCAGTGGCAAGCAATTAGCTGTGCTGTGGCTGTACATCCCACGCAGCTGCACGGGCTGAACTTGTTCTCTCAAACACAAGCTATTCTCTGCTGGAAGGATCAGAGGCCGAACCTTTGAGATGGTTGCAATGAAACTCCACAGAGGTGTCTGTCCATGCCACCAAAAGCTCTGCTTTCCTGTGACAGTGGCCCAGGACCTCAAGCAGGACCTGGCCATTGCAGGTGATTTTATGGGCGACTTAATTTCCCCAAGCACCTTCCCTGCTACGATTTCCTCCCTCGAGAGAGTTTGACTTTTAATCTAGAGCCCCGTTGTTTTTCTCTCAGTTCCTGAATTGTGACTCTCTTGGCCAAACCAGTTTTGGCAGGCTCAGAGGGAGGTTTGGCCGACCCCGAAGAGCCCAAAGGCTCAGTCGTTGTCTCATACCTGACACACAGTGTTTACCTAATGGTGGCTGTTCACAGATAATCCCTTTTCCTCTGTTTACTTTTCACACTACTAAAAGCAAAGCATCCCAATAACCCAGAGACTGGCAATACTTGCAGCGTAAGAGAGAACCATCAAAGTGCACAAGAGCAGAGGAGGAAAAAAAAAGGCAACTACAGGATGCTCTGCCCTTCATATACTGCAAGATTTTGATCCGAAACGCTTCTATCACATAGAATATCTTTCCAGGAGGTCTCTACAGCAGTGGAAGCCTGCAGGAGAAACTTTTGTTCCTAATGTGAATAAATACAGAGGAGGAAAAACCAACCAAACACTTCAACAGAAAAGGAAAAAAAGTCGTTCTGTCACTTCTTTTTTTTTTTTTTTTTTTTCCATGTGTTCCACACAATTTAACAGCCATCATCAAGCCAAATTCTTGTTGGGAAAGGTCTTGGAGAAACAAATCAGTGACTGTATGTAACTGGGCTCAAAAAGATACAATTCCTCCTTAGTTATTTCTCCTTTTTGGCCGTTTGTTTTTGGTCTAAAGCAAGGTGACAGCTTCCAGTAGCAAACACAAGCCTGTCAGGGACATTCCACAGGGACTGAAAGACTGAACAGCCCTGCAGACAGAGCATATTCTTCTTTCACTACTACTACCACTGAATTTTTCTGAATAGTGATGACTTGTCCAGCATTCTCAACTGGATCCAGATGTTATCAGGCTTTTAATACGATAATCCGGCAAGTGCTGAGGTTTTGGGGAGAAGGAAGGCTTATTTTTGGTTTTATTACAAATTTGAACTTTGTGGGTGTTTTTCCAAGCACCATCAGTTTGCAGGTTCAGGCTGGGTAGCCCACTACAAAGTTAAAGACAGCCCAGGCGCAGAAAAGGCAAATTTCTCCCCTTCCGCCCCCCCGCCCCGCTTTATGAGTGTTGTTATAAGCAGAGTAGATTTAAACGAAATCTCAGACTGGCATCTTGCTGACCTCAATCCCAGCTGGCTAAACCTTTGCAACACTCCCGTCCTTGGCATCTACCAGAGCGCAGACACCGATTCAGCCGCTCGATTACGAAATGGAGAATCTGGTATGAGGAACTAGAGCCATTGCACTGTCTGGAACACTGTTTAAAAGACTTAATCTCTCTCTTTCTCTCTCTCCTTAGTACTTCACTGACAGCAGCAGGCTTGAGATTTCAATCGGGGCACCACAACACCACAGAGGATACCGTGCCTGCAGGACTGCGAGCACCACACACACAGGGTGCACTTGAGAGGCAAATGCTGCTGCTACCACCACGTGAGGCTTGTTTTCGAGGGTCCTCCAAGTTTTTAAGCACCCACCAAAACATCTCAGACAACTTCCTCCCCAGGAAAGGCTCTTTTTTCATGTTGCTTTTTAAAAATTAAGACAGAACATTGGAGATTGGCCAATGTCATGTTAATAAAGCCAAGTTAGGCAGCAGTTTAAACAACTATTGTGTGTCCCAAAGAACGTCCCCGTATACTCACCTGTTACACAAACAGAAGTAGAACCAAACAAAAATGAGTTCGTTACCTGCACTGAAATCAACTTGATTGTCCTCTGTCTTCCCTTCGTTTATGGACTCGCTGCCAGGCTCCCCTTTTCGGCTCATCATCCTGGAAAAGCCGCTTGAGAGAGAGGAGAAGATGCCCCGCATGAAATATCCCTGCTGCTCGGCGTCCACCGAGCGCACGGCCGGCAGGAACGGCTTCGCGCCCCTGCTCCCGGAGTGCGGCACGGGCTCGGACAGGGAGCGGCAGAAGGGAACCCGGAACGGTCTGGCCCGCGCCTGGAAAAGCGTCTCAGCTGGGTTTTCATGGAGATCGTCGGCACCGGCAGCATCCACGCTCGCAGAACTTTTGGCAAGCCTCGGATCCCCGCGCTCCCCTCTCAGACTGGAGGAGCCCTCTCTCCTGCTTACCCTCCAGGGAAGCCAAGGATGAGTCTGCCACCTGTGCACTCCAAGAGCTCTCTCCGAGTCAAAACTCATTTGTTTACTCAACTTCTTGCTTTTTATCTGGTGGTACCAGTGATAGTCCTTCAAGGCGGCCGTTCCAGCATCTTGTTCCGACAGAGATCTTCTGAAGGTCCCGGGAGGGAGACTGTAGTGCTTTTTGAAGGCGCTCATTTTCCACCCTTTGGGAGTTCAGCGTTTCTCTTAGGTTCCTTGTTGCTCAGCAGTCCCGTAGCCGTAGTTCCTCACTCACCATCTTACGTCCCCGGTCACTTTGTTCACCGCCGGGAACTGCAGGACAGCGCGGGTTCTTCCCGAAGACCTCGAGCATCGATCCCCAAACCAGGTTATTCCTACATCTCCACAAGCAGGACGTGCCCTCACCCACAGCACACCGACTCCTAAGGGCACACGAAGCCCCGCCGAGCTCGCTGCCGCTTCCTGCGCTCACATTTCTGCAACCGAGCACTCAGGAAGTGACTAAAAAGAGGAGCCCAGCCATGAAAACCCACAGTGCTCTTCGCTTTTCTCAGTCCGCATTAGAGATTTGGTTAAAAAAAGGAAAAGGAGTGCAAAAATACTCAGCTCCAGAGACGCTGCAAAGTCTCAGAAAAGGGTTAAAAAGCTGCAATGCTCAGCTACGAGTCATGCACGTGTTCTTCAGTTAAGGAGCTGAGCATATTATTGTGTACAGTTAAGTACAAAGTAAAGTTTCTATTTACCACAGGTAAGTTGTATCACTTAAGAATACCTCACAGCTGCCTTTTGGAGGGAGATAAAACAGGCAGATCCTCCAGAATCGAGTGCTGGAAGCACCGGAGAGGAAAGCAAAGGGGAGGAATGGAGTAAGGAGAACAAACGCTGCAACTTAAATGCAGTGAGAGTGTAAATACACTGAAGGGAAATAAGGAAAGGGGTGGAGAAAAGGGACTGAGAGGGTGGGTGGGACTTCACCAAACACAAGACCAGAGGGAAGGTTTTGAGGCATGGCAAACAGAACAGGGCAGCAGGCAGATATTCCTTTTTCTCCTCCCCTTCCCTCCCTCTTCTAAACAACAGAATAGGGGGGTATTTTTTTATAAATCTAGCTGGAATAAATGAGATGGAAAAAAATAGCCCTATCTGTCTAACCAAGAGGAAAAAAAAAAACCCTCTTGCCTTCGCTACAATTTAAGAAACAGCTGACTGTTTTAAAATCTCATAAAGAAAATATCTGCTGGTGAACTAAGATCACGCTTGCCAAGTTTTAGACCAGAACACTTAAATCTCAAGTCTCCTCAAATCCCTGAAAATAGGGGGTTTATAATGGAAACGCTGACAGACCCTTGGCAGCAAAGTAACACTGAAAACTACTTCTCTGGTTAAATAAAATGATAATCTTGTCTGGCAGACCAATAAAGCTTAACTGACCCACTATGGGATCCTGCCTTTAAGGCAGGCTGAGTTCATCAGCCAAGTGCATTCCTGACAGTTGCAGATGCAGAAACTTCCTTACTTAAGTGTGTAACTGGAAGAGGGTAACAGTGCTCCCTAGAGCAGGGATGGAGTTACCCAAAGACCTCCATCACACCAAAAAATAATTTCTCTATTCAGCAGCAAGTCAGACTTTTCAATCAGAAGCAACAGAGGCAGCAATTTAAAAATCACAGTAGCGTAGAATCACGGAATATGTTTAAGAAGTCACAACAAATAACCTCAGAAGCAAGAACAGCTCAAGACACTGCAATGCAAATTCTGCAGCAAATAATGATGCTGCCTCTCGTGCTTTGTTGAATTCCTGCTGCTCAGAGCACGAGTCTGGAATGACAAAATGTACCTAAACCACAACACTGCCACAATTTCCATCCAGAGCAATGAGCTCTCGAGGAAGCACAAGCAGCAGTGAATACAGAGAGATAGTAGTACTCCCGAGGTGAAAATGAGATGGAGACTCCACCAGGAAAAACGTTGGCTGGCTCTTGTCTTCTGCTTCTTGATCCCAGGGATTGCTGGTCTCCCTTGGATGCAGCACATGGACTCACATGGGTTGAGTTCTTTAAAGTGACTCACGACTTGACCCTTATTCACGACTGGGAGCTGTTCTTGATGCTTTTCACCAGGCACAGAGGCCTGGGAGTCCATGTTTCTGAAGACTGAGGCAAACACCGCAGCACTGAGGGCCCCAGTTTTAACCAGGTCTGCCACCGGATCGGCCACCCCTTCCAGCAACGGGTTCTCCTTTTCCTTGTTGAGCCTTTTCCTGCCACTGCGGCAGTGGTGCTTTGGACGAACGCTTTGAACTGGGCAGCCTGGTAAAGGAGGCTTTGTGGAACTCCGGGAGCAAGTACGAATAAATCCGATGGATGACCGTGTGGTTTGCTCTAATGGCACAGCCCGTAATCAGCAGGGAAAGCTGAGAACGTGAGGAGGGTTTCTCTGCAAGCCTTGCTTGCACGAATTTCCACTAACGCATCGACATCTACTTTTGGTGTGGGAGCACAGAAGGGCAGGAGAGGGCAGAAAACGCAGACAGACAGTGCAGTAGCTGAAGTCCCCCTGGGGTTTGCTTGTTTTCCAGCTCCTGCTGATATCCCAGAGCCAGGCTGAGCACCCACCCAGACCATGGCTTGAAACTGCATTTGAGAGCCCTTATCTGCCCTATCAGAGGACCTGGTACGAGCAAGGAATGACTCAATTCATAATATGACACCAGCTGCATCAACAGGATTCTGAAGCAGGGATTTGTTACAACAGCACTTTGGACAAGACAGAGCTGTAGGTGAGACATTGGTCAGTGCACGAGGACTGAGACGGTCACCAGGCTGCTCTCATGCTTTTCCATCACCATCCTGCGGACGCCTGACCGCATGGAAAGATCCCTTCACCTCCTTCCCAGTACAGCTGGAATTACACCCCTGACCCAGACCACCCATTTCAGCAAGGGAACACACAGACAGAGCAACCACATATCAAGTTACAGCACAAAGCAACGTGCAAAACCAGTTATGGGTTAACTCCTACTTAAAACTATTTTTATTGGTGTGGCCAGGGGTTGGACCACAGCTCTGTGCAGAGCTAACAATACAGAGAAAGGCTTCAGTAAGCACTCTAAGTGAAGCCCAGGAACATCAAAGTCACACTTTAGTTGAAGTTTGAATAATATTGAGACGGGTCTCTACTTTTTCTGATTTCACTTTTGGTTTCACGTTACCACTGCTCAGACAAATGCATTCTGTGATCAAAGAAAAGTTACCCAGCTTCCTGGGCCTCGCTGAGAATTCCCTGTGTGCTCTTCAGAGGGTCTTTCTCAAAGTGCCTCTAGAAAGGCATACAAGGCTTACATGTTTATCAACATAAAACCACTGATACACAAGTTTGCTTAGTCTACCAATAAGACAGTTCTTTTAATTTGCTAACTCAAAAATTTTAGCCTGGGCTTCGAGTCAAACTGGACTCTCCCTTCCTTATACACATCATCAGTAGCAAAGATGATGCCCAAACAAACCCTTTTGTCTACACTAATCCAAGGCCACCGAGTTAAAACTGGTCTCAAGTGGCTCCAGCATTTCTTGTGTACATAGAATGCACAAGCCAGTAATTCACGTGGCAGAAACTTTCTCCTTGATCCACTGTCCAGTCACTCAGGCAAAAGCCCAAGTCCTTCCAGAGCAGCTCTTTATCCTGGGAAGCATTTACACGGTCTCACTATCACGCAGAAATCAGCTTACAGCAGTGACTGCCAATGGATTAGTGATGTGAGATCCCCAGCCGTACCCAGCCACCCACGCAGCTGTCAGCAGGTAAAATAACGTCAGTGGGAGAAAGGAGTTTGTCAATTAACTTGAGAAAAATCTTGAGAATATTTTTCACCCCTGTTTCTAATACCGACTGCCTACGAACGTGATCCTCCGCTCGCAAATTTTCCTCAGAGGTTTTTTGGTTTTGTTTTGGTTGGTTTTTTTTTTTTGGTAATGTTTGCAGTTCGTTGTGCCAAATCATTCATTGAGCTCTTCAGAAAATTACTATTTTCCTCCTAACAATCCAGTCACTTAATCATCCCATTTGACATGTTTAGCAGCGTATATTTCGCTACTCCGAGATATTTGAAGTAATTTATGCACAAAATGCAGATCTCACATGCTGGGATGTTAGCTGCATTTCAGCTTTAAGGTTGTACTGGGAAAACAATCTTCCTTAACTTCGTAACATTTCACAGAAAACGTACACAAGCAGCCTCACATTTGCACTGAGCATACGAAGACAAATCTCTGGCAAGGGGCTCCTGCGTGGGAAGTCCCCTCTCCTCCATTCAGCTTTCCAGAGGAACTACCCAGCTCTGCTCCACGGAGCTTCAGCAATTCCTCACAGTGTCTGCTGTTTAATAAATACTACCAGCCAATTAAACAAAAAATACCAAAAAAAAAAGCAATACCACAACATCTCACCCCACCTGCATCCTCGCCAAGCAGCTGGAGGGAGAACCCGTCTCTGGTGATACAAATTAATGTTTAATGCTCGGCTGCTCTCTCAAAGCTGTCTAGTGCTTGAGTAAAGGCACTACAACGTGTAAAGCTTGAGTTCATAGCTTATATCAAGAAAAATATGAACTGCAACCACCCATGACTGAGCCGCTCTGTTTTAACTCAGTTTTGGACCAAGCACCAACTTATCAGCTTCTCATTTTTGTAATTTTTTTTTCTTTTTGCCAAGACAAGGAGGGAGAAAGGGAAAAGTGATTAGAGTCAAAAAAAGGAAAGAAAACCCAAAGCCACACAGCCACCAAAATCCACAATAAACCCTGGATGTTTATTCACCAAACCTAAGTTTTCAACCAACTCCTCTCTTCTAATTCAGAAGGACAGCAGGTCAAGAAAACACCACTTCTGAGAAGATCCCAGCTCAAGTCCCAAATTACCAGCCATCAAAAGAGCTTTAACCTGTAAAAAGCAAAACGAATTGCAACCTACATCCTCCCCTGAGAAGCCAGGAGGAATACAGAGGAACAAGGATCCTGGATTTTGCAGCTGAGCTCCCCTCAAATCTTTGCCCATTCAAAACTAGCCCAATACCCACTGCACTGGAACAGTTCACGGCGGGGTGATCAATACAGAAAGCAAAAATCCTCACGAAAGTTTTCCAGTTGAGCCAACTTGACATGCAGCTAAACAGCACGGAAGATGAAACATTTTTCCTTCCCTTCAAATTAGAGACTTTTCAAAATATTAAGTTTTGTTTATGCAAGGCTAAGTAATTAATGACCTAACATCCCCTTCCCATCTCCTATCACCAAGATGCATCTGTTTCCCCCCTGCAACATTTCCTGCAGGTGGGTATCACTTTTCCTCGGCTCAGGGCAGAGCAGTGCACCTGACTTTCTCGACCACTTAACAGCTAGTGTTAATTAACGTTTAGAAGTTATGCAGAGGACCAAAGAAAGAGCACCCTAAGAAATGCTGCATTTGGGCATTAGAGTGGCTGGAAAAGCAAGTGTGACTCTGGGATTAGAGTGATTCGGAATTGGCATGACTGGAACACAGAGATCCCTTACCGAGACCAAATTAGAGTTCCTGAGAGCGGAGCTGCTCACCTGTGGCAGATAAATCAGGAGATGCTATTTTCACTATGCTGAGAATGAACAAGCTAAATGGTGATACCAAGGCATTCAAATGCCAGAGAGCACCTCATTTTCCCCCTCTAAATTCCAGTGCCAAGTCATGCTGTGACTGCTGTACCATCCCTGCCCTGTGTTTCCAAGCCCTTTACCCTCCACCACAGCCAAGGCCACAGAGATACAGCCTGGCTCGGCTCTGCTTTTGCCATGGGCCAGTTTCTTAAGGCAGGCACCAAAAAACTTCCCAAGATGCACAGGAATTTCCACCTGAATATGAAGAATAGCTTCACTGTGCAAGTGACCACACACTGGAACAGCCTGCCCAGAGAAAATGTGGAGCCTCCCCCACTGGAGATACTCCTGAACTGTCTGGACACAACCCTGTGCCGTGTGCTCTGCTTGAGCAGGGAGGTGGGACCACATGAGCCACCCTTCCAACCTGACCCATTCTGGGATTTCTGCTCTTTAATTCCCTCTACAGTTCCCCTGCCGATACAAACTCCCCCCATGAAAGCCTCCTGGCTTCATTTTTCCATTCTGTTCCCATGATTGTCATGAGAAGCTGCTCCATCCCTGTCACCTGAGCAGGGCAGAGAGAGAGAGAGATGATATAAATTTATGAGATGCCGGGCTTTGGGTGGACGCCAGGACAAGTTAGCGAGAAAACCCCATTTCAGTGTGAGGCGAACAGACCTGCGGAACGGCCGTGCCAGGTTTTAGTTTCACCAGCAATCCTTTGTTGTTGTTGCTGACGACCAAACACGGCCCGTGCCAAGTTCCAAGGGCCATAAAAACGCACATTTAAGAGGCGGCTGAGCTCACGCAGCGGCTGAAGGAGCCCACACACAGCTGCGAGCCACCCCAAACAGCCCAGGGTTTACCAGCGCGCACCGGTGCAAATAAATAAGTGTATGGCCCGAAGGTAAACACTGGAGACGCTTCTGCAGCACAGAAAGGCACAGCAGTAAAAAGGACGTGTGTGGAGCGAGCGGTGGCACCTGCCTCCAAGAAATTTGGAGAGATTTGGGGAGGTTCTGTGAGGAAAGCAAGCCCTTGGGCCCGGCCTGGGACACGGCTGCTCCCACAGGTCTGGCTCCTCCGTGGGCTTAACAACGAGCCACGGACACACGCAGGGAGCTCAGGCCGGCAGGAAAGCCTCTGGAGCCACAAATCACCAACTCCACCACTGAACACAGACAGCTGCACTGACCTACTTCACTGACAACTTTCGCAACCCCGTAAATAAATCAATATATTTATATAAATACATAAACTTCGACTGTATGAATCAAAAAGCGCTTATGCCCAACCCTAACATCCATTTCCTGACGATTACAGGTTGGGCTTGGTACCACTGGAACTATCATGTACAGGCTGCAGATTTCAGTTTTTAATGGTGGTGTTTTTCAGCAGGCAAGATTACCTTTCCATCACCCCACTCCTTTCTCAATTGTAGCGTTTGGGATTTTTGTGGAGAGAGCTGAAAAAAACCAATAAATCATTACTGGTGCAATCTTAAAGCAGTACCAGCAGAACACAGTTTTATTGCTAGATGTGATCCCTCCCGTGCATCGAACCAACTAGAGTGTAAACATTACTGAGAGGAAAAATAGTTATAGTATACAGGCAAGTTAATGGATAAACATCACCAAAATGGTCTTGCTAACTATACTCAAATAGCAGGTGCACATATTGCAACTTTCCAGCCTTTATTTTTATGTAACTACAGAGGAGCACATCCTCAGTGCAGACTGCTGCAAAAATAAGACCTACCAGCTCTAGTCTCCACCAAGGGTAAAAGGAACTGGGTTTATAATTTCATTCTGCGTGTTTTCTTTAATTGACCACTGTTGGCCTTATTCTGTCCTTGTTTAGAGCGAATAAACTAACTTTATATCAACAGCTCCTTCACATAGTACTAGATTTGTAAATATATTTTAAACCGAGCTTCTCAAACACTGGAAATCCTGCTGTAAAGCCAAGCAGCAGCAAAAGATAACCACCACTTAATTGAAAATACTCTCCAAAATCGCTGGAGAGTGTACTCTTATGGTGTGTACATAAACAAAGAACAAACCTCAGCAACACGTAAAATTAAATCCTTGCATTACCACCAGTGATAGAAATACTTTGTCTGCTGTGATGGCCTTTGAGATGGAATCCAACCATAAGCCCAACACCGCCAAGTGCACCACCAAGTCACGTCCCCAGACGGGCACCGGGAGCTGGGCAAACAACCAACCAGAAGGGAGAATTCACAGATCCACAGCTATTTCGGGCTCTGATTTCAGGCAGGGAAATTCCTTGAGCTGTATGGGAATTATCCCAACACCCACCTTGCAGCCCCTCCAGAATGTCGCGTTAATATTAGCAGATTAAAGCGCAACAACTGACAATAAATCAGTGACATCTGGATCTTAGGATTAAACCTTCATCTAAATGGAGAAGTGAATCACAGGGAGGAATGAGGAAACATGCCAGGATCTCAAAATGCCAAAAGTCTCAAGTGCAAACGTTTAGTAGCAGCGCGGAAGGAAGGCCTGTGTAAAATTCCAGTTGCTGCAGCACCGACTGCTACGCACCACACAGAGAAGGCAGTAAACAGCATTTATTAAATGTAAATGACCTTCTAACCAGAGAGTTTTGTCTCCACAGGTTGTCTGCCAGGAAGAGTCTTGAATCAGCGCAGAAGCCACGTTGTCAGGGACAGTGATGAAGCGCTGAAATGAAGATGCACCTTCTGCCAGGCTGAGCCTGCTGCGAGCCCGGCGCCAGCGCTGGAGGAGCCTCCACAACTGGCAGCAGTTGCAGAGCCACAGGGTGGAACAAGGTGACCTGCAGGCACCAAAACAGCACAAGGCTCGGGGAGAGAAAGGAGCACTTGACTAAAACCTCCCGTGCTTGCAATTTAAAGAATAATTGAAGATGTCCAGTGTTGGACACTGCTCGTGATGCGCCACGTGACGCCTGAGAGACGAACCTGTATGTCCTAACCCGACCCTGGACTGTGAATTTAAATGAAACCCCATAAAAGTTAATACTAATATGTGTCTGATGGTAACATGTACAAAAGGAGTCTCTCCTCAGAAGAGAAAGATATAGAATAACTTCAACCTTTGACGGAGAGGACGGAAGGAGGGGGGAAAAAATAATTTCTCTTTCAGAGAATACTTAGGGAACAAATTTGTGACACACGCCCACACTTCCCCATTAAAGGGCAAAAGAAAGAAGTGAACACAGGAAAAAAGGATGTGTATGAAGCACAAGTCAGGCAGAGTCCCCAGCCAGCAAAGCCATCCCAAGGAATGCTGTCTGTGTCAGCTGTGCAGGAAGGCTGAAGCCCCTTCCTCCAGCAAGCCATCATGACAAGCACTTCAGGGTTTTTTTAATGTCTTTTTATTCATTATGCCCGTACCAGAGATCCCTTCCGTTTCAAGTTCCAAGCTGACTTTGGTTTTGTTTCATTAGGTGTGAATGCTGCCATATCAGATGACAGAACTGCCTGTTTCTGAGGTCAGTCCCTCCCAGACCGAGCACCAAAGTCTCATTTGTAAGCCGGCACACACAGAACTTCCAGCAGCCAGCCACTGCTCAGCAATCCTTTAAAAAAATATAACTTCTCAATTATTTTCCTTGGGGGGGGAAAAAAAATCATCTCACCAAAAGGTTTGACAGGACCAGGAAAAAAAAAAAAAAAAGAAACAAAAACTCCCAGAACTGCACACGCTCTTGCTTAGAGCAAATTCCTTTCCAGTTGACATTTCTGAAATGCTTTTTTTTGTTTTCTCACTTCATCATTAAAAGGGAAAATGAGCTGATATTTGCTATTTTTACCTTGACCACACTAGCACTGTTAGTAAACAGTGCTCCACCCTCACCGAGTGGCACGGAACTGCTGGGAACGATAAAACTCCGACTTCAAAATTGTATCTTGAAGTCTCAAACCAACCCGCCAATGGGTCCGGAATATTTGCTTTCAATATAAAACACAAAGGCACTTTGGATTTTTATAAACACACAAGCAACCACCAAAGTTAGACTGAATTAATGAGCACGTGTACTCCAATTCCAACAGACAGGACAGCACCCGTCTGGCTTCACTTAGGAACTCATTATAATCCATGCCTTATAAAAAGGTTTTTACACATATGAAACACTCATATACCAGTGAGACATAAAATCAGGATGTAATCAAATCTCCACAGTTTTATGTACAAATCCCTCAGGACCTGAAGCTGCAAAACCAAACGTGAATAATTGCATCTATTTTCTAATAGAGACCATGTGCTTCGGGACTCGAGTGCACAAGTTTTCAAGGGCTCTGCACAATATTTTCGGAGGTATTTCTACTTCAAATAAGCAACCCAGTTAAGCAGAGATAAACATGCACACACATCAGTGACCTTGTTTAAACAATGCACCAATTATTGTGATAAATCTGGTTGCCAAATCTAAACATAGACTTTGAGGAAAAAACAATGAAGTTTGAGCAGGAGACGGCCTTCTCCTATTTACTGTTTACCTAATTATCCAAATGAATGTGCAGTTTGGCCTCTCTCCCCTTTTCGAGCAGCATGACCGCTTTCCCTCTGGGAGCCAAGAGAGCTCTGGCTGTTACTGGAATCGCAGCGTGATCCGGCACATTTGATGCTCGGAGCGCACTTGGTGCGATTTCAAGGCTTGTCTCACGGTTTGGGTATGTGCACACTCCGCTTCCCCAGACAGCCCCATGCCTGACACAAGGCAGATAGGCACCGCAGGGCTGAGTCACTGCTGCACAAACAGGCTTTTTTTTTAAAAAAAAAAAGAAAAAAAATCTTTTTTTTTTTTTCCCAAGCGAAGGCATTGGAGGGGGGGAAGAAGAAAAATCCCATCCAAGACCCACTCGAAGTTTCCAACTTCAGGTGCCGAAGCAGGAAGCGAGGGGAGGAGGGGGAAACAGGGCAAAAAGGAGGAGAAAGTTCTTTGATTGAGGGTTATATTTTTAGACTATTAGTAATTTCATTCTGTCACCGTGCTACAGAAGCCAGACCTGTGCGAATTAACGCAGCATTATCCTTTCTAATTTTTGCTAAGTCCAGGCTGCAGTCTTAACCTAATCTCCTTACGCTGGGACGCGGCAGGGCACTCGCTCCCCCTGCCCTGCTGCGGCTCACGGCTTTCCAGCACAGATAGTCCTGCCCGCAGCACACATTCCCTCTTTGCCCAAACCACGCAGGAACACGGAGAGTTCACCCCTTTCGTGTGCTGGAGGAGGAAAAAAAAAAATAAATAAAAATCTCCGTGCCGAGGACACCGAACCCGAGACCCTGATCTGTTTTGAAGCTCACCAAGGTAACGGGTTTACGACCGTAAGGTATGGGAAGGAACTCTGCCGAAATGCTTTTCCTCCCCGCTAAAAATACTCGGCACTTGAAGTGCCGTCGCCCCTCTTATCTCTTCGTATTTATAAAAGTAAGGCCCAACTTTGCTGGGCAGGCCGAGGCTGGAGGAGAGAAATCTGTGCCCGCTCTATTTTAGTCCATCGCAGTTATGCATCCCATTTATTCTTATTGTTCCAAAACAAGTTAAAACCAACTTGGATATCTTTTAAACAAGTTTCCCTCCCCATGTCATTACGAGGGTTATTGTCAAACTGTTTTTCTTATTTCCTTTCTCGAAGTTTGCACACCACGGGCCAAACCCGTTTGCAACTTCCCTCCCCAAGCGCAAGTTGCCACACATAGATCAGTTACACAGAAATACCACGACTTACAGTAAAGGAATCATTTGGGAAAAAACACAAACATATGGAGCTCAACTTGTTTTATAAATATCTTCAAAAAGGATCCTGGAAACATCCCACCCTGGGCTGGCCATGCACGAGGCAGAAGTGGTGGGGAGTGGCAAGGGAAGAGGCAGACAGACAAGGACTTTATTTTTTGTCTCATTAAAGTTTTGTTTTCTTCTTTCCAGAAAAAACAAGAAAGGCCAGGAAATCCTCAGAATTCGGCATTCCCAACACCACCTCATTACATGCATGCAAGGCCCTCGCTTCCTGTTCCACACCAAGTGAGGATGGAGCAGGACAATGCCGACCTCGGATTTTGTGGGAATGCTACAAACGGAGCCAAAGCCCCACAGGTCAATCCCCCCCAAAATTTGGGTTATACCATTCGCTTCTACCCCGTACTAACGCATCCAGTTTTTAACTATGAAAACCCAGAGCAGGTCTGAGGGTCAGCAAAACTCCTACGCTCATCTCTGAACCAAAGATTAACTGGTCAAGGCTCCTGCAAAACGGGCTGTCCTGTCACCATCATCAGCTAGAAGAATTAAGGGGCAGAGATGGTGAAAGTGAAGGAATGATGGAGGGAAAAGATCCCAAAGCTCAGAACAAGGTGGTGGAACACACCCAGGGGTCTCCTTTCCGACCCTTTCCTTGGGCTCCCGCTTGGGAGCGGCTGTGCCCTCACGAATCCCAACAGCAGAGCGAGGTACAAGCAGCTTCACACCACAAGGTGCTGGTGCACAGGACTGACACACAGTTCTGAGAGCCTGCAGAAGGCCAAAACTCACCTCCCTGTATAGACACACACAGGGGGACAACTGAAATCAAAACAAAAATCAAGTTCCTCCTGTCAAAGGAGCTGTCAAGCATATCAAGTCCTTCTTTTACCTTCTCGACTGTCTAAAACTGATTATTACTCTGGAATAAACTAGAATGAAGAAAAAAGGGATAAATCTGGGCTTATCTTCTTAAAATATAAACCCCTCAAGGAATATAATTTGCTGCAATTAAACACAAAAAGACAATCCTCGAGATAAGCCCGAACAAATCACCTTGAGAGTTTAATAAGCTGTGGTTTTGTTTGGGG
Source organism: Pseudotriccus pelzelni (assembly GCA_035584735.1). Lineage (NCBI taxonomy): Eukaryota > Metazoa > Chordata > Aves > Passeriformes > Tyrannidae > Pseudotriccus > Pseudotriccus pelzelni. The sequence continues at coordinate 27,408,127 of JAWMRA010000005.1, read as the reverse complement.
GATTTTTCAGTTCATTAATTAGTGGTTTTTAGCTGACCTGTCAAACCTACTTTGGAACTTGTCACGTCCAGAGGTCGCAGCAGCCAGAACAGAAAGTGTGCAAGACGACCTGCCCATGGAAGGGGGTGGAATGAGATGAGTTCCAAGGTCCCTTCCAGCCCAAACCATCCTAGGATGGCATCATATATTCACCTACCAGACACAGCGATGTCACCATGGAAAGCTGCACATCAGCCACCCCACTTTTGGACTCGGACTCGCAGGGATCAGTAAGAAATACTTGATATCAAAGTGCTTAGAAAGAGCTGGTAATGCTAGAGATATTTAGTGTCCTACAGTAAAGACACTGGTGCTTTTACACTTCAGACAACCTTAATTGCTGATATCTAAAATAACCCTTTACACACTCTTTAGATAGAAGAGTTATTTTAACAAGTTGTCTTTTGAGCCTTTGCTTCCTGGGTCACTCAGGGTTAGACACAGGCTGTATTTCTGGTGCACAGAAGGCATGAGCTCTTCTCCCCCTCTTTTCTTATTTGCTTTGTCCCATACACAGGTGATGTTCCCCCAGGCAGCTGACAAGTGGAATGCTCTGTTCCCAGAGCTGACACGGTGATCCACTGTGTACTCACAAAACAGGGTGCAAGATCCTTCCCCCCAAGCCCCAGCCTTTTTTTTGCAAACCTGCACTGTGCCTTAATCAAGCGGGTTTATTATCAAGCGAATAAAAATTCCCATCTCCTGCCAAACCACCAAGCCACGTTCCTGTCACAGAACACACACCCGATTCAGCACGTCTTGGTGGCGTGGGTGGAAGTTCAGGTACACAGAGACCGACCTCGCAGAGCTGCAGTGGTCAGCTTGGCAGAAGGGTAATTAAAGCCTGTCAAGCCCAGGGAGAATCAACCCGACATTTACTGGTTCACAGAAGTACAAGCAAAGACCAACAGATCCCAAACTCGCTGCTCCCACCAGGCTGCTGCGGGACCCCAGGGAAGCTCTGGCTCTGAGGTGACCCTTGTGGGAGCATTTTTGCTGTTCTGAGCTGGTTAAACCCTTTCTCTTTTGGTGACTGTGGATTTACAGCTCCTCAGTTTCAAGTGGCTCATCCAAGGAACCTGCAAAGCAAAAGGTGGGAGGACACAGATACCTCTTAAACTGACTTTCTTAATGAAACCAGTCTGCAGCGGAATTTCAAGTCTACAGGAAATTTTCCAGAAATAGTGCATGATTTATACCGAGATGATTGCACATCAATTCCTTATTCAGAACCTTTGTCACATTCACCGGGGGGGGAAAAAAAGGTTGGGTTTATTTCTGTCCTCCATTCTTCTGCCCTACTGGGTTTTTTTTTTCGGTTACTTTTCCCACTCACTCTCCTCTGCTCTTCCCATGTAACAGCTATCAAACCCAGCCAACAGATGGATTAAATCACACGAGCCGTCCTGTTGTATCCACTGTGTTTTTCACGGCTGAATAGTCCACAGCCATTCCATTCCATTTCAATTTATTGTATTTTAAGAGATTGAATATCACTGAATTGAACAAAAGAGATCACCCACCTGGACCCCTGCTTTCAATCCATTTTTGAGAGTCCCTCTAGTAATCACAGCTCTAGACTATCAAATGAATCACAGTTCAATAGATTTAACAGTGCCAAAAACATCTATTCTAACACCAATATATATTTTCTTTTTTTAAAGTTGGCAATGAGAGGAAAATTAAAATGCAAGCTGCAGCTCTTTTACCTTTAGGGTGTCTAAATTTTGTGCTACACAGAAATTAAGGGAATTTCTGAATGAACCAGAAGGTGGCAATTTCTGGGTAATCCCACCAAAGCCAGGGGGAAGGGAAATCACTGCTTTCCCGTTCTCTTCCTATTATTAAATGCAATACAATTAAATGCAAGCACTCCTTGTAAAAAAACCTGAAGCCAATCATCACAAACTACACTACAGGGAAAATTAGGCAGAATTTATGCACCGATACAGAAGAGAGCAGTGACACACAACACAATTTCTCCCCGAAGGAGGAATAAATGGGCATTTACAGCTCGAGAAATTTAGAGCCAGGAACAAAAGGGGAAACAAGACCGAGAAGGAAGGGGAAGGGAAGAGAAGGAGCACGTGTTTATTATCTCAGGATCTTAACTCCAGCGATTCCAGGGGGACTCAAGAAGCAGCAAAGAGATTCCAGTGCTGCTGCTTCTGACACAGGCAGGTCTAATGCTGCCATTACCTGGCCATACACAGTCTAGGACTGATGGGGAGCTCTTGAAATCTGACAGCTAGAAAGCTGCAATTTAGCAAGGATAGTTATTTTGAGCCCTTAGTCTGGAAAAGGCTGAATTTAGCTGAGAGAAGAACTAGCTGCTGCCTGTGGTTGTCCCAGAAAGTACCTGACGTGGGGAAAAGTTTTATACAGGAACTTTTAAAGCTTTAAAATCTACAGACACAAGCAGGAAATTATTGTTTGTGCTTTTTCTGACCAGCCTAATTATAACTTTCAGCCCTGAAGTAACCTCCAGTATTCACAGAACTCAGTTTAAAGTCACTCTTCCCTCTACCTAAACTATCATCCAATTTGTTATCTCCTCTCCGGCCCTGCTAGGACTGGAAACCTCATACCCAGAACTAATTCTCTCCTTTACTGTCACTGGGTAACAACCCTCAGGATTACAAATTTAATCATATTAATAACAGAATAAACTGACAAATGAACCCAAATACTTCCAGTGGTTACACCAGCAGCAATAACTGGTGTTTCGTCATGTCAGAAAGTGACTGCAGACTGACCTGCCCAAAGAAAAGTGACTGGAGCAGCACAAGCAGCCTCGCTGCAGTCCCTTAATCAAGAGGAAATACAAAGATATAAAGAACAGGAAAAAGGGCATATTTAGTATAAGGTATCTTAAGAGACAGTATGATTTACTGACAAAGTGATTTATTACTAGCCCAACTTTGCTTTTCAGAGGCTAAAATCTTTTCATTATTTTAAACAAAATTAAAAATAAAAGATATGTTAAGTTCCCAGCAAACAGAAATAGGAACCTGTACACGCTATTTAAGAATTTGTACTTTACACGGCTCGGTTTCCCCTCCCTCCTGCAATTATCTGTCTGCAGAGGAAATAACACACAACGTCCTGCACCTGCCTAGGAGGTTCATCAGAGCAATGAATATACGAGGTAATGACACGTTATTTGGGGGGAAAAAAAAAAAAGGAAAAAGAATGAGTTTAAGAACATTAAAAGCCTTTCTGCAGACAGGATTCTGACAGCTCCATGACAGCAGAACGAAGCACTGCTAAATGCAAACCAGATTTAGAGTCTTTCTGCCGCCCGTACTGCAAGGTAGTCATTAAGCGAGAGGCTTTTGTTGGTAAATATGTTTTAAACGCGTTCACTTGAGCGGGCAGCACAAATGTCACTGCACTCAGGTGACTAAATCAGCCCTGAAGCTCCCTGAGCCGCAGGTTCCGATGTGACAGCTCAGGGGTACCACCTTGAAGAGCCACACCATTTTACGGGTCACCCTCGGCGCTCTCAGCCAGGAGACGCTCCTCGCGCTCAAATAAAATCCTCCCAGGTGCCCCGGGATCCCCGATCCCACCGCTTTTTACCTGCCGACAGGCAGCAACTTTTGAGTTCGCTGCTGTTTGAGAGCTTTGATGTGACAACTCCTCAACTTTCACTTAACAGCTTCTCGCCGTCCCCGCCATCCTGCACGACCCCCAGGTGACACGGCAGCACTTCGGGGAGATGCAGCTCAAATAAAGGGCGTCCCAGAGCCGGGAAACAAAGGACACTGCTTAGCTAAGTCCTTCTCCGCAAGTTTTCGCTGCTTCGCCTTTCTTTAATGCGTTGGGTTTTCCACCCAGTTTGCGGTTTTTTAATACTTTTTAAGGCAAACGATGGTGCTGAAGAACAACCAGCTTCAGTTGATTTATGTGGCTCTTCATCCAGGGCGCAGCTCAAGCTCGTTTCGGTTTATCTCCAATTTAAAACGCGGTTTGCGTTTTCTCCTGCAGCCACACACCAGCAGACAGGCCAGCTAAAGAGTATTTCAAAGTAGCAGGGATCTCAGGAGAGGAGGGATAAACGCAACAGCATTTGTTAGGCTGGCAAAAGACCATTTGTTGACTTTGACCATGACATTTTATAACCTTTTTTGGTTTAAATAAAGATCAAAAAGCTCGGGATGTTCAGTTTCACCACCACTTCGTGGAGTGCTCACAAGGTCCCCACCATAATTAACTTTAAATATATTTATACACTAACTAGGGGGCATTAAAAATATTACTTAAAATATTATATTTATTAAAATACGACGTTATATGGGGGTCACTCAAAATCCAGCTGTCTCAGAGTACGGAGAATAAAAATCCTGCCGAAATAGCCTCTGACCTCATCTGTTCTTGTACAAAAGTCTCCACTTGGAAGTCCCTTCTAAAGACTGATGTTGTTTCATTAATCCTGAAATCTCTGAAAGCTGCTGTGAGTTGTCCCCGGCTAATCAAATGCATAAATTCGGACCACACAAACCCAAAATCACTTTCAGATTTCCTTCAAGTAACTCTCTCCCCAGCAACTAAGAACGAAAGAAAATACTGGTTTTAATGGCATGAGAAGAGTTAATAAGGAAGAGTGGTAATCAAACACAGACTCTACATGGCAAAGACAAGATGCTCATCCAGCCTCTTTTTTGCAGCAGCACTTTTTTTCTGCCAAAAAAAAAAAAAGTGAGAACACAGAGTAAAGTGTCCTTGCTGCTCCCCATACTGTAAACACTGGAAAATAAATACTGTAGGGACCTTCTGTGCTTCTTCCTAACGTTTCCTTCCTGCGCCATTTCTTTTCCCATCTGACCGCTCCCTGCACTGTTGCTTTCATCCATGGTCTAGTACGAGGGTCTGGGCAGCAGGTTGGGGTTACAGAACGCAGCACCAAAATGCCCCAAATGAAGGAACCAAACTGGCCTCAAGCACGAGGCTTTTTACATGTTGCCCTACTGGCCACGTTTCCCTCCACAAGGAATTGTGCTTTCAAACACTGACGGGCTAAAACTTCTCTGAGGAAATCTAAGCAAGGTAAATGCATGCTCTAGTCACTGCAAGACTTGCCTACTAAAGAAACGCCCCTGTTAATTCTCAGACTGCCTTTTTGGTTTGTTTTGTTGTGTGTGTTTTGGTTTTGTTTGAATTTTTGTTCGTTTGTTGTGTGTGTTTTTGTTGGTTTGGTTTTGTTTGGTTTGGTTTTTTAAGTGAAATTTCAACTAAAATTATTCCATTCTCCTTATCTCTGAAGCAAGTAAAAGGGGCCTACAAGAGAGTCGGAGATCGGGGTTTTGACAAGGGCATGTAGTGATAGGACAAGGGGGAATGGCTTCAACTGCCAGAGGGCAGGGTTAGGTGGGATACTGGGAAGAAATTCCTCCCTGAGATGCTGGGGAGGCCCTGGCACAGGTTGCCCAGAGAAGTTGTGGCTGCCCCATCCCTGGAAGTGTCCAACGCCAGGTTGGACAGGGCTCTGAGCACCTGGGATAGTGGGAGGTGTCCCTGCCCATGGCAGGGGGTGGAATGAGATGATCTTTGAGGTCCCTTCCAACACAAACCATTCTAGGCTTCCATGACACTTAATTTCCCTCACTTTCTCACTGTAAAGACTGGTTAATTTATCCAATGTCCCAGGCTATTTACAGAGAGATCAAGGACATCTCCTCTACAGCTTCCTGTATTTGTCACACCACATCTGTCACAACATAATCAAGGTGATTACTGTGTTTCCAGCCACATCTCCATCTTTCCTAGAGGCAGAAATTTCTGATAATTCTTCAGTGAGTGAAAAAAGACCTGTATTTTCGGGCCAGAATGGAATAACATTGGACCACAAGACCTTCCCAGCGAAGGACAATGCAACGCTTGCCACATCCAGTCCACAACTTCCACACAAGAGACCTGCTTGTGCCTGAACTGTGCCCTCCACAAACACAGAGCCGCAGCCTCGGGAGAGACAGGCAGCAGCCAGTAACTCACACCAAAGCCTCCACTTCCAAGAACAACCTTCCCTTAAAGTTCACACATTGGCACTTGCACAAACTTCACCACAGGGCTGTGCCCTCTTGTCCTTATCACAGCCTGGAGCACAGAAGTTGTCCTGCTTGGGGAGGGTGGTTTCAGTCTCACCTAATCAGTCCTAATTAGCCCGAGTCATCGAAGAGCCTTCTGCCCTATTAAAGATTCATTCCCTCAGATATGCCACTGCACAAATCGTTTCCTGCTGAGGCAGTGTGTGATGTCTGCTCTGCAGAGGAGCAGCACCAAGAAGGGCACTTGCACCAGAAAGACACAAGGCTAATAAAATCAATTCTTGAAATTTGAGACAGCCTCCGAAAAACAGTCACCGGGTATGCATGTAATCACACTCCATAATTATTCTAATTTGCACAATTAAGAGCTGGATAAACACCATAAATTTAAATGAGGAACCCCAGGCACTGGCTGGTGCTGCTACTGGAATATTTTAAAATCCAAAATATCCAACACAGCTGACGACAATTTCTGCAACCACGCAACACGAGAGCACCTTGCTGAAATCCAGTTAGATACTTGCCACCAAACCAAAAGAACAAGAAGAAAGCAATGAAATAGTTTTTCCTATACCTCATTAGCACTGTTTTCATCTCAACCTCATCTTCTGGCACAGTCACAACCGACACAACAGTTTAAATGCTCCTGAGATGCCTGTCCCCTGCGAGCTCCCCACTCCCCCAAAAACCTCCCAAATCCAAAGCCATCCCATTTAGAGAGACTGCTGCTGTTACACAGCCAAGCTAAGGCAGGAATCCCAGGGCAGGCTAAGGAACAGACTTTAAGCACACATTCCTCTGGATAACCATCTTGTCCACGGACAAAGGCATTTCCAGGCTGCCACCTCCCACTGGAGATGGAAGATGAAAACGGCAGCAGCACCCACCATCTCTCTGCCCGCATTTCTCCTCCCAGGCACCCAAACCAACCCTCTGATCACTTATCTTTCCCATCAGGCGAGATGTTTCCCGTACTCACCACTCCACGTCTTTGCCTGCACCAGCACCTTCCTCACCAGGCTTGCCATACCGGAATTTTTCCCCGTGTTGTCTAAACCTGCTCAGGGCCAAACCAGGGGGAAGAGGTAAAAAGGGACGCCTGCATCTCGTCCCTGCTCCTCCAGCAGCTCCGTGGCTTTTGCTGCTGAGGCTGCTCAGCATCTGGAGGAGCAAGGCTGAGCACACACACACACGCGCGTGCATGCACACGCACAGGAAGCCTGGAACTGAATCAGGATTAAAGGGACTGACTTCCTCCTTCATGCTCCAGTATCTCGGCTGTAAACAAGCCCTGCACATTAGCTAAGCCAAGCCGAAAAGTCCAGCAGCGAAGGACAAAAGAAGGGAGTGGCTCCAGCAAGGAATAACTATTTTAAATACACAAACATCTTCCCATCAGATTAAAACTAGGCTTTTAAATTAGGCAAATTCTGAAGCCATTGTTGTGACAGGGTAACTCAAGACAAACAGGAGACGCTGCTTCCTCCTCCGGAGAGGGCTTCTGGATTTCCAGGACGAAGTGTCCCATAAGCATTCCAAGCGTCTGGGCAAAAGGCTTGAAAAGTGTTCATGGCACTCCAGGGCTGGAAGGCAAAGAAGGGGGAGCCAAATGCAGGAACAAGCCCCAGAGGAGGCACCACCAGCTACAACCGCTGCACCCTGTAGGAGCAATGGTGGGAGCCACGGGGAACCAAGGGATGGCTGGGTCAGACCATGCGTCAGTCAGCCTCCAAGCTCTCCAGGAACAAGCTTAGCCTGGCACGGACATGCGTATTGTGCGTGTTTCATACACAGCCTGCTTGTGCTCTGGGAGATCTCCACCTCACCACACACGGCCTCGGGCTCCTTCGGTCTCCAAGGGGTTTTCCCCACCGTTCTGAGGCGTTCACCTCACGGCAGCTCCACCTCTGAGCGCACAGAACACACCACCAGCACGCACCAAACAAGCCCTTTTGCGCAGAGCCAGAGGGGCTCTAACATTTGCCCCATTGCTGGCAACAAAACCCCTCTCGAGGGCGACTGTCCCTCTATTGACAGCCCTAATGGAAGCACTGCCTGACCTGTGTGTGGTAAAGGCTGAGTGAGGAGAAAGCCAGCACTGGGCAATCCTTAGCCCCAAGGTGGTAAGAAGTGCCTCTTTGGAAGAGCTGCCACCCTATGCCTTTTCAGACATGTTTTTTATTTATCTTTCTATCAGAGACCACTTATCTCATAAAAGACCTTTATTACACCTAAACTGAAGCACTGAAAGCGCTGCAACTATTCAAACATTCTTTTCATTACCACCTTGCAAAGCTGGCTACTAAAAGATTCTCCATTTTTTCTTACTCTCTTAATAAGGCAAGATTCCATTGTCCTCCCCTCCTCTTCCCACCTTGTCTTTTAAGAAATCCAATTCTCACAAAAGTCAAGTACAATCAAACTGCTGCTATCCCTTCAGGTAAGTGCGAAACCAAGGGGTTGGGGTCAAAAACGAAACAGTGCTGGCTCTCAGAAGCAGAAAGTGCACAGGAATCTTGTCCAGGTGCACTGGATGAGGTTCCCAACAATCCTGTCCCTAAGAGAAGTCCAGCTGCAGAGAGGCAGGGGAGCACAGGACAAGCAGTGTGCAAGCTCAGCAGCCTTCTGCCAAAGGGCTCCTTCTCCTTGTTCCACTGTCCAAGCCTGAGATGCAACACTTCATTACAGAAGAGCTGCATGCAGTTCAAACCTTCACTGCCAGTAACCAGGAACAAGCTGCCAGTACATAAGAGGCTGACTGAGAAATCATCCCTCTGTCTTTGCTCCCCTTCACTTGACTGGGTTTGGGTTGGAAGGGACCTTAAAGATCATCTCATTCCAACCCCTTGCCATGGGCAAGGACACCTCCCACTAGCTCAGGTTGCTCCAAGCCCCATCCAACCTTGAACACTTCCAGGGATGGGGCAGCCACAACTTCTCTGGGCAACCTGTGCCAGGGCCTCCCCACCCTCACAGTGCAGAATTCCTTCCCAATATCCCACCTAACCCTGCCTTCTGTCAGTTTGAAGACATTTCCCTTCGTCCTGTCATTCCAGGCCCTTGCAAAAATTCCCATCCCATCTCTCTTGCAGCCCCTTTAGGTACTGGAAAGGGCCCTATGGTCTCCCTGGAGCCTCCTCTGCTCCAGGCTGAACAACCCCAACTCTGTCAGCCTTTCTTCACAGGACAGCTGCTCCAACCTCTTCTCCAAATCACCTCCATGGTCGTTCTTTGGACTTGCACCAGCAGGTCCACACCCTTCTTACGGGGGAGAGTTTTGTGCAGCCAACTGCCTCAGTACAGGAGTCCATGTGATGCACACGCACATCCACCCAGAGACCTTCGCAATTTAATTCTTGGAGCGTAATGAAATCGCCGCTGCAGCACAAAACATAAATCAGCTCTTTAATACCCATCAGCCAAAGGAGGCTTCCCATTAACGCCCTCGACTCTGCCAAGTACCGAAACAATCACCACATGAATATTAACGGGGGTTCCTTGGCAGGGTGAGGGGGTTGCCACGGGGAATCTCAGGGGACAGCTCAAGATGCCTCAGATCTGTATCAGTGTGCAGAGCGGTTACTTCAGGCAGCAGAAGCTCCTCAGCCTGCTTATGGAGGGGGTTCCACGCAGCAAAAATAACAAGCCCCAGGATGAGACTGCTTGGGAGCAAGGAAGAGATAACGTTGCTGCTTCCAGCAGCAGCACTCTGAGGAATCACAGCCCCTCGTGCTCCGGAAAGGGGAAAACGCGACAGCAGCTCTGCTGCTCCTCACACCCCATAAGGGGAAGAAAACCGGGCTTGAATGTGGGATCTATTTAAGGTCAGGTCAAAAGAAGAGTCTGGTCAGTTAAACCCTTGAAGGGGTTTTCTGGGATAAACCAACACTAACACACAGAGATGGGAATACGGAGAATGGAGAGCAGCACACAGGCTTCAGAGCAGCAGAGCTGTGCTCAAACCCTTCCACTTTCAACCCCGCTTCCCCAATAGTTGGGGCTTTCACCTGTCACACACCGAACTGAATGGTATGTTTTACATTTCTGTGGTCAAAGTCGACCACAGCTCCTCACCTGGTTCTACCAAACACAAGGAGTTGTGCAAATTCGTGAGGTGAGCCCAGGATTTTGGCCCTCCTGGTAGCCAAGACTCACAAACAATCTTCAAAGCTCTAATGCTTTAGACTAAAGTTTCACCAGCAGCACCTTAAATCTGAGCACCTCCCCTTAGCTGACTGTGGAACAGCCACAGTAAAAACTGGTTCCTAACAAAAATACAAGGTCAATCATATTTTCAATGTTACATATAGACCTAGTAATTAGAGTTTTTGTTTCCATTACTAAGATACTCAAACCCAGAGAGATTATCACCTTGGGTAGTTAGGACCCCAGGATACATTTTAAGCTTGGGATCCACGTATTTATGACACGCGATTCTGGACCAAGACATAAGGAGGTGGCTGTGATTTCAAGTCACATTTGTTCTAAGCATGCACCAGCACCTCTGAGTTTACAGGCTTTACCAAAAAGGAAGGACATCCTCTTTCCCCACCCTTAAATAAAGCTGCTTCTGCAGACTTTTAAAAAAAAAAATAAAATAAAGAAGAGGAAAAAAAAGAAACAAGTTGACACCCAGCACAGTGACCTGATGTTTTCCACGCAGTTGCCCTCCGATAAGCACAAAAATGCCTTCTGCTGGGCGTTTTCCCCGCTAACCTTCCTGAGCAAACCCATTAACGCTTGGGAGAAAACGGAACCTCATGCAGTAGGTAATGATACTAAATATAAGCGGTGAATCAAATCACTTTGCTTCTCTGGCACTCAGCTTAACGAGCTGTTTCAGAAGTTCAGAAACGCAGTCCCTGCCTGTGCAGACCCTGGAGCAGCTGATCATTCCTCATTTCTATGCGTTTTTTTGGGCAGGTTAAGTGACAGGTATTAGAAATACAAACAGAGTTTAACAGAACTCTGTGAAACAGATGCAGTCCAGCAGCTTTTTTTAAAAAAGCCTCACCCCCAGTGACCACCTAACAAAACATTATTACAACTGGCCAAAGCAGAGAGAAAGGAGGGACAGAAGAAAGCACACAGGGCAGGGAGCATCCAGGACACCGCTGGGATTCCTTTCAGATTGTTCCTGCCCCGGGTTTGGCAACGAAGTCACGCAATCATAGCACGCCCTGTTCAGGCAGGACAGGTTAACCTGGGCTGGATGGTTGTGCAGTGGGGAATCTGTTCCCCAACTCCTCCAACTCCAGCAGGAGGACAAGAAAAGTCCAAGTGTTCAACCGCCCTTGGAAGCCAGGACTCCAGGCTGGCAAAGCGACAAAGCCAGCGGGAGATGCTCCCCACTGTGCAAAGGACGGTGGGAGGCTGCTTTTGAAACAGAGAAACACACACTTGTCAAAAGGAAGGGATTCAATATCTAATGGGCGAGTCAATGGAGGAAATCAATGATGCATTAATAGCTTCGATCATTCTCAAAGTATTTGCCCAGTCTGCATTCAGAGACTCTCTTCGGGAAACAAAACAAAAAAAACCAGCAAAAAAACCCCAAGCACAACACAGATCAAAGACACTTATTATTAAAAAAAAAAAAAAGGAAGTTATATATTTAAAGTTTACTTCTACAGATAATCACCTCCCACCCCAGAAAACTGTGTCCAATGTGGAAAAAAAATCACCTAACTGAAAAATTCAACTTTTTAAGCCTTTTCGGTGCCACATCTGTCTGCACATAAACCGGGAATTAAGACAGTCAAGAAAAGAGCACCGAGACTTCATGGGAGATCGCTATAAATTCGTCTCCAGAGAGACAGTCTTTATTTGGGAGCAGAAGGATGTTTATTTTCCATATTTAAACGCTGATAGCGGTTCCACGTCTCTGGTTTGCTTTAGCCAAATTTAAAACACAGGGAAATTATCATTAACTGCAGGCAGCATTAATGCTGCTGTGACTGATACAGGACATCTATAGCAAGGGGGGGAGGAAGGGGGTGTGGGGAGAACCGCATAAATTTCCAGCAGTGTGCTGATAAAATGACAGATCGTCTCCTTGAATCTAAGATATCAAAACCAAATGTCTTTAATAACTCTTGATAGGCCAAAAAAAAAAAAAAATAAAAAAAGAAGCCTGCCGCAAAGAAGTCCCAAACATGGAGTCACCTTCTCCTGCAGCACTGAATTCTCTGAAATACAGCTCGATATTTCTACTGCCTGCAAAATTGGACTTCACAGCAGCAGCTCTTCGAGTTCTCAGTACAGGGCTCAGGTCCCTCCCTCCCCCAACAACCAAGTTCCCCGTGGCTGTGGGGTGTGAACACACGTGGCACAGTCCTCACTGAGGTTTCCAAGAGCTGCTTTATCTCAGCTTTTACAAACCTCAGGCTCCTTCCCCGAATCCGCTCTCCCTTTTCTATCCCAACAACCAACACCCTCTGGAAGAAGTCCCTTTTTTTCAGGAGCTTCTCTTACCCACGTTCGCACATTTCAGAGGAGAAAAGAAGAGAAGGAAAAAAGGAGAGGACGGGAAGACAAGGTCAGGTCCTTTCACGGAGCGAGTCAGCAGAGGGGATCTCGTGTCTGTCCTTGGAGAAGCAGTTGTGGGAGTCAGCAGGGCAATAGAGAACCCTAGAAAAGATTGGGTTGGAAGGGACCTTAAAGCTCATCTTATTCCAGCTCTGCTGCCAGGAGACCTTCCACTAGACCAGGTTGCTCCAAGCCATGTCCAACCTGGCCTTGGCCATTCCCAGGGATGGGGCAGCCACAGCTTTTCTTGGCAACCTGTGCCAGGGCCTCAGCACCCTCACAGGGAAGAATTTCTTCCCAATATCCAATCTAAACATGCTCTCCTTCAGCCTGAAGCCATCCCCCCTTGTCCTCTAAGCAGCTACAGGTGGTGGCAAAACAAATCGGCAGATTGGTAGTGCCTGCAGTTGTCTATCTTCACACACAACCTGCAAGGATAAGGCACAAAAATCCCCCCAAAATAGAGTCTACGTGGTGACAAGTGTTTCTCACCTCTTACACAACATTCTCTACGAGAAAATTAACTTTGCTGGAGTTCATCCAGTATTTTAAGGTGCACTTGAAAAAAAAAAAAAAAAAAGAAAAAAGAGTGAGGTTTTAATTTCTGTCAACAAAAGGTTTTGATAAGGAAGAATTTGCAGATTGTTCTCTCCTCTCCCACTGCCCTCCCTCCCTTGGGAGACAGACAATTTTCTATATAAATGTGCAAGGAAAGACATTTTAAGGATTGCTTTTGAGCTGCAATTTGAGCCAGACAAAAGGAAAGAAAAAGACAAGAAGGTAAATTCAGAAAATGGGAAATCGGAACCCAAAGATGAAAGAGAACCGTGCAAACTGCCAGTGAAGGGGGAAAGGCTTTGGGGCTGACACACAGCCCGTGTGCCAGCCTGGCACATCTCAGCCGCTTTCAGCGGCCTAATTGCCTCCCTTCACTGCTGAGTGAATAACTCGGCACCCAGACAAACAGGAAATTCACTGGGAAGCCAAAAACAAACAGCCTCATTCTGCAGGTGAAGGTGCTTTTAAATGAAATGAACTATTAAGAGATCACAGCTTCCTACCCAAACCGACATGTTTGAAAGATGAAGGGAGGAAAGAAGAGGGAAGTCAGGGAGACAGAGAATAGGAAGCTAAAATAAGACGAGGTATCGGCAACAGATTAAATGGGGTGAAAACAGAAGACACGTGCGCCTGGGTTAGTCTTTACATCCTTGCACGTCCTTACACAGGACTCTGCAGTCCTTGGCCCAGTGTAAAGAGATGCACCTAAGCTGGAAAGGGACATGGCATCTCTCTAGAAAAATAATCCTGGGGTGCGTAAAAGAGCCAGAAGGGGATTTCTGTAACCCTGCGCTCAGCACAGGGAGGAGACGCTGCTGCACCTGCACAACATCCATCTCACTTCTGATCCCCGTTTCCACGGGGCTGTTCCCAGTTCTTGCCACTGGCTCTGCTGGGAGGTGAGATTAATGACCTTGCTGCCAGCACCAGTGCAGAGAAAAACACATCAGAGCTCAGCCTCCCCTGCACCTCTTGTTTTAGAGGAGGATTTCCAGCCAAAGGATGCTAAAAAGACAAAAGAACAAGTGTTTCCTCACACAGCTTACTTGCTGGTGTGCCAAAGAAAGAGCACATAATTCATTAGGATGCTAATAAATTTCCTATTTTATTGTAGGATACTGCCAAGGTAAAATAACAAAACACTGCTATTACTCTGTTAGTGAGCTACCTTAGCTTTATAAATAACAAAACATGCAGTTAACTGACAGTAATTGCAGCTTTGGCTGCTCTGCAAGGTAGAAGAGACCGAAAGGTATCCATTTCCCCCTCTCTCAGTCACCCCCTGGTGATATCAAATTTACTCAGTGCAGATCTATTGGTAATTCTTAAGGTCTGGAATAGGTTTATTGCAGGTGCCAATACGATAAGGGAAGGATGCAGATATTAATCTTTAACATAAAGGTTTTTCTTCACCAAGAAGGTCAGCCAACTAAAACAACCCTTAAAAAAAAAAACAAAACACACCTTTCTTTAATCCAGGACAATTTTCCTTCCCTAACTCTTAAGTCTAAGTACTAAAATTGCAAGAGGTATGAGCCTTTTCGCCTCCCCAGCTTGTCACCTTTCCAGGGAACTGCACCCTTGAGACAGCTCGTGGCCACCACACAGTTTGTCCCCCCCTAAAGGAAGGAGTCCTACGCTCCGTGCAGTCCAGCAGCTGACTCCAGTCACTCCTCAGTACTGGAGCATTCCTCTACCTCCCATCCCTCGGTAACAGCGACTACTGAGCTCCAGAGGCAGCACAAGAGGAGAAAAAGTCCTGGTGCCAGCAGGCTGTGACACTGGTTTAGGTGTATTATGAGACTGCTCGGGCACTAAATAAACAGAACCGACCCCAAAAGGCACCGTGCACTTGCAGGAGGGGACAGTGTGGAGCCACCCTCCACCTGGAGTGATCCTCCCAGTGGGAATTTCCAGTGTGGGAGCAGGCCAGACTGCTTAGGTCCTCCTGGAGAACAGTAACAGAAACTTGCTGGTCTCAACCTTTCTTTCCCAGGATCTCCCTCTTCCCCCCATGGCAGTCAAGGCACGTTTACTGGCTGTGAGTGCGTACGAGATCGTACCTCTGCTGTTGGCAGACAGCTGCCAGAAACCCACTCTCAGTTCCTGAAACTGAGCACATCTGTAAGGAAAACAGAGCTTAGAACTGCAGGAGAATCTTGTAATTTGCTCTCCAAAATAACCCTAAAAGCCCATGGCGATCCACGGGCAAAGGAATGCTGTTTTCCCTCAAATGAGCATTTCGGTCCCAAGTCATCACGGGAACCAAAACCACCCTTTTTGCAAACTCACGGGTTGACACGTTGGCTGTGTGAAGGTCTGAATGTGTCGTTTAATGAAGCAATTGTTTTTTCCTTTAGCAGAAGAGAAAGGCGGTTTTTGTCAATTGTTTCCCACAACTCTTCCTCATCAGCTTTCCCAGGGAGATCTTTACATGAGCACACACACACACCCCTCTTGCCACACGGCAGGCACTTGTATTTTAGAGTAGGTGAGAGGAAAATAAAGAAGCTACAAGATATGATTTGCTTTTATTGGGCTACTATATCTTCACACTTGACTCCAGCCATGCTACTAGATGAAAATTTGGGAATTTTTCCTTTATGCTTGTAGTCCTGGGCTTCTGTTTGAACTGCACCAAGCAAGAAGAAAAACCTTCCTCTCTTTCCTTGTCTTAAAGTGTTTGTCTGCAAAGGGTGAAAAAGCACGAAGAGGGGCGATAATTCTACTGCAGAAATTGCTTTAAGAGCAACAGTTGCCTTTGTTTATCCAAGCAGAGCTGACCCAACCACTTGTTGCTCTCTTGCGAGCGTAACCGAGTCAACAGTCGGCTGAAAACCGTCAGGGTGCAGCCGATGTTGAGCCAAAGTTGCTCAAGTTTTTCTAGGAGGGGGGTAAGTCAGGCATTTGACAGGCTCTTGGACTGCAACCAGGGAAGCAACAAGGCAGCCAAAAATTTAGTTCCCAAGAGAGAAGTTTTCTCCACTGGCGTAAAATAGCTCTTGGGGACACCATTTTCGTGCAAGGGCAAAGGCGCCCTGGGCCCCCAAAGCGTGGTTTCAGCAGCTGATTCACCACTGGCATGTCAGTAACCAGCTCGAATCATCAGTGCAGAATGGTTTTATGTAAAACGACTGTTTGAAGGGAGCAGGGGAAGGGTGAGTGATACCCACAAGTGCTCTTTTTACTCTCCTAAATAAAGCACAAACTTGGCAGTTGAGTGGGGGGACAGCAGAGATTGTGCCCTTGGCACAGAGAGAAGAGAATTTCTAATTCTCCTATAGACTGAACAAGAGTGCAGGCAAAAGGACAGGAATTTCAATATAAAAATCAGCAAGATGGCACCACTGCTGCACCTGGGGCAGCAGTGAGGAAGGGAAGCACACAGACAGAAGAGAGGATGAGAAACACCATGAACTACAGAAGGAGGAAATGAGAGAGGGGGAAGACAAGAAATAATACAGCCAGACTGGTTGTTTCGGGAGTGGGAGAACAGATGAAATATGGGAAGTGTTCACAAGCCGAGTGCATATTACTGTTTCTTTCCTATAAAACTGTAGGGGACAAGATCATACAGGTATTTTCCACCTCAACCAATATAAGCACACATCCCCAGGCTAGTAAGTGCCAGGTGTATTTTTCCAATGACTCGAGGAAACGCTGGTATTAAAATTAAAAATAAAAGGGAACGCTCAGTTAATCTGCTCTGCAACCTGCGTCCCACTTATAAAGGGCAGGGGCTGGAGACAATGAGAAATTGCTAGATTACAGAGTCCTCTGCAATGCAGTGAGCAACAGCTGAGGGGTAAAGTTGGAACACCACCAGCGGGCCTCAGAATGCCAAATGAAGTTTGCTTGCACAGTTGTTGCTAATAAAACCCACAAAGCCTCTCTCTCTCTCTGTCCCTGCACTGCCTCATTCATCCTGCTCCATTTAGTCGCAACTAAAATCACAGAGAGAGCCTCAGGAAATAAATCCTGTCTCTAGCACCGTCCAGCATTCCCCACAGCCAAGTGAATGGAGCAGCTGCAAAGCCAGGTACGGCTTCCCGTGGGATCCCTCTCCCAGGAAGTTTGGTGAAGTCCGTTCCCGATGCAGACGGGAGCTGTCGCTCCAACGCATCCCTGCAGGAGAGGCACTTGCAGAAGGTGTCGCTTCAAGCCAATGGAGTCATGACAACCCCAATCAGACAGGAAAATATTTTCCTGCCTATCTCACGGACAAACGGAACTTGCTAATATTTACTAAAAGGTCTGTTGGGAGCTACAAAACCATTTCTCCATTTTCTAAGGGCGTAAACTCCTCGCCCAGCGTGAAGGGCTGTCCTGCGATTCCCACGGATGAAAATGGAAAGGGATGACGTGCTCTGAGCTCCACGAGCTGCTCTGTCAGAGCTCGGTAATTACACCAATGAGCTGATCTATTAACAGAGAGTCCAAATACAGCCCCCCAAGGGGCTACAACTCAATCAATGGCATTTTGAAAGGCACATTAAGGCTGCGAGGGAGCGGCGACGGCAGAGGGAAGAGCGGCCATGTGGTTATCAGCAGTGAGGAATTACCCACTTATGGAGTAATAAATCATGCTATTTGAAAAAAAACCAACACAGAATACCACATCACACTGCAAGGAACTTCATTTCACACAGGCCACGTTTAGAAGTACATCAGCTAACTCTAATTTGCCTTTTTATAGCAGATTACCAACAGAAATTCTCAGCCTGCCTCGAAATCTAAGGGTCTCCCAACTGCATTAGCAGAGCAAAAATCACGGTCCTGCAACTTCCTAACAGTTTTATTGTCGTGAAAATGATTCTGACTTCAGAAAGCAGCTTGTCCTGCAGTAGAGAAGATGTGTCAGAGGAATTACTCAGCCCAACAGCCCTCTGACAGTTAACCCCACCAGCCATCCTCCTCCACACGGGGAGAATTACTACTGCAGCACAAAGCATCTTGTAGAGCAAACTGATCCCAAGAGCCCCCTAATAAAATTCTGTTGTAGCCTGAAGAGTCATCTTTCAAAGGAACATGTGTTCCTGCCTGTTTTCTTGTGTAAACAACACTGTAAAACAGATATTTACTTGCTCAGGTCAAGCTTACTTAATCGCATAAAATACGTGCATGCTTTCTACCACCTTCAGATTAATTTTTATCACAGTGCCACAACTAAAGACGGTGATTCCGGAGAAAATATTCGGGGAGATACTTAAACCTGGCTGAAGAATATCACAATCTCTCCTTTCTGCAAGTAGTCACTATGGACACAGTAAAATCCACGCATGGCTCTCATCCTTGTTTAAACACCCTGTGGCACGACATACTGACCTTCACTAATAACAACCCTACTTGCATCCTGGCCATGTTGTGGATCGTTCTGGGGTTTGTAACAGAGGTTAGAAAAAGAGGAGGTGCTTCTCCATTACTCACCTCTCCTCGTTACAACAGGGAGAAAGGGAAAAAAGCGCCCAGCAGGAGCTGCTCTATATTCCGTGCAACTCAACACACAGGAAAAGCCCTTTAAAGAGGAGGATTATTTGCCTGTGGCAGAGCCCAAGAAGTCAGAGAGCAAAGATGAGCAAGGCTGTGCAGTCAGAGATGTGATGCTGCATTCCTTAGGAATACTATCATTTTATTACATTCCCCTTCAAGGAACTAGGCAGAGCTGCAGTACTTGAGAAGACGAACAAAAGGAAAAAGGGACCAAGAAATGAAGGTGTGGCAAACCACAGTCAAAACCAAAATTACTCACAAAGACACTCTCATAAACAAACATGCTTTGTTGCCTGCTTCTTATTTTGCATCTTTGACATATTTCCCTGCTTATATTTGTGCATATGTTTGGTTTTTCTTTATAAAAAAAAAAAAAAAACAACCAAAAAACAAAAAGGAAAACTGCACACAGCTTGGACTGTGCCTATGAAAGTGTAATTCTGTATGAGCAGGGAACAGCCACAGGCCAAGTCAGCAACTTTCAACACAGCTGGCATCAGGGATTCCACACACTATGGTCCTTTTGTTACCAGAGCTGAGGGACGTCAAATATTTCTCTCATTTGACCAGCACATGTTGCTCTACCGTGCTCGGATTTTATGCAGTCTAAGCTTTCCCTCTGAAACAGAGAGGCAGCTTTTAAAACTTCTAGTTTTATATTTCCAAATAAGACCGAAGGATCAAGCACTAGTCCATTGCTATAAACAACCTGAAATGATTGATCTGACAAGATGTTAGTGCTCTGAATTTTTTATCATCAGGTTTGTAGTAAAGCAGAGTCCTTCAAGTATGATTTTTTTTTGATCACCCATTTTTATCATATTTTGTCCAAAGGAAAACACAGGGGAGATGGAAAAGCCACATAAGAATACATTTGAAAGATCAGATATAGAAGAAGTAGCAGCAGATCTTAAAGGGAAACCTTTTAAGTGACCAATGCTGATTGCAAGTGAAAACCAAAGTTTAAAGAAAAATGTTGCTAAACATTGTCAAGGGGTTGCTTTACGTGAACTTATGTCAGTAAGAGACCTGCTGAAACGCCAGACTTGGCGCTGTGCTCGTGGACATCCAATGCCTCATGGGAGCAGGTGCTGGCAAAGGAACAAGCTCACACTTATCACGGGGAAAACCCACCCCAAAAATCACTTCCTTTCTGACACGCTCGGTGTCAATTAGTGTTTGGGGCAACCAAAATCATAAACACAAAGACCACTCCTTACGCTGCCGAGAACAACCATCTCCACACGTGGTGACTCGGCACAAGAAGCCACAATCACAAACTGTGCTTTTATTAAGTGTGGTCTGCCTTTCATCTCCAGTTACTCCGCGCCACCATCCAGGGTTCTCCGGGAGGCCAAAGCTCCAAGATCCCACGGACTCTCCTACAGTCCCTAAAGGCTTTTCTCCTGCATAACACAACCCTCAGGCTTTCCACTAGTCATCCTTGGGCCAAGTCCAGCTCTTTTGTTCAGCATTTCTCCAGGAGGAACGTACACACTGTGCTTACACCAGAGACACTTGAGACCCCATCCGTGGGTTAAAGTCCCAGAGCAGGACACGGGCGTGCACGAGCATCTAAGTCAGAAACCTTCTGGGACCGCTGCCAGCAAAGAAATAATCGTAAAACCGGGTTTGTTCAGCAAGAAAAATGATAGCACTTATGCAGGAGGCCTTCTTGCCCTGTTTGCTCTTTAGGCACTAAATCTAGACCGAATGTAAGGCACAAGACTGAGTCCTGCATAAAACGCATCAGGAAAAACCTCGGCTTGAAAATTAAAAATGAAATCCAAGACAGCTGTAAGCATGAGTGTAGAACAATGAGGAGGAGGAAGAGAAAGGGATATTGAACATTTCTCTGAGGCTAAATATTGAGGCAACTGCCCAGGGAGGTTCTCCTTTGGAGCAGTCCCTCCTCAGTGCAGAGGAACACTTCAAAGCTAAGCTACCACTTGCTGAAATTCCTCAATTAAATTGCAGCAGATACTTCGAAAAGAGCTTCAAATTATAGAGACGGGCCCTGAAGGCTCCTTGTAAAATTACTTTATTTAGATAATCAATAACATAATAAAGGCTGGAGAAAAAGTGGCAAGAGCAGCACAAAAATCCTACTAAAAAAAAGGCATCACAAAAAAAACCCCAAAAAACCCCTATCAAACCCCACACTTTAGCCTTCAGAAGTCATCTTTCTGCCTGCCCTGAAACAATAGGGCTGTGTTCTCTTTGTACTCCCGAGATGTTTTATTTCAGCCACCACACCCAGTTCTGGGAAGGGCACGGCGATAGCCGCTGATTTGTTTGCAAGATGGTGCAAGGTGAAGTCAAAGTTACTGTATCCTGTTTCATTTCTTTTTTAATTTTTTAATTTGGCACTAGTAAATACGGAGAAAAAATTCACTCGTAGGCTAAAAGGAAAAGGGTGGACGGGGTAAAAAGCTGTCATGTAGGAGCCACGGATTAAGACCCAAAGCGGCACCGCAAAGGAGTGCGGCAAAGCTCCGGAATAGCTCCGGGCAGCTGCAGGAAAAGGAGACAGAGCAGAGTCCCTTGGGATCCGTGTGCTCTCCAAGCTAACAGGGCACAGGCTGTGGCAGCCCAGGGAAGCTCCGCAGCGCAGCTTCCACCATGGCACCTCACCAGCTCAGCCTTAATTGGCACGAGCTTCAAAAAGAGGGCAAATTCTCCCCTCCGTACACTGGAGCCTCAACCTTTGCCAAAAAAAACCCCAAAAACCAAAAACCAACAGCAGGCAGAGAACTCTTCTTCAGGAGGGAACAAGTCAAAAATCACATTTGCTTTGCTTATAATACCCTGAGAGCTTATTTTCACTGATGACCTAGATGAGTTATACAAATCCAGACTTAAACAAAAATAAACCAGCGCATGCACTGCGGGGAGGGGGTGTGTGTAATATTTAAGTTGTACATCACATGGTGCAGCACAACCCTTAACTGAGACTGAGGACCTGAAGAGGACAAGCAGACAAGGTTTTTAGCAGTCTGCTGTGTTGTGACCACCGAGCTGGCCCCTCGGCCAGAACAATAAAAGGATTTGAGCCAAACGAGCGTTACTTCCTCCAGACCATCCTTTAAAAATTAAACCCTGCAAAGATAACAACAGTCATGCTCAGGGCTAATTATAGCAGGAACCTTACAGTGGCTAAAAACGCTAAAAAGAAGTGGTGGGAAAGGAAGGAAGGTAGTTTAAAAGGAAAAAAAAGAAGACCCAAAAGGGAATGGCAAAGCTGTCACGCGTCTGTCACACTTGGCCTTCGTGCAGCGCTCACAGGGAGAGGGGAGGTAGGAAGCGAATAAGGTCTGGGGACAACCAACGTCCCAAACCCTGAGGCACAGGCAGAGACAGACTGAAGGCCCACAGACAGCACAAGAAAGCTACAGCCGTGTGAGTAATGTGCAAATTAAGAGGAAAAATTAAGAGAAGATTCTCACCCTGGTTTTTATCCCAGCTCAGAGAGCGAGGGGAGAACTATCCCACTCCCAACACTCAACTCTCGAAGCCCAGCCTGGACAGAGCACGGGTACTGGGCCATTTCATTTCAGGCTAAAGGAGAGGGCTGCACTCAGGAGCAATTTTGGCAAGAGAATTGTCAACCTGAAGAAATCCCAAAGTCAGCAAACCCCATGAGGAGCAGCACAACGTGCTGCCAGGCTCCCAGAGCAGCTGAGGAAGAATCTCATTTTCATGTTTAATCTGCACTTGGCATTTTCCTGCTGCATGATTCTCTTTCTAACCCTATAATCACAGGTTTAGAAGCTGCTGTGACAGCGTACATACCACTTTTTTCCTTCTATTCCTAAACTTTGGCTGGTAAACAGGTGATCCGACAAAGGACAGGCTACTCATTTGTTTGGGAGTGGCAAATCAATGAAGGGAGTCAAATTCACAGCAGCCTTTGCCCAGCACTAAACCAGGTTAGTACCTTTCCTCCCAGCAGGACTGGCTCTATCTTTGGGGAACCACCTCCTCCCGGGATCAGAGAGCGTGAGAGCAGTAAAATATCAAGAGAAAAATACGAGGAGCCTCCAATGACCGAAGCTTTCCAGTGAAGCAGAGCACGTGCCCAAACTGACTAACAACGCTGACCTACAGTCATAAACCCAGCCGAGGATCCAACGCAGGACAGGGGGATGCAGAGGGATCCAGCAGCATGAAACGACCATGGAAGTGCCTGATGCCTCCCTGCCCTCCCCCCCCCAGAAATCATGGAATCATTAAGGCTGGGGAAAAAAGTGCTATTTTTTCCTGCACATACAAGTGGCTGTGAATTCCTAACTTCTCAAACCCACACGCACTAACAACTGTCCTTATTTAAAAGATTCCTCGCAGTTGCTACAAGCCAGGAATAAAGTAGATATAAAAATATTGCAAAAAGCACTGTAAGAAGAAAAAAAATGTCAGCAGAAAAGATGCTGGAAAGTTACAGAAAAGGTTTTATTCCTGCTAGTTACACTGTAGGATGATTTCCCCCTTCCCAGTATTCGTAAAATCAGCTTGTCAAATTGGAAAATAAAAGTTTCATTATCTCTGAAATCAGCACAAATACCAGGGACTCTGAGTTCAGCTCTGTGTGAGGTAGGTTAAAAGAGCAGAGGGTTTGGATCACTCAGTATGCCTATTCAAATGGTACAGCACTCGAACAAACCTGCGTCCCTGAGCTGCAGCTCCTTATTCCCCACAGGGGAAAAACACTCCGGGAGACAAGTCAGAAAAAGGAGCTGGGGTAGGCATTTGACCGCAAAAATAAAATTCAAAAATTCAGTTAAGGAACAAAAAAAATCATTTATAAACATGCCACTTTTAGAGACAGAGCAGTGCTGGCTCTCCTCTGGGGCTGGAAGTCAACCTGGAAGTCACTTTTGCCTGCACTTCGTCTCAAACAGCAGGTGCAGCCAGAAGGGCTATTGCTACGAGCCCACGATAAAATGCCATTTATCCCTGCAAATACTAATATTCATCAATTCTCCCCGCAGATAAAACAGCAAATGTTTGCTTCCACGAGTGGAGGGAATGTTATTTAAACCACGTTACCATTCTAGTAAACAGGGGACAGATGGGCCAGGATTCGGGGGCAACTGGAGTTGCTGTGTTTATGATAAGGGAATTAGAGTGACAGAAAGCCTCTTGCCGGGGAATGGGGGATCGGGTAGATTTGCTTCCGTAAAGGCAAACATTCCACAAACGTTCAAGGTCAGTGAGCCAGAACAGTTTGGAGGTAGTGGGCCAGTCCTAAAAGAGGGCACCCAAATTTCCAGGTAATTGTTTTGGAGAGCACCATCCACAGAGTCTGGCAGGTCACTGCATGCAAGCCTGATGAAAGTCTTTGATGCATCCTGTTTCTCTCTCAGTGTCTAGAAACAGGGAGAGCTTGGGAGAAGGAGGAAAGCGGGAGAGGAAAAATAACCCCCTCCCTCAGATCACAAGCGTAAGAAATAGAGGGAAAAAGTATTCAAAGTTTAATTTGAAGAACATTATTCTTCAGCATATTAACAGCAATGCAGAGTATCATCTACTCATACCAAGCAGACACAGAGCAACTGAAACTTTTCCATCCCATATACCCAAAAATACTGCTGAAATGAAGACAGGATTCAAATGTGCTGTACCTCCACCTCCAACTTGCTACAGGTTACTCAAGTTGTTTGGGGTTT
The DNA here is from genome assembly GCA_035584735.1 of Pseudotriccus pelzelni. NCBI lineage: Eukaryota > Metazoa > Chordata > Aves > Passeriformes > Tyrannidae > Pseudotriccus > Pseudotriccus pelzelni. The sequence continues at coordinate 27,383,796 of JAWMRA010000005.1, read as the reverse complement.
TTTTTGAGCCAGCAAAGAAAGAGTCAAAGGTGTTGACGGAAAAGTGGACCTGGTACTCTGTGACCGAGGAAGCAAAATTTATCCCCTTCAGCAAATGTTGACAGAGCCATTACTCAGGCAAGGCTTCAGATAAGTCACCACTGAAGTCCTGAGCCCTGACATAACGCAGGAGTCCCTCTCTTGGTTCACTGATAATACACTGGGGGAAAGAAAAAACCATCCGAAAATAAAAGACAACGAAAGAGACAAGCTTGGATACGCTATTGCTACAAAAAGTAGATGCACACAGGCTCTGTGAAGATGATGTTAAAAACCTGGCATTTTTCTAATGGGCCTGTATACTTTAACGATGCTATCTGAAAGAAGGATCGGACTACCAAGGCTGCAGGGCAAAAATGGAGACGTGAAGAAACCAATCACATGTATATGAACCAAGGCAGCTGCCAAAATTCATTTCAGGTGTTTAACTGAACAATCAAAACCGTGGTAAAATTTAGCCTAAGTAACCAGGTTTAGCGAACAGAATCAGTACAATTTCAGGCACAGCAGATGCTGTGCATCTTCCTTCTATCCCACTGTCAGTCTGCTTTCTGTCTGTCTTCACAACCCGACATCAGTGATTGGATCTTGCCGAACTCCTAACTTTTCCCCTCCAGAATGATTTTGGAGCACAATAACAAAGTAATTCCTTGACGCTCTGCCTGTTTCTCACTTAAGTATCGTCACCCTGTGAACTTCAGCCTCCTGATAATAATAGTATCAGTGTTACTAAAGGCTTAGAGCCTGAAAGAGGAAAGACAGCCCCCCCACCTTTTTTTTTTTTTCTGATGTATTTGAAGTAAATGAGGAGGAAGCTGAGATATTACACGTTGAAACAGAGGACAGAAAAACCATGGAATGGATATGTGCTGCAGAGCTGAGAATAAGCAACAAATTTTGCTTCCTGATGGTCAATCTTCAAATCCAAGCAGAAGAAGAAAGAAAAGAAAAAAAAAAAGACGTCTCATTCCAACAGGAAATGAAGGTCAAAAGCACCAAAATCAAACTTAACATTTGAGATGGGTAAAAATAAACATATTATTATTGATGTTTCGAGGGACGGGGTCAACAGGCAGCAGCAGCTTCCTACACCACTTGTTACAGACAGGGCAAGTTTAAAAGGCCGTAATATTTGTACGCCTTTATGCCTTCACTGATTTTACAAGATGAAAAGACAACTAAAATAGAATAGAAAGCCACAAAACAACCTTCTAAACTTGCTTCGTCACATCTCCTGACTGAATGGCTGGCGTGACGCGGCAGAAGGGAACGAGCTTCTCCGTGTAATTATCACGTCTCCTGCTTCATCTCTGCCTTCCCCAAACACTTTTTGAAAAGCAAAACGTTGCTTAAAACGCAAGTGCAGGAAGCACTTCATCTTTACAGCAAAACCTGTCCCTTCTGGTCTTATCAGTCTTTTCATTAGGAGGTGCTTTTAGCTCCTATCTGCCATCTTTACCACTTGTATATCCACGCTGATGTTGAAACACTTTCCAAGTGTGCAGCAGGTCACAGGATTAAGCCCTGCTGTTGTCTCCCTACATTGTTTCAAAAGTTTCTTAGAAACAATTTCTTCCCGAAGCGGGGAGCAGGTTCCTCTTCATCAGGCTGAAATTCCAAAGAAATTCCTTTGTTTACTTCCTCATTTCCACACAATCCAGAAAACCTTCCCCCCACCCGCCCCATTTTTAAAATAGTTGCAGTTCTGGGTCTACGTAATTTCTTGAGAAGCTGTCACTGGAAAAGCCTCACGATAACAATATGACTGTCACTTACCAGCAACCAGGTAGCTAAAAAAAAAAAAAAAAAAAAAAAGGAAAAAAGTAAAATCAAAGCTTATCTAGGCTTTGCTGTCTCTCCTCAGTACTAAGCGATATAATCACCGCAAAAGTGTCACACATTTGATCCTCACTTCATTTCTGCTACATAGGTTTTGATAGGAGGTTTTGACAGGAGGCTTTGACAACTATTAAATTGTTCGTCCGTGGTTTTCTTAGGTCAGTAAATGTAGCTACTGCACTTAATCCACCTTGCTTTGAAAATAGGTGTCCCGCCCCCAAAGCCCAAAAAGCAGAGCCAAGCAAAGGATGGGAGTTGAGGGGGAACCGTGGGTAGAAAAGAGGTGAGAAAAATCAGTTTGACATGCCAGCATTGATGATTAAGACAGTATTTTGCTGGGAGATTTTATTTTGGCTTCGGATGCTCATCTAGGCTTCCCATCCACAGCTTTCAGATCTCTTAACCAACGTGCTGCTGCTCCTGTCCTCACTGACAACCAGCTCGGTAGAGTGTCAGACGAAATGACACTTGAGCAAGAGGACAAATATTCAGCAACTACTGATGGGAAAGGAACTCAGGAAGCAGGAGTGTTGGAGTAATCATGGACAACACACTGAACATGAGGTTGTTATGGAAAACTGAGCCAGTAACAAAGAAAGGTTTTGGATGCAAGCAAAGGATCCCAGGAGAAGTATGTTATGACCATGCCTAGACCAGTATGATATTTTTTGACATTTCCAGTGTTGCTGTGAGTGAAGAAAAGCAATAGCAGAATGCTGAGCTGCAAGACTAAACCCACGTGGTGTGACAGCCTGAAAGCTCACCAGCTTGAAGGAGCTGGCAGTAGTTTTTGGGTTAGAGAATCACAGGATGGTTTGGGTTGGAAGGGATCTTAAACCTTGTCTCATTCCAACCCCCCCGTCACAGGCAGGGACACCTTCCATTAGACCAAGTTGTTCCAAGCCCTGCACAACCTGGCCTTGGACACTTCCAGGGATGGGGAAGCCACAGCTTTTCTGGGCAACCTGTGCCAGGGCCTCCCCAGCCTCACAGGGAAGAATTTCTTCCCAATATCCAATCTAAACATACTCTTTCAATTTGAGCCCATTCTCCCTCGTCCTGTCATTCCAGGCCCTTGTAAACAGCCCCTCTCCTGTAAATTGCCTTCAGGCAGTGGAAGGCCACAATTAGGTCACCCCTGAGCCTTCTCTTCTCCAGGCTGAACCATCCCAGCTCTCCCAGCAGAGCTGCTCCAGCCCTCTGACCATCTTAGTGTCCCTTCTCTGGACTCGCTCCAACAGCTCCATGTCCTTCCTGTGCTGGGGACCCCAGGGCTGGAGGCAGCTCTGCACAGATCCCTAATCCCAACAAATCTCCGCAGTTTAACGGCGCCCTATTCCTCCTGCTTTCCAGATTCCCCCAACCTCTCAGTCACAGCATCAGCACAACAGAAAGCTCCACTTATTACTGTCAGCAAATAACACGCATAGCAAACAGAACGCTGCAGTGCCAGCCTCAGTGTTCGAGGTGTTGGGTGTTTGCTCCAGCAAATCACTCTCCAGACACTCCAAAGATTTAAATATGGTAAGACGCAACTTCTCTGCATTGACTACCAAATAAAATTAGAAATTCAAAGATCTCAGTATCCCCCCAAGTGTTTCTCTGGGAAGATCCCAAACGCACTGAGGGAAACTGCTGAAGCAGCACAACCTGGAACATGAAATTAAACTGGAACTACCTATAAGCATTCTTGTAAACAGATCATGCACAGCTGATGGGGATAAAGGCTGCTGTGAAAGACCAGATAACCTACTGAAATATTCAGCTGCTGAGGATATGAGGGGAGGATATTATTAAAATGTTTATTATGGTAATCATAGAAATTAATTTGAAAAAATCAGCTCCCACTACACAAGCCTCATAATGAGCTTATAGCCTAAACACTGATGCTTTGTCAGATTAAGCAGACTTTCTTCCTTTGTATTTTATGATGTGATGTAGCTACATGCTGGGTTTTTTTTTCTTTAAAAGACATCTCCTTCAATATTCTATTACCAGAGGAACAGGGCTGAGAGACAGAAGTGTCAGCCTTTGAAAGGCAACAGGATTTAAAAATGAACTGAAGGTGGAAAATGTCCAGTTATCTGTTAATACAAGCCCTTTTCTTCAATTTTTTTCCAAGCAAGTTAATGTCATTTTACAGATCAGAACTTGCCAGTGTTGGGTTACAGAGATAACAGGATTTACATGATCATGACAATTTCTAAAATAACCCATCACTGTTACTAAATTTTACTTGTCCTGCAGACAGTCAAAGCAATTTTCTACTTGTCAGAGATGATAAATCAGTTGTCTGGTGACACTGACAGGTGGATTTGTCAAATCTCCCTTGAAGAACTTCGGTCTCTGCTTTCAGGCTGCCTGTGAACTCCGGAGAGTGCAGTAACATGATGGAGTAAGGGAGGGATTAGGAAGAGTTTGGATTTTGATTTTCGGGGCTGCTGCCCATTCCTCCAGCTTCCTTGGTATTTTTCCTTCTGCTTTCCCGTCAGAGTGGGTGAACAGCATCAAGCTGCTGCTGGGTTTTATTCTAGCACTTCACCCACAGAATTCCAGTTAAAAGTAGAGCAGTTAAAAAAAAAAAAAAAAAACACACCTAAAACCGAACACACTGTATTTGAAAATACATTATTTGGCTTAAAAATACCAATTTCTCTTTTCTTCAAGACAAAGGTACACCTATGGAGGGATAAAAATCAAACCCCATTTTTTCTACCCACTCTGCCACTGTAGAAGTTACTCAAAAGAAACGACTGGTATTTGAGTGAGAGCAAAAAGGCAAAGGAAGAGATGAGTGAATGGAAGCTCATACCTTGTGCCTACCAGGCACAAAAACTTCCCCTCACTAAAAATACAGGTAGAGACGTTCCAGTGAAATACTCCAAGTACTGATGTTAAATGAGGCTGACAAGACAACTAACACAAATTGTTCCCTTTATAATCCTTTCCCTGCAAAATAAGTGAGAGTGATGTTAATAAGCTGTTTGGGCTGTACTGTAAAAGGGATAAAATTGCACTTAGGAGCCATGGTGGGTGTAGAACAGACAGAGACTAATTTGGAAAAATAACAAGCTACAGATAAAATAGAAGAAATGAGAAAATGCAGAAGAGGAAGTGTTTCTTCCTGCTACCCTCTGAAGTCACACCACTTGGGCGCTGTGCTTCTCCAGAGGTGGTCCTGCAGGTCCCTGCAGTGAGCTTCCAACATCCTTGATCCAAACACCAGACAAATGCAAGAAGCAGCTGATGCTGATCCAGCACCTCTGAAAGGATGGGAAGCCTCAAAGTGAAGCCCAGAGGCAGCATTTCCAATTGAATCCTCCTCCCAGACAAGCGAGCCTGTTGGTGAGGCCTCTCCAGGCGCCATAAAGCACCTCCTCCTCCAGACTTTTTGCAACAAGGTGGATCCTGGAGCTGAGCTTGACCTCCAAGATTTGCCCTGCTCCACCCAGGACACTGCAGGGGTCCCAGTTTCCCTGGGATTGCACGCACCACCACTGCCTTCAGCAGGTACTTCCAACACTAAAATGTTCAAAGAACAGGGAAAAGCAGCAAGGAATGTTCATCTTGCCATACAAAATGTGAACCACTCCACAACTAACAAAAGGCAACTGCCTCCTCCACAGCCTGTTACTCACTTGAACACCTGAAAAGAGTAAGACTTTTCATTTCATTTTCTCTCTCTCAGCAGGGAATGCTGCAGAGTTTGCAGCTTTGAGATGGAGCACAGGTTTTGCTGTGTCCTAGGATAACACCTGTACCGTTCCTCTGAATTTCCACATCAAATCCTCAAGCTTAAGGACATTTTTATATCATTCTGACAGAAAGGTAGCTCATCCTTATTCCTGAGCTGTTTGAAAGCAGGTCTCCCTCCTGCATGTTACGCTCAGTGTGCAGTAAGTGGGGAAAGAGACCTTTCTGGCGGCTGACAAAGCCTGAACCAATCTCCTGGCAGTGGCTCCCGGTTCCCTGTATCCCACTGATCCAGGGGCTGAGTCAGAGCTGCCTTTCCCCACCATGTGCAGGCAGTGTGGAAACGATGACAACCTGGTTTTAGAGGCTACAAGATGAACTAAGGCCTTTGGCATCAGCGTAACACAGACACACTTCTAACTCTAATAAAGTCATTTATTGGAGCTGCTCAGTGCAGCTGTTCTTCCCACACCGCACTGAGAGCGAAGCTGAGGGGTGAGGCAAAGAATCCAAGTGGGAAAATGAAATAAATCACTTGGAAAACAGCTGGATGGTAAAAATGGCCAGCCCTTAGGCTGGAGAGCTACTCTAGCTCCCACATTACCATTAACTGGAATCTAATTGCCATCTGGGTAAGCAAGCTGCATTTTACAACACACGTAAATTAATCTGCAGTTATTTCTAAAGATAGGCTGTCACTGGAATAATACTCCTGGCCAGAGAATCCAGAGCAGAGTTGCTTAAAGCCTTTAGAGGCAAAAAGTTTTTTTACCTGGAAGGGCTGTGATTCCTCAAGAAAAATTCATAGAGGGTTTCTTCCTCGCATGAATAATTTATGTGCCTTGGTACTCACAATTTTAGACACAATTATGAACAGAACAGGAGATAACTCTTCAGTTTTCAAAGTTGCTTCTAATTCAGGCTTCATTTCTACTGTGGGGGGGAGGAGAATCATTCTATCCACTCTCCCCCTTTCTGCTGTCAGAGGAAAACTGAGCAAAGCATAGACCCAGCCAATATCTCTTTTAATCCTAAACCAACAGTATTCAGATTGCAATACGGGTTTCAAGAATACAAAAGGGGAAAAAACACAGAGGAATAATACCCACGGTGGCTTGTCAGAATATTAAGGAGGTTGCAGACTGTCAAAGCTCTGGAATCAGATGCTGATAATTCATCAGAGCTCCTGCTCAGCTTCCAAGCAACAAAATGCATTTGCACGTCTTGGGGAATAGATTTGCATTCATTGTTTCCTATCTGCTGATGAAGGGCAAGATTAGGAAAAAGACCAAAAAAAAAAAAGGTATATAACTCAGTGCTATCTCTCACGGGCGCTGATGCTTCACTTGCACTGCTGGATATTTCAACCAGGGAAAAAGAACATCCTAAAACCACTGCAAACCACTAACAGCTTTCACATGCCATGCCTCTGGACCAGCGTGGCCTCTTGTACCGAGCTGCCTTCCAACAAAAACAGCACCACTCCTCTTTCACCCAGCATCCGGCTGGCGAGAAATGTGGAGAAATAGCTGGTGGATCCAGCAAACCACTGGGTAACTCAGCCTGGCACCATCCTGCAGCTGGCACCCCAGCAGCTGCTGAATTCTGCATTCCCTCCCCAGTCCCAGGCAGCTCCTTTAACCTCAGAGCCCTGGTCACGCTCAGCCCAGTGCCCCAGGCTGCCTTTTGAGGTGAATTACTCCAACGCAGCTCCTTTTATTTGTGTTTTCAGCCCCTCAGCCTCTCCCAGTGCCCCACTGACGAGCACAACTCCACTTCCAGGTCCAGCTAAACACGATGCAAGGCAACAGGGAATGCAAGTGAGGATTATGACTTACATACACCAAGGGGCTACAAGAGCTTCCTCGTCCAGTTCCTTGCTACCAGTGAACACCCCTCTTGTAGTTTAAGGTCTCCATTCACCACCTGGTAAAGGTTTTCCTACGAGGGTTGAGGGCACTGCACACCCAACACCAGTGGAGTGACAAGCTCATCTCCAGACCTTAATGGTTGCTGAACGTCACCTTTGTTGAAATCCCTTTGACACCTACACACACAAAAACAATCTCCCTCGTGGCTTGCTTTGCTGTCCCAAGCAAAAACTGCCCAGCTAAAATTAATAGCATGCTCATTTTGTAACAGATGCCCACACACACAGAGAAAAAATAAAATAAAATCTGGCTACTCTTTGCTGGACACCAAAAAGCCACCAAGGTTCCAGAAAAAGGACTGGGGTGGGTTTTATTTTAGGGTAACCAATGTTTATACCAACATGACACTGGAGCGACATGGAGCAAGGGGGGGGGAAGCAGCCAGTTTTACCAGATGATGATTACAAATGCTACATCCACTTTGTGAAATTACACAAGTGAATTATTTTTTTTTTTCCAATGAGGCATTAATCCCTCCACGAGACTTAGCCAATGTCATGGATCTGCTGAAAACTGCCCATCTGCATCACAGTAACTGGCTTTTAAGAGCCCACAAAGAAGTAAGCACATACCTCCTGCCCCAGATAGAAAGCAAAGGCACCACTAATTGAAGAGAGATACAAACTGAATCACCACCACCAGTGGAAACCACAGGGGAAAAAAAAACAACACCGGGAGCAAAGCAAAGGAAGAATACCCAGAATGAGTAAAAGGAGTAAGAACTGGGATGTTCCTCCCTCCCTCCAGCTGTGCAAGTGCTTAAGTAATAAGCACATGACACAAGGGCAAGAGGCCAACACAGTGCCCTCAAGAGTCACAGGGCTAACCAGTTCCAGTCATGAGTAATGAGGGCTCCAAGGAAATACAGGCGTTTCCTTCCCTCATTCTCCACACACCCACCTCCAGGGTCTCACAATGGTTAGCAACAGAGCTCAGGAAGGAAAGTCCCCAGGAGTCAGTCGCGTCATCTACCCTGGGTGTCAGCAGAAGGCCACTCAGCCTGGCCCAGGTTTTCATCTCCCAGTATTAAAGACTGGCTGGTGAGCTTCCAACATTTCTCATGGAAGGCACTTCCTTTTGGAGAGGAATGAAAATAAAAGCCACCTTGAAGTGGTGAAAGTAGGTCACCAAGAAGCCACATCAATAAAGTCTGGAAACAGGACAGGGAGGGATCCTGTGTCAGCTACAGAACTGAGTGGTTATTATAAATGGAAATCAAAAGTACATTTCGACTGGTAAGCTGATGAAAAGGATGAAATTTAAGCACACTGTAAGCGATACACTACAGCTTTTCCTCTGTAAGTCTGCAAAGCTCCTCTAAGTTTTACCCTTAATTGCATGCTTTTTAGACTGAACTCCTGATAACCCTACTGAACTCCATCAGCAACGGCAGCAGACCTGACAGCAAAGATTTACGTTGCTGGGCATCAACCCCCCAACGTCACCACAGTTTTAATTTGGGATTCACTCCCGAGTTATCTCAGAGCCACCCAGGTACAGAACGATCTGTAAACAGATGTGCTGGTTACGTTCTCCAACTGGATGGGTATGTCAGCCAAGAGACCTCGTGGCCTGGCCAGCAGATACCTCTGATACTCCTGCAGAGCTGGCTATAAAATGTCATCAGCTTGAATGCAGAGAAAACTAGGACCCAGCAGTCCACTCTCATCTTTTTTTTTCCCCCCCAAAGTGCTAATGAAACATCAAAACTAATGCAAACAGCAAGCAGTTTCTCAGCAAGGAAGAAGCAGGTCAATTTAATTCCTGGCAACCTGTTCATAGGAACCTGCTCATGTGGGAAAGCACCTGAAGTCCCACCGGAGCTCTTGCTGTGTCTGCTTTCCGACCCACCCCGAGAAGGGGGTGAGGGTGCAAGGAAAACACTTACTGTCTCTGGATACTTGTAGCTATTGAACTTCAAATTCTTCATGTAGACAGGGCTTAAGCTCTTTTTTTTTTTTTATAATATATGTCAAAACACAGGACTGTGGAGATAATCACCTTTTAGTTATGGATAATTCACAGTTGCTCACTGGCCAGTGCATGTACTAATTAGACATCACTATGTATCATTATATCACCATTACATATAAGATCAGGTTAGAGGTGCCAAGAGAACCATGAAGCCCAAATTACCAAAATGTACATTTTGAGATAACAGGCCAAACACCATGATGAACTCAGGATCCGGAGAACTCTGAGGCACAGCAATTCAGGCGAGTGCTGCTCTTACACCAAATATACATTCATCATTGACAGCCATGCTACATTTTCAGACAGTTTTTGTATTTTCACCCTTTTCTGGTTTTTAACACAAAAAAAGCCATGTGTTCTGATTAAAAAAAAAAAAAAAAACAAACAGAACAAGTTGTGCCAGAATTGGGAAGATTAATGCCTTTTCATACTACTTCGGTTTAAACTGTTGTTACTGCATTCCTCTCCAATTTTTTTTCCAGCAAAGTTTCAGACATATTTTGACTTGTACAACATCCAAATTCCCCATTTCCAGCACCAGTCTGGAATTAAAAAAAAAAAAAAAAATTTGTTTCCTTCTTATCATCCTTCCCTTCTCCTCCACATTCATCATTTCGGCGAACAGAGGCTGTTTACTTCACATTCCTGACTTCCCTATTAGTAAGACCCCAAAAAAAATAAAAAAAGAAGAAATTAGAGCGGAAAATGCTGAACTTCCATCTGGAAAGCTTGTCTAGGCTGACAAAAAAAAAAAAAAAAAAGAGGCTTTCTTCCTTAATTTGATTTAATGGTTATAATGATTTAATGGTTATAAATTGAGAAATTAGCAACCGCTGGAATCAAAATGAGGACGGCTGAGTTAGAAACGGCCTCTCTCTGCTCACGCTGCGGTGCTGCCGCTGACAGAACTTGACATGAACAACCACAGGAGCTTCTTGGAGCAGAGGAGTCGTCAGCCAAGGGCAGGGGAAAGAAAACTGACATAAATATTTATGGCAAGGCCATAAAACCTTTCTTTGCTACTTCGCTATATGGGGTATAAAAGTCGTTATCTCCAAGCAGTTGAGGCCGTTTGAAAACTTCAGCGAGCGAGGCCTTCCTCAACTAATGGAAGGATTTAGGGAAGGACCCCATGAAATCCACCCAGCAGGGTAATCCATCACCCCACACCTCACTGGCGTCCTAAGCAAGTGCTGGCAGAGAGAAAGAGACCCCGTAAGCCTATGCCATCTAGGAGATAAATCTCCTTAAACCTAGCTTAGAAAGATGTTGGCTTCTATCCCGATGTCTTATTTTCCAAGATACCTATCAACCACCCTGAACAAAAAAAAAAAAAAGGAAAATAATTACAGAAACATACCTCAAAATAGGAAATAACTTAGTATTATTTGATGAGGAAGTCTAATGATTTCCAAGCAAGTGTGAGCACATTGTGTTTCGGGTGCGTGATGTACGTGTTCCAGTATATTGAAGAGAGTAGGAAATTCAGGGAAGGCAGCAGTTTGTCTGTACAGCCTGAAATACAACCTCATAATGTAAATAAACATCTTCTCAGGAAGTTTTTTGTCTCCACTTCTTTCCCAGTGCCTGCACTGCACTGTACTCTTAAGAGAAAATCCCTAACTAAGATGCAAAACTGCTATGGATCAGTGAAGCGTTGGCAAATCCCACAAAACCTGTGCTGTGCAGTGGCACTGGGTCTCAAACGCCATGGAAAGAATGTTGGAGCTTGAGGTGCTTTAATCATTGCTCTGTGGTTTTCCAGTCTCCATCTGTGATACATTTTCTTCCCCCAGTCTACAGCGAAGAGTTACCTACTCAAAAATAATGATTTAGGCAAACACCTGACCCTGCTCACAAATTAAGAGCAGTTAATCAGTGCTGGCTACCCAAATTCCTTCGTACCAGCAGTCCAGCCTGCTATCACGCTGTAGTGAGACAAATTTGTTATATTCTGAAGGTCAATAAAACTCTACCTTTGGCTTTTTTGGGGTTAAAAAAAAAAAAAAAGAAGATGTAATCACCTGAATGAAAGTCTCCTCTCTGAGAGCATCCTGCCTGCTGACCTAGAGATCTGACAGCTAATAGGGTATTTGAGAGGATTATTAATAGTCACAGAGGATCCAAGTACAGCAGCAGGCTTAAAGGCACCCCAAATACGAAGCAGTGCAACCCAAAGCATGCAAGCAAAGCACTGTAGGTGTCTCAGGAGATCTGGCTTCTGTTGCCAAGTTTCTTGTATGTCCTTGGACAAGTTATCTGACCTACTTGTGCCTCGTTCCCTCACCTTCCCAGCTCAGAGCAGCCCCCTCCCACGAAACCATTAATGCCCTGGATGCATTCATACAGCAGGGCCATGAACAGTGCAAGTCAACTGCTCCTTCCTCCTTTAACCCCGGAATTATTAACAAAGCAGTCACCGCTTGCCCGGAACCAAACGGAACAGAGAACCGAAGCAAAGCCATCGTTTAATTTCTTAATGAGATTCAAGGCCTGGATTCAGCCACTGCTGCTCTCCACACATTTCCCTGCAAGCCTGGTAGCACACAGTGTGCTGAGCGGTGCAGCATCTGTACCCTATCTTGTCGAGGCCGGTATCAGTGCACTAAAGAGTCAGCTAAATGAGGGTGTGAATTACCGCCGCTTATCTCGGGCCAATCCACTGACTCAGGTAAGAAGAACCTCAAGAAACCAGGCAGGTTTTTAACTCTCTCTGCAATTCAAGGAACAAACATTGGATAGAAACCCCTCCAGAAGTACCAAACCCACCTGTGTTTCCTCCAAACCCTCACTAGCAAAGGAGGATGTGCTTCCCAAGTGGAAAACCGCAGTTATATTATTAAATGCTGTTATATTCCATGTAGCCACTCCAAGTTCTCCTGCAAAGGATATCCCAAAAAATGGATGTGTCATGAATGTCCAGGCTTTCCAGCTTATTCAGATAAGCACAAATGCTGCTACTCTAGAGCTGGGGAACATCAGTGCCCTCACAGGAGACCTTGAAGCTGTTGTTGGTGCAAGTTGAGTCACTGCAATCCAACAACAGCCCCACAGCCCCCGCTGCCTTAAGAGCGTTTCCCCCCTTCCCTTCTCACTCCCACGCCACGGAATACCTTGCAACCAAAAGGACAAAGCTGGAGGTGCTGCATGCAGGCAGTGCTAACTCATCTGGCGGGGTGTGCTGCTCCCTCGGGTGTTGGCCAACCCAAAAGTGCTCTGCCGGCTCCCAGGCCTCCACAAAGCCACGGCCAGCGGGAAACACGGGGCACCACCGCTCCAGGCCTGCATTCCTTGAGTGTTAAGCTTTGTCTGGAATAGTGCTAAACTGCCTTTTGGTGCCTTCATGCCAAAAAAACCCCTAAAAGCAGTCCTGACACAAAACATCTGAAGCCCCAGCAGGTGGTGGTGGGCATCCAATGTTTGTTTCCACGTGGACAGGATGGACTCAAAATGTCAATTCCTCGCAAGTTTCTCACTCCATATTGTAAGTTTCATGTCAAGTGCCTCTCTCCTTGTAGCAAACTTCAAATCAAAACACAAGTTCTCATTCTGTCTTCCAATCTCCTGCCTCCCAGCACCTTGCTTCAATTCCCTGTTATCAGAGTATGGAAAGCTCTCTCAGAATTCATGCTACAGTATCTACAGGAGAATTTTCCATGCTTTTTTCATGCTATCCAGACTAGGAACAGGACAGAGATGAAGAGCTTCTGCTGAATCTTCCCGACTGTTACACGAAAGCCTAACATTGGGAGGGATTAAGTCTGAGATCATTTTTAGTCACAGATGCCTCAACACTTCTCTTCCTCTCCCCACTGTACCGGTTTCCATTCCCACACCTCCTTGGAAGCCCGGACTGAATACACACAATCCCCTCCCAGCTCCTGATACTCCACCGTGTAATCCTCCATCCACTTCCAAACACATTTGCCATTTTTTATGTTTTCTATATCCTTTCTTCTCCGATCCAAGGCTACAAATTCCAAAAGACAAGCAAAGCAGCCTCTGTCTGCACAACACTAAGCGCATCCACAGCACAGCACCGCGTAAATAAAACGAATTATCTCAACGCAGAAGAAAACCGGGGCATTTTCAATTAAACCATTAATATCCAAGAACGCAGACACGGCACCAGGGGAAGAGAAAAGGTGCCTGCAAGTTTTAATCAAGCCAGAAACTCACAGAGAGAAGCATGTGCATTCTTATGCAAATCCGCACCAGACGCACACGGCACATCTGCTGAAATGGGTGTCGTTTTCCCACAGTTCGCAGAATTAATGTGTTTAACTAAGTGCCTGCCGGTGCTTGCAGTGTAACAGCTAATTTCTAATGGGGTATCCCCAGTTGTAAAAGAAAAAAAAAAAATCCCTTTAGATGATAATAATAAAGGATCTAAATCCAGGACTTGGTTTTACATTTACTTAATGCAAAGACCCCCTTCACCTCCAAGAGCTCATTACTCACATTGCTCCAACTTGCTTTATAATTAAAAATAATCCCCGTTCTTGGAGAAGAGCCTTTCTACATTTTCTGACCTTTTGAAACCCCATTAAAGAGAATTAACAAACGCTATTCCCTCCTGATCACTTTTATAAAGGCTTTCTGAGACAGGGGGGTGTCAAAGCACACAAAGGACCTGGTGAGGAGTTTACAAACCAAAATGCAGTAATTTTTCCTTTCACTTGGTTACTTTCCTTGCAGATACAATTTGTATTTCCATGATTACTATGTGTCTTCACAGAGGATTTCCAAAGAATTCAGATGAGAGCCTAACTTCTGACCCTGGGGCTAAAAAGGCATATACGCCAGAAAACGCTGCAATCTCGGCTGCTTTTTCATAAAAATCTATAAATATCAGTTAAAAGGAATCCATGATCTCATAATAAGTCAACGGGTCACAGTTATGCTCTTCTTATCTTCCCCTTTTTTTCCCCTATTGTTTAAAAATAGGAAACAGCACCACATGAAAATGTTCAGCCAGAGATAAATCGTGTGACTGAAATACAGGAGTCAGGAAACCGGTGGTTTAAAATAATGTCATCCTCATTTTCCCCAGCACGCTCTACTATTGTTGATGCCTCCAAATATTTAAGTGACTTAATAAATTAGTAACCTAGGCAACATTTGCCACATCATCGCCAGCTGAAAGAGCCCAGCTAGAAATTCTTAAAAATATATATATAAAGTCCATTTGTGCGTAAATTAACACAAAGATTCCTTAAAAAGAGGAAGGGCTAACAGTTTTAACGTCAAAGGGCTAATTTTGCAATAAAGTTTGGGAGTAAAGCAACCAAAAGGAAAACAGGCTGTGTCCAGCCCTCAGCTGCCCTCCAAGTCACCACTGCCAATGCACAAGAAAATGAGCAGAGATTCAGTGGCTGCTCTGGCACAGAGGACCCCATAATTCACCCCCTGCACACTTAGAAAAATTCCCTGGAGTCAAAAAGGGCTATCAGAGGAGCTGCCTCAGAGCAGGCATGAGCAGATCACCTGTAAGAGCACTTGAATCTTTTGATATTCCCCGCTGCTGGCTGGCAAGGGAAAGCAGCGCCTCTGCCCGGAGCACGCTGGACTGTTTTTCATCTGTAGCAAATGCAGTCACTTAAAACCTTGTTTTTTAATTAAACTTTGCCTTTTACAACAGGGCTCCAACCAGAAATCACTGCCACTTATCATCCCGACAAAACGAACAAAGGCTCTGTGCCTTTGGTATTTTGCATTTGCCCTTAACGCGGTACCCGAAGGCCACGATAAGGTCAGATATCACCACAGCAGGCATTGTCCAAACACGCAGGAAATGACATTTCCCGGCCCAGCGAGGTTTATCTCCCAAGCCTGCTTCTGCACCGACTTTCTGGGCGAGTTAAAAATAATCCCATTGATCAGAAGGGAAAGCAGCGCTGGTGAACGCTGACCTTCTCTCCTTTCCAACGCGAGACTGGCTGCACACACACCGTGCGGCTCTCCAGATCCCTTCCAGCCTCCCAAGGGTCTCAACAGGAGTTAAGGTGAAGGTGCAGCCAGATCTTTCCTTACAGCAAATGTTCTCCTGCGGGGAATTGCAGCTCCACACACTCAGAAACGCGGCAGCAGGCAAAACCCAGCCCGGCTGACTATCTGCACGCACCTCAAGGAGGGGAAAACCCCTTGTAACAGCCATCTCACCCATCAGGTCGCCTGGTTTACGAGAGTTTTTGGTTTTGTGGGTTTTTTTTACAATAAATACACCTTTCCCACCTTCCCCTTGTTACACAGTGCTTGTAATGGAGCTGGCGGGGGTGAGCCGTAAGGTTTGGAAGTGGAAAGGAGGCGACATCCCAGGGCATCCTCGGCCGTCCCGGCAGGTCCAGCACCACTGCAATGGAGATGCCGCCACCTGGTGGGACCTCCACGGGCTCGGGTGGAGCCCGGGGGGCAGGCGGGACCCCGGCAGGGACGGCCGGGGCTCACACCCACCATTCCCGCACGGACACCTCGGAAAAAGCCCGCCAGCAGCACGAGCAGGGCCGGAGGGAGACGATCCGCCGACAGCGACGAGATGCTCCTCGTTATCCAAGCCTGTTGGTGCTCATCAAAAGCCAGAGGGTTTGGAAATGGGCGATCTTTGCATTTTTAGGTACAGCCGCAAGAAATGAAAGAAGAAAAAACCCCCAAAAGGTATCAAGCTACCTACAAAACCATAAAGAGCCAGAAACCCCTGAGAACAGAGTCACTGATAGGAAAGAGTTGAGCAAGGAAGACACTGGATTGCTGGAATGGATAACTCACAGAAACTGGGCTTTTGAACTGAATTTCACATGATTGGGAAGATGCTCCTGCTCAGTGCCTGAGCCACAGCTATTTTTCAGTCTCCACATGACACTGTGTGCATTACCGTGGCTTCAACCCTGAGCCTGATATTTTCTGAGGGCCAATCCCTAAAAGCCTGGAACTCGGGTCTGAGGCAGCCAAGAGATGTTTCTGTCTGGTTGCATGGGGTCTGGGGCTTTTTCTGGAGTCAGAGCCAGCAAGGCTCTGCC
Organism: Pseudotriccus pelzelni; assembly: GCA_035584735.1. NCBI lineage: Eukaryota > Metazoa > Chordata > Aves > Passeriformes > Tyrannidae > Pseudotriccus > Pseudotriccus pelzelni. The sequence goes on along the minus strand of JAWMRA010000005.1, from coordinate 27,367,304 downwards.
TGCAGATCAATACCCATGAAAAGGCACGGATCTCTTCTAGCCTGTGTTTGAAAAGCCTTCTCTTTCTGCCAGGAGAAAGGGGGGCGAGGAGGCTCATTCCAGCAGCGAGGAATGTCTCCAGACTGCCCACAGGATTAGAGGACAAGGTGATGAAAATGTCCATATCTGATCTGCCCTGGAGTTTGTACAACCACCCTCGTCATTTAGCACTGCTGCTGAAAGAGAAAGACATTTCCTAGTCCAGATAAAGCCCCAGAGCAACAATGCCTGTTCATAAGATGAACACTCCAGAGCAGCCCCTTCCCTGTGCTATTTCAGCAACTCTTCCCCTGCAATTTTAGCACAGGAGCGTTTGCAGCGAGCTCAGAGCAGGCACATTAAGAATGAATCTGACAGCCCCCGTTACAGAAGTTTACAACCTGTTTAGACACAGACTGTAAGTCAGGCAAAAGCCCATTCTGCCCCCATCACATGCAACATTTAACACCAATGCTGTGATGCTGGCTTTCGAATTCATTCCTACAAAATCCATGGATGTTCAGTCAGCCACACCAGGCAACGTAATTACTCTGTTTTCACAGTTAGCTCTGAGAATGCTGCCAGTTCAGTTATTCCCCTGCCTCGTCCTCCTCCCAAAACCCATTCCAAAGAGCAGAGAAAAAGACCTTTGCAACACGGGTGGATGCTTTCAAAAGTCAGTTATCCCTCGTACAGAGAAAAAAATTCATACCATTAATCCAGGCAGGAGACCCCTTCCCTCCTACCCGTTCCACACACGCCAGGAGTCTGAACGGAAGCCGTCACCCAGAACACATGTCAATACATATTTTACAGAAACATTACTTGTGTGTCAAAACCAGTTCTTGGAAACATCATCTAACAGCACTCGCATGATTTGTGTTTCACGAGCAATTAAACCTATCACTCCAACAAGCAAATCTGCTGTTCCTGCCCACTACTCAAGCATCAGGTTAGAGGAAACTAATCACGTTTCAAACTCGGTCCTTCGGTAAGAAAACTGTATTTCCACGATAATGTCCCGGCTGATTCCCTTAAGCCGAAGCTGCTGAACCTCCAGAACGCAGAATGAAACAGCCACCCTTGGAACTGGTGCAGCTCAGGCAGGAAATGCAAAAATAGCCAGACTGTGATTTAGATCTCATAGTGAAGTCAGACAAGACCTCAGTGTCACACTGAAATCACATCCCAGACATTGTAAAGTCCTACTGTATTCACATCACTGTCATCCCGCTGACGAGCCGCAGAGACCAGTAATGACGGGACTTTACTGCTGAATTCTTTTCTCTGTGCTTACGGACGAAGTTTTACAGGCTCTGCACCCAGACCAGCTCCCCTCATGCCAGTAATTACCTCCCTGGATAGACACAAAGTGGATGGCACACCAGTGCCGAAACAAACAGCTGTCTGTCTTCAAGCGGCTCCTGAGCCCTTTTACTTTAAAACACACGTTTCCACTCCTTTTCAGACAGCCACCTTTCATTTGGGACAGCTTCCCAACACAGCAGTCCACCTTCACAGAGACGCAGTTGGAAAAGAAATGCGATGACATCAAAAGCTTCATTTCTTGCCATGCCAGAAAATGCTCCTCCACTTTTCATGTGCTCGATATTCCTTCCCTCCCCCAGCCATTCATGGCGAAATAATTAGTGTTAGTGTTCTCATTGTTTATCAGACAATACAGACAATAAGGCTAAGCTTTCTGCTCCTGTTTTCTTTCGCTATGCTGCTGTGGTTCCTCAAACAACTGTGCAAGGCTTTACTTTTAATCCTATGAATAACACTTGTCACTCATAGGTTTGTAACCCACATTTAGCTGTGCACAAACATGGCACAGTTTCAGCTTGATTCATTGTCTGCAAACTTCTCCAGATGTGCTCATGCAAGGGAAAAAAAGGCTAATAAGCAGGAGGAAACAAACAAATAGTAGCTAATCCGATTGCAATTTCTTAGGGAAGCAGAGAAGACACTACCCCATCAGATTTTTTATGAGGGAGAGGGATAATGAGACGTTTTTAAACACAGACTAGGAATAATTAGCTATTGTCCTTGGGCTACGAGATGTATTTTTACATGCTTGAAGTCTACCCTGATTTTTATAGCCTGTGAGCTGGCTGGGCCCTGTCACAGGGAATTTTTTCCCATTTATCCACACGTTAGTGTCAGACTACAAACACATCACAACATATGACTTTATCAACGAGCAATGTTCCTCGCTGTGGCTAATTTTGAAACCGCATTCCTGCTTCCACTCATGGAAGATACAACCTCTGGTAACAATCAGATAGCCCGGTGCCAGACATCCTCTTCTTAAGTACGTTCTCATTTTACCTCCAGAAAGCGTTTTCAACAAACAAACAACCTGAAGGCAATCTGCTTTCTTTGGAGCTCCCCTTGACCGCAGCAGAGGGGTATTTTTGTGGAAAGCTGCATTTTATAGTCTCAGCCTTAGGCTGGGATTAACAAAAGCAAGCCAGGCAAGAAGCAGCAAGCTAGACACCGTAGAAACTACTAAAACCCCCAAACTTCTGTTACAATGAATTGTGCTAAGTATAACTTCGCTCATTGATGCACCAGACAAAGTAGACAGACAACCCTGTCCCACTGCACCAGCTTTTCCAGCTTCCAAAATAAACACAAAGGTCTTTGAACAGGCCATGCTCTCCAGAAAACCTGCAGCCTGATCTTCCTCATTTGATATGTGCAAAGGCTCAGGCTGGTGGTACTCACAATAATTACCTGTCATCAGGCAAGAAACACAGCAGAGTTCTCGCAGATAACTTATTCATGTCATCTTTGTGTTTCAGGAATAATGCAACCAGTAACAGATCAATGACACGGGTAACAGAGAGCATTTGCTTCTAGTTTTACAGGGCAGGGAAAACCTGGGGAATCTCATTGGGATTCAAGGCAGGGGAGGAAAACGACAGAGACAACCACCAGCGTGACAGGGTCTGATGTTAAAAAGTATCAGTAAAAAAGTGGGTTTACAGGCTCTCCACAATCATGGAAACACAGAAGTGTTTGGGTTGGAAGGGACTTCAAAGCTCATCTCATTCCAACCCCCTGCCACAGGCAGGGACACCTTCCACCAGACCAAGCTGCTCCGAGCCTGGCCTTGGACGCTTCCAGGGATGGGGCACCAGTAATAATATCAGACAAAGGTAACACGTGCACACACCACAACTGGCGCCTTTTCAAGGCTTGACCATCAAATTTGTTACAGGAGGGAAAACAAGATACTGCCAGCAGTGCTCTTCACTCTGCAACCTGGGAGTAATTATCGTTAGATTACCAAGACAAACAAGAGGGACAGACAAGGAAGAGATAAAACAGAATTTCCACTATTTAGGTGGTGATGGAGAGATTAAGCCCGACTGCACTTCAGCTGTGGGAGCCTAAACAAACCAGAGGCCAGGCCACATAAATCAAGCTAATTTTAAAAGGTTACATACCAGGGAGAGTTTGAGAAAGAAGGGGAAACAACCCCGCGTCCTGCACTGCTAGAGATTTTAACATCCCTTTTATGAATAACAAACGCGCCAATTCAACACGGACCAGCAAGTCTGGGGCGACGGGACCCACGGTATCAGCACCTCCCAGGCCCTCGGTACCTCATTAATGCTAATTAGAGCCGGCTGCGCTCAGCCCCGCCGGCACCCGCACCCCGGGACTGCGGGCACACAAAAGGTCTGGCCGCGGATCCCGGCACCGGAGCATCCCCGCCACACGGGCAGCCGTGGGGTGGGGTGGGGTGGGATGAACCGGCGGCTCCGCGAAGGCAGGCGGGGAGGGAAAAAGAGACCCGGGAGCTCCGGCAGCCGGGGGAGGGAGGAAGGGAGGGGGGGGAGAAAATAAAGGAAGAAAGAAGTTGGGGCCGGGAAGTTTTCCGCCGCTCCCCGCCCCGGCGCCCCTCTCACCGTAGACGCGGACCCAGCCCTGCTGCTGGCACACCGACTCCCGCAGGACGCGGTCCAGCGCGCCGCCCGCCTCCAGCTCCTCCGCCAAGGGCTCCGGCTCCGCCAAGGGCTCCGCCGCCCACCCCGCCGGCTCGCCCGCCGCTCCCGGGGGCGCCTCCATGCTGGGAACGGGAGCGGGGTGGTGGTGGTGGTGGTGGTGGTGGTGGGTCGGGACGAGGAGGAGGCGCCGCCGCCGCCGCCCGCGCTGCGCCCCGGCCGCGCTTCGCCTCAGCGCGGCTCCATCGCCCGCCCCGCCCCGCCCCGCCTCTTCCCCGCCCGCCGCGTCAGCGAGGGCGGAGCCCCCGCGCCCGCCCTCAGGGGGAGGTGGGAGACGGCGGTGCTTCCCCTCCTGCTTCCCCTCCTGCTTCCCCTCCTGCTTCCCCTCGGAGCCGCCGGCAGCCCCTTCCCTTTCCCCTTCCCCCGCCGTCCCCGGTCCCGGGGCCGCCCGGGGCCCCGCGCGGCTGCCCCTGAGGGGCTTCAAAATGGCCCCCCGGGCCGCCCCTCCCCTCAGCCGCGCCGGGGGCAGCGCTGGCAGGGGAGTTGCGGCGCCGGGAGAGGCATCCCGAGGAAGCGCGAACCGGGATAATCCCGCGGGGCGGGGCGGGGGTGAGGGGGGGTGCGGCCACACGGCCCTGGCAGGCCAGGGGAACGCGAGGGAGGTGGATTTCCCGAGACGGGCTTTCCCGAACGCAGAGCTTGTCGCTGCAGACAGAGCGCGTCCGAGCGAGACTGATCAATCTCTCATGGCGCTTCGCGCGGTGTGTTTCCCTTCAGGTACGCGAGCAGGAGATGCGCTGCGGGGAAAGGAGGACAACTGGCTCGACTAAATCCGTCTCATTCAGGGGATTTGCGGGCTGCTTCGCCCCTGAGCGCCTGTTTACCGACCTCCCTGCGTACGCCACCTTTTAAGTCTTCTATTTCCCTTTTTGCGTTTTGGTGGATTACCCAGTGCTTAAGGTACATAAATAAAATAGCTGTGAGTGAAGCACGCATCCCACCGCGCTGTCTTTCAAATCACGGCATCGTGACTGGAATTTCCAGGGGAGATGGGCCAAGGGGTTCAGCTTGCTCTGGGTTCCATCCCTGTGATCTCTTGGACCGAGTCCATGACTGTCCGTGATCAATATGATGAATACGATACGATCAAATCCACCCAAGCGAGTGGATTCAGTGATTATCCCCATTTGGCACAGGCTGTGCGCAAGGGCTCGTCTCTGCACACAACTTCTGTGTTAGCACAAAGGCAATTTTTTCCCTTTATTGAAATAACAGTTGAATGAGTGCGGACTCCTGGCAGTTCCACTGCCCTTCAGCTGGTTTAAAAGAGAATCCAGCTCCCACACCTTCTAACCGTGCTTGTGTCATCTTGCTTTGTTTTGCATCTTGCTTTTGTTTTGTAGCAGAATAAGAGGGCTCAGACAGTGAGTTACTGCTGAAGAGCGGTAGCTTCCCTGGGAAAGGGCTGTGACGCCCTGAGCTCTGCAGGTCCCCATCAGCTGCCTGAGCCTGAATGTTTGTCTCAGGAATTCCCAGAAGTTCCCCTTGGGAGCTGAGGGCTTGCAAAGTGGCAGCAGATGAGGCCCTCCCAATGCAACTGGGTTGGAGTACCCTCACACCAGTACAGTTGTGTCCATGACGGAAGGTGTATTAACTATTTCGGTGGAGGAAAAAAGTCCTGCCGGCCCAATGATTAATTGATGAAACCTTGTTTCCTGTGGGTTTCTGTCTCATGCTTGGCTGAGAGCTCGACCTGAATCTTGCCCTACAACTGGGTCAGTCTCTACCCAGTTGGGAGAGAAACGACATGAGTTCACGTCACAGTTTTTCCATTCTATGGTGGGAATACGCATCCTGCTGCAATTTCCAAGCCGAACTGGAAAATGAATAAACCTCCTTCTTCCAAATGTTTGGTTGTTTCATGATTGGCAAAACAGATGTAGCCCAGCTTCCCACAAATTCACACCTGGTATCTAGCAGAGGGTGGACACCCTCAGTGCAGAGGCTTGCAGGTTCTCTCTGCTTTACCTTGCTGCCAATTTTCGTGATTCCTGCGGGGATTTATTTAGCTCTTGGACCTTTATCCCTCTGTTTGTTTTATTTGAAACACACCAGCAAGTTCAGCACTTCCTGAGGTTGTAGGAGGTAAGAGGCAGGATCTGGGGAAACAGAGATCCTGTGAGCGTGATGGTGTCAGCCTCAATTCTTTGGGAAATAAGGATTTTAAAATTACCCCCACAAACAAGAGGAGTTAAACCAGGATGAAATCTGGCGATGATTTGTCCTTCTACCCCTGTGACAGGAGTGATTCTGCACAGAAGCAGCACACCCAGTAACCTCTCCTTGCTCTTTCCCACCCTAAAACACGTTCTGCATCGTGGTTTCCGAAGTTCTGGGAGCTGAGGGCGTGCAGGACACTCCTTCCAGAGCAGATATCTGCATAAATTGCCATAATAATACCGTAAAGCAGCAGGAAAAGCAATGTTTCCCTCCTACATTCTCTCTGCCTCTGCTCATTTCCACTGCTGCTGATAATATAACTATGTACACATTCTCCCAGCTTATCATTTAGGGGCCACAATCTGATGAACTCCTCAAGTTTATCCTACTCTCCCAGAGACCTCTCCATCCTTTACACAAGCCCAAGGCACACAGTGGGAAAGGGGGATGAAGCTGCTTTGAGAAGCAGGAGAGGAGCTGTTGTGAGGGAAGGATGTGGCTGCAAAGCTACTGCCAAAAGCGGAGTTTTAAAAAGCTGCAGCACAATCCTGGGACAGCATTTATTCAGGAGCAGTGCAAGACACCAGCAACCGGTTCCCATCAAGTGCGGACCGGTTGTATCTGCAAGTATGATCAAGCCATCCTAACAGCAAGGTCTGGAAGGACTGGCTAGTGTGGTTTCCGAAATTCACACGGCAGCAGGAGACAAAATCCATTCTCCTGCCCCGTTTGTGGGGTTTGGGGCAACGCAAACAATAATAAAGGGCAAGGATGACTAAAATAGGAAGGCTGGTTTTGCAGGCACGACAGGGGCAAAAATAGACATATTTTATAAATAAAGATGTCCTGGAAATTAGAGACTCGCGAGTTTCATGCTCACCAGCTCAGCTGTTCTGGCTGTGGGTCTTCTCGACCACTAGTGCACAGGGGATTTGTGCAGGAATAAATGGGCAGTAATATAAGCACATACATGAAATTCCCTTCGTGTAAACCAGACCCATTAGTTGATCTACTTGTGGATGTCACATTAACCCACAGGCTCTAGTTAGAGCTGGAGGTTTGCTCAGAATAGGTTAAATCCAAGTGTTGGAAGAGAGCTGCATATGTATTTCCATTAAGCCCAGGACTGTATGTGTTGTAGAAGAAATTGAACTACACAAGAGTGACTTGAGGAAAAAAAAAAACCAACTTCTGAGCTAACCTTCTTCCAGCAGAACGAATTTATGTCTTCAGGAGTGATCAAGTCCCAGTTCAGTGATCTTATGTCACAAAAAAGCAATAATAAAATGAGAAGAGACATGGAAGAGGGCAGTAAGGACAGTGGAAGTGATGGGATAGATACCATATGAGGAGGAAAGCCTAGAAAAACAAGGAGCTCCAATTTGGAAGAACAAAACCTTGGGACAAAGACAGAGAAGTCTGAAGATGTCCAGAGAGGTCTGGTATGGACCTGGAATTCTTTTTCCCTTTTCTTCACAACACAAGAGCGAAGGATCACGGAGAGAAATGTTCAGGAGCCAGGCCTAAAGCAGACAAAAGGAAGTACTTTTTCACACGACACATAATTACATTGTGGAACTTACTGCCACAGGATGTCGTGGAGGCCAAAAGTATAAATGAATAATAATGATAATAATAAAAAAAAAACCCAACAAAAGGGATTACACAAATTCATGCAACCTCCGGCCTAGGAAGTCCCTCAACTGCTGATTACCAGGAGCCGGGAGGATATGCCGGAGGAAGGATCACTTTATACTCTCCCTCTTCCGATATCCCTTCCTAAGCATCTGCAGCTGGCCACGGCCAGGCACTGGTTGTTGCCCAAGGTGGACGTTTATTCTGAGCCAGCCAGGCAGTGCTTACATATTCCTGGGAACTCCCTGTGGATGGAGCCTTAGGGACCGGAGGTGTCTCCTGGACAGACACGGGACTTACCCCTCGTTTTGTTACCACCAGCCCGACGCGGTCGCAGCAAAGTCCGTCGTGGCCACTCTTTGCTGATTTAGGCTGGTGTAATTGAGGCCAGATTGAGCCCTGGAACCTTCAGAGGGACTCTTCCGCTTTCCCTGCCCCTGGGATTAAGCACTGAAATCTCTGTGCTAAAACCCTCTTTGAACGGGGATGGCAGATAATGCACAAACTGATTAAAAAAAAAAAAAAAAAAGCCCCAGCACTGGGAAAAGTTAAATATTAAAGAGCCAAGGCCCAGTTTTAACTGCTGCTGCCGTCCCTCCTTCATCTCGCGCCAACTGCCTCCAGGATACATGTGCTGACACTGAATTTCTACCTCACAAAAGGCAGTCGCAGCATGGGCTTTAAACTCAGCCCGTTAATACCGGGATAGGAAGCAGCAAAATAGAACAAAGGCAGTGAGGGGCTCCTCCAGCTCTCACCCACTCTGTCCATGCCCAATTCATTCCTGCATCACAGGGCACGGCACCCCCTGCCCCAGCGTGGCATTTTGCCCCTTTGACTTCCCAGCATTAGCAGGTCTAAAATATTTTGCTGCCCGCTCCGCCCTGCTGTAACTAAACTATAATTTTCTCTAGCAGAGAGGAGGGATTTGGGAGAAACATCTGGTCTCGTTTCATCAGGATAACAGCCCCATCTCTATTTATACACACACTGGGATCGTTGTAGCTCTCAGCTGTTCTTCCCTCGACAGCCCCTTTCAAGCTGCCCTGTCCCGCTCCGTCGGGTCGAGGCCAGGCTGCTGTCCCGTGAAACAGGAACCAAGGCAATTCCACAGGAAAATGTGGGCTTGTGAGAGCTTGTCCTGTCCACACTTGGCGCTTGCTGTCTGCCGGGCTGGTGACAATGTGCCTTGATGGACGGTTGCTCCTGTCCTTCTATCGTGGCGGAGAGAAAACAGGGAAAACCCGTCCAGCTAGACAGCTTGTTGGAACTGGATGATCTCTAAGGTCCCTTCCAACCCAAACTATTCTGTGACTGGGAAAATAATAGCAATTTTCTCAGTAATCCCAGAGATCTTGCTGGTTGGGGATCACACCTGCAATGAGCCAGCCTCTTTGGTCTGAATACACTGATCTCAAAAGCCTGAATTTTTCTCCAAAACCACAATGCGGATTTTAGAGGAATATTCAGACCATTAAGAAAAGCCCAGGCTTTTCTTTTTAAGGTGTTAACAAATAAACCGTGACCCTGCAGAGACACAGGAGGGCCAGAAACTCCGCTTGGGAAGGCAGCATGTCCTACTTAATTCGCCACAGTGGGAAAAATCCACTCTGCTGCCTCCACTCCAGCCCTCACAAGACATCACATCTCATCCAGCATGTTTAAAAAAAAAGCCCCTCAAGTCAAATGGCCAAGTACCTGGAAAATTACCACACTGCACGTTCAGCCGTGCAAGTCACTGTCTGAAAGGAACTCTCATGCCTTGAACGATGATGGTGTGTGGGTCGGCATTAATCATCCCCAGGAAGTCTATCCCACTGCCCTGCTTTTCCCTCCAATGGGCTGTTGTCTCCTCCCATCCCGATCCACTTTTTAGCCCTGCATGCCCCCAAAACGCAGCTATTTCACCATCACTCCTCTCCCTCCTCTTTTCAGCAGGCCTGGACTGTTTGTTAATTGTTTTTCTGACACAGCCACTAGAGGAGGAACCACTCGAAGACACCGGTTTTTGTAACCCAGCGTTTTCAGATGCTCCTATTGATTGTACTGAGGTTTCAAACTCCCCTGAGCAGGATTGAATTTCACCCTGCCTTCACAACCATCTGATGGGATCCTGCCCCTTCAATATACTCCTTCAGAACACTGTTTTCAGCTGTGACCTGGGCTTGAGCAGATCAATATTTGTTTACTCAGCTCTAATTTTCGTATGCACTCAGTAATCCAAGTCCACCCCAACACAACAGAAAGGGCCGCTCCTGCCTATTGCATGAATCAGACAGAAACGTGGACCCTTCCTGCAACACCAGCCTTAGAGCAACGCTCGAGCAGGAAACATGACTCAGTCTTGGGAGAACATCATCCACAAATAAACCCTGGTGATTCTGTGGACAGCTTGGGGCGAGGGGTGACCCACTGACCCCTTGTGAGCTCTTCGCTTCTCTGACTCTTCTAGCTGGGAAACATTTTTTTTTTCCTCATTTGAGCCAGCCCTTTTGCAGCACATTGAGAACCCCTGTAAAATATGTCAGAGGTGCACAAAACCAGCAAATTTCTGCCTAATTGCTGACAAACATTCTCTCAAAAAAAACCCAAACACAACTACTCAGGGAGCAGCCTGAGAGAACAGCACCTTGTACTGCCAGTGGGATGCTCTTAGGGTGAAATCTGCCTTCATCCCAAGTCTTTTATGAAAAGCAAATGTGAAGGCATGCACAGCACTGATTTCCCCCCCCCACACACACACCTCTCATGGGATTTGTGGAAGAGGGAAATGAAGAAAGGCTGCTGCTGGAATACAGAGTTCTGATTTTGGATCTCTTCTTTGGTCCAAAAGCTCAAGGAATGGCTGGATGTGGCCGTACTAGGGGATCTGAAATCTGATTAAAGGCACTCACAAGTCAGCACAGGGCCTTTGTTAAAGACAGTGGAGGTTCCTCTCTGTCTGCTGGAGCTGCTCAAATCCTCCGCTCTGACAACACATCCCCTTGCCTCGCAGGTCAGGAATATTCAGGCATAAATCCTTCAGCCTGTCAAAAGCAGTCAGCTGGCTTCAAAGCCAAAATGTTTTGGTTTGGGGTTTTTTTGGTTTGTTTTGTGCCTTTTTTTTTTTTTTTTTAATTCTCCTTTAAATAGTGGCTGTCTGTCTGCTGCTGCCCCGACTTTAAAACAAAATAACCAGCCTCCAGCAACCTTCAGAACAGATCTGTAAAACTCTCCGGCTGACTCTAACAAGCAAAGGCAAGACTGTGACAAACCTGCCAGCTTTCTCTTCGTGGGTTGGATCATCTTCAGGGAGCCCAGGACTGGCATTTAAGAACGCAGCCTTTGAACCCAGTCCTTTTTTTTGTGATAAAGCTGGTCCCCAGGACACCAGGGAGGTGACGACAGCAGATGCTGTGATGAGTCAGAGCAGAGAAGGTCGTGGGATGGACGTGGGGGTCAGTGACAGGCTGCAGTTACTGGACCGTGCTCAGCCAAAGAGGTTTGGGTTTTAACTTTCAGCAAGAAATGAGGCCAACAAGGAAGGAATGATTTATTTGTCCCTATTTTTCTTGTCAGTCTCCCGGTTAGATGACTCGGCTTGAACTTTGGGCAAAGAATAATCACTAGATTTATCTACATCTCCAGAAACATGGGATTTTTTTTCTCTGGGCTGCCTGTATTATGAATTTAATCAACTTCTCTCTGCTATATTTTTGTCTCCCTTGCCCAAACAGATGGGTTCCCTTCCTTCCCTATTGTGAACACAGACAGATGCAAATAAAAGAGGCACTTGTGCTCTGTTGTGTGGTTACCTAGAGAGGCTGTTGGTTGCAAACAAAGGCTGTACCAGGACACAAATAGCCTCGTTTGGTGTAGCCTGGCCATGGCTCTTCATTAAAAATACTGTTGTGGGGTCCCCCGTGCTGCACTTCCATACTCACCATCGGGTGTGGAGGCAGGGGGATCATCCACCAAACACGAGTGATCAACAGCACTGTGAGATGCTGACATTTCACCAGAAAGGAGGAGCAAACTCCTCCTCTCCCCTCCCAGTCCCCCAACCTATTGTTCCTTTAGATGTTCGAACAAATGAAGGAAGAACGCTGCTCTGGAGCTCACAACAGCTCACACACACATAAAGACAACGTCCAGCCCTCTGCCCTGTCCTGTGAGCAAACCCTGACAGTCAGTACACGTTCCCTTGCGCCACAAACAGGAGCTGCTTGTGGTTTTACAGGGGCTGGATGCCAGTTTGGGCAATTTCCTCCTGGACCACACACAAGCAGCTGACTGTAGCTGTCAGCTCTCAAAGCCAAGTCCGGCCCTACCTCCCACCAGGAGGGTACCTGCAAGGATGCTGGGATGGAGATGCATCCCTGCCTGTCACCTGGGAACAGAGCCTGTCCCACAGGGTGGAAGGCCGTGGTGCCTCCTCATCCAGGAACAGGTCACGGTGACAGGAATGAGATACTCAGTCCCTGTTGAAAACACAGAGGTTATTAAAGCTACATGCTAATGCTTGTACTGGTTCAACCAGCATTAAAATAAAATGTAAGAATGCCAGAACTGGATCATCCAAAACAAAACTCAGTCTCAGAGCAGGAACTGCCTTACAGTGAAAAACAGCTGTGTGGTGCTGGTCACAGCAGCACTTCAGCCCCAAGAGTGCAACCAGGAATTAGGGTTGCAGGGAAGAGATTCAGGACATTGGAGGGGTACAGAGGCAGATTGAAAAACCATCAAAACACCTTGGGCACTTAAGAAGAAACACCTGAGCAGCAATACCTCCACTGAACACAAGGTTATAAACACAGGACAGTAACAGCCACAATCACAGCAGTGATGTAACTTTGCATTTCTGAGGGCTGTTCTCTCCTGAGAAGGTCTGGGATTCCTTGGTTACCAGGGGAGCCTCAGGTCTCACTCTCCAGGCCTTTGTTTTGCCTGCCAGGGTCTCCACAAGGATTTGGTGTTCTCTTCCCCTGGGTGAGGGACTACAAACCTACTTGGGTATTTATTTTAAGGGATGGGCAGCAACATCCCTCCAGGGGGTTCCTGCTGCTCCTACTGTGCCTACACAGCATTTTGGGGCCTCAGATGTTCTACCTCAGTCAATTAAAAGTGTCCCAGGAAAAAAAATACTGCCATTTCCTTTCAGCTTTTCCAGGAATAAAAGAAGCATTTGGAGTTGCAGGTGACAGCAGCGCTATCCATACAGGAGAGAGTCCTGAAGGTGTTGAGCAGACGAGAGCAACGCTCAGGGAGAAGACAAGCAGCACAGGATGGAAACCTTTTTACAGTCCCTACTCTGCCCTTAACGACAAGCTTAAGTGATGGCTAATAAAGATGATCCAAAACGAATAAATTGAGCTGCTGCTCTAATTAAGCAGCTTTTGCTGCGCGCAGCGAGCCAGACCCATCTGTGTCATAGTTCAGCAGAAGCCAGGAGGGTTCCACGAGGGATTCGTTTCAATTACACCCAAACGGCTTCAAGGAGGAGCTGGCCATCCTGTTTCCTACACTGCTGGCCAAGAAACACCAGTGCATCCCCCAGACAGTCATCCTGGGCAGGGGCACAGTCATTCCCAGTCATTCAGGTCGGTTACATCTGCCTTTATGGCACGTGCGTTAAGGTGAGTCCTTCCTTTGCTTACGGGAGGGAAGCTGTTGGGAAGCAGCAGCATTTTTTGCTCCGGCCAGAAAATGTCCCAGCAATGACACTTCAGGGCTGTGCCCCTGTTTTTTAAGCCGCCCTGCACAGCAGAGACAAGAAGCAATTACTATCGGCCTTATGCTTATGTGATGGATGAAATGAGCTGACAGACTCCCCGTGGCAAAGCGCAGCAAAAGGCTTTGCAAGTTGTCCACTTCAGCTCACAGGTAAGGGCTGACGCCTGGCAAGGGCAGATGGGAAGGACAGCGTATAACATGGAGAGAACCCAGGCCGTAACTGCCCTGCAGTTCCACAGCTTTAATCCCAGCAGCCTGAACGCCCAAACCACAGCTAGTGCTCCCACAAAGCTCCTCTCTCCAGATGTGCAGTGCCTGATCGTCTCTGCAGGTACAGCCCAAAATGTTTAGGGCTCCCCGTGCTCGAGTGCAGACTGACGAACTCTGAGCACCCAGGAGATATGTAGGACATTTTCCGTGGGAGCGTAGTCTCAGCACTGCACCTTCTATGGCCACAGCTGATATTTTAATACCCACTTGCCCCAGAGAAGAGCCAGTTCATGATCCTTTTGCAGGATTCTGATCCAAGTTGTGCACATCTCGGAACAACATATATCTAAAAACAGCACCAGCACAAGCCTGCTCCCTCTTCCTTCACATCACCACAATGCTCCAGGGCTCATGACCCCTGTAGGAAAGGCACTCTCTCCCTAAGCTACTAAAATACCATAATTGGAGCCAATCCTAGAAGGAAAAAGGGGATACATGGAAAACTCACATCCATTCAGTCGCAGTGCATCCCACTGTTGCGGCACATCAGCTGGAGCTCTGAGCAGTGCACAGATCCTGTCTCTCACTTGCTTTGGTCTTTCGAGCTCCGGCGGGATTATATTAGAGGAAATCACCTCTCTTCCTCATCCTGAGTGCCAAACAAAAGGATGATCACGTGCGAACACGGGCTTCACTTGAAGATGAAGACACACAGGTGGCGTGATCACCACTGCCAAGTAGGAGCTGCCTCCAGTACAATCAGCCAGCAAAATTCCCTCCAAGTAAAGGAATACCCATGGCAGGACATGGGATGGACAGCCCCGCTGTCCACGTGGCACAGCCCAGCCCTGTGCCTCTGTGGGGTAACCGCTGCATGGACCATGGTCTCCCTCTTAGGGTCACAACTGCCCCAGAGAGCCACGCAGGCTTCTCCAAACCCAAATCCGGTGTCTCATACTCCCCCCTCCCCCACGTGCATTCCCATCTGCCTTCCGGACAGGGAGTTATTATAAGATGCTTCAGCCCAAGCAGCACATTATTTTCTCCGAAAATAGTTTTCTCCCAAAATCACGCACAGAAGGCAGCACGGCTTTGGAGTGCGAGATCCCCTGAGGGGAAGGGATGAACTTGTGGTTAAACCACGGGACAGAGAGTCAGCAGATCAGGGTTTCTTATCCCCATCTCTCTGGGCCTCTGTGAGCTCTGACTCAGCCCCAGGGCCCCTGCATGTTTGGGTTCTCCATCGGGAAAACCAGTGTGATGACACACTGCGATGGCAGCACACAGCCCTTTATTGCTGCTGGGAACCAGCACGTGCTCCTGCAGAGGAGCACTCTCTCACTGCAGGGGAAAAAAAAAGAAAGAAAGAAAGAAAGAAATCAAGCCTTTGGAATGCAAAATGTTCCTCTGCAAAGTTTTCCACCGGTGGGGTTCACTGGAGCTGCAAAGATCTACTTAGACACTCTACACATTTACCCAGCATTTTGTATTTACCCCATATCCAAAGCCTCCGTTGGTGCTCAATTCCCAGCTCCCTGTGGATGCACAGCCACGTGGGCAGCCGTGCCCTGGGATGCTGTGTGGGGGCAGGACCGCCAGGAGCTGCAACAAGCCTGCTGCCTCTCAATTCCCCCTGAGCTGGGACAAGGCACGCTTTCCTTTTCCCCATCCATTCCTCTCTCCCCTTCAGCACCTGGTCTCCCCCCAGGGGTGCTTGCAGCTCAGTCCCACGGCAGGACTTCCTCTGCTTCCCCCCCAAGCCCAGCACTGAAGATCTTTGCTTCCCACACCACCGTGCTGGACCATCCCGAAGATACTCCTCCGCTTTATTTGGAAGGGCTTTATGAAACACTGCCCTGGCAAGAGGATGGAGGGTTCAGTCTTACCTCCTGCAGGCTCTTGTATTCAAATCATCTCCCTCTCCAGCATCCTCTTTTCTTTGGATCTCTCCTGCTGTTCTTGTCCCTCTGCGAACACTGCTGCCAGGGCAGTGGCCACCAGCTTCACACCCCAGAGAAAGCCCTACTGTGGGAATTTGACAGTGTCTCCAGCCCCCCTTTCTGAAGCCTCTGGCCCATCCATTTGCCCTGAAACTCTCCCCAGCACGAGGGGCTGCCTCTTCCTGTAGTATTTGGGCAACACCTTAAAACAGCACAAGCCCCACTTTCAAATCAGCCCCTTAAATGTTGCGTTAGCAAGAAAAAGTTACCTCTTCTCCTCTCTCCAGGATCTTCACAGAGAAGAATCTTTGCCTCCTTTTGACAGGTGTGGACACTGAACTTATACAAGTGACCTGTCCAAAATATTCCGGTGGAGAAGCAGAAGCAGTAGCAGCAGAGCTGGAAGATGTTGTAAATCCTGTCCCAGTGAAGCGGCCTAAGAACAGGATGTGCAAACAAAGGTTATGTGCAGGTTGCAAAAGGTGTAGAAGGCACAAGGAAAGAGGAAGATTAAAACCAGGATGCAAGGTAACATGATGGTCAGATCTCACTCCCGTCCCACATCACTTCCAGCGCCTGCCAGCACATCCCAGCGTGCATCCCCACCACTGTGGCATGTTCAGGATCTATTTCCCATGAACTTGAAAGAGCAGAGCTCTGAAAGTGTAGGTTTTTATTTTTCCAGATTATTCAGAACTGGGGAAAAGGGGTTGTCAAGCTTAAAATCCACAGGGCCTCACATATCTCACTCAGGAGCTAAAATCCACACAGATCGCCTGTAACGATCAAAAACTAAAAGAACAAATATCCCAAACTGAAGCACAGCGCAAAACTGTCCCAGCACCACAACGCTCCTCAGTGTGTGCTGCTCCTTTTCCACCAACTCCCACGCGACAACATCCCACATATCAGGAAAACCATGCTTAAAACTTGCTCATGTACCTGCACCCAGGAGCTAAAATCCACGGAAATCTCCGGTAATGATTGAAACAGACTGGAAGAACAAACACCTTTCACTGCATGGGCGACGCTTACATGGTCCTTCTCGCACCAAGCCCTTCGTGCTGAGCCATCTCCTTTGATTTCCCGGTCCGGGAGCGGCGTCTCTTGTGCCTGGGTCACAATTCCGAAGTCCAGAGGTGCGAAAACGGCTCCTTTCCTCCTCGAGAGCGCTCCGGTGTTCCCGACGGAGGGAAATCCCGTGCCGATGGAGCAAGGCTGGGCTGCTGCTGCCATCTTCTGCCCACCTGGCGCTTTGCCGCTCACAGCTTCCCCCGGCCTTAAACACTCGAGCAAGGGGGGAAGGAGGAGGCGACAAAAAAGCAGGAATACGAGAGGCTGGGAGCGGGCTGGAGGTCCCCGCACCGGGCGCAGTGGGGGCTGAGGTGCGTGACGCGGAGGGTGCCCCCCGCAAGCCTGGGCATCGCGGCCGTGGGTGTGGGTGAGGGTCGCCCGGCTCTGCCGAGGGAGGAGGAACAGGCTCTGAGCGAGGAGTCGCATTTCAGAAGACGAAGGGGATAAACACATGCAGTCAACGCAATTGCTAAGTGGACTGTTACTGCGCACAGCGTGAGCTGTTCACGGTTCTTCCCGAAAACACAGGGAAATGAAATGTTTAATTCGGAGAGAGCAGCAGGGCTACGGGATTTCTCTCCTGACACCCATCTAATAGGGGTTTTTTTGGCAGGGGTACAGAGCAACTGGTGTGACTGGCACTAAAGCTGTGGCAGCAGAGTGTGTCGTTGATCAGAAGGTGAGGATACAGAGCCTCTGTTTTCCCCAAATTGCAAAGACTTTTGTCTCTGTTCAAGGTTTCTGTTCTGCCTGAACCACTGCTTCGCAAACTTGGATTACTTCTTTTCTGTTGCCCTGGGCACCACTGGCAGAGTGGGATCCTTGGGGGGCAAGGGGGGAAAAGGGGGTTTTCAAACAGTGGGCTGTTAAAAAACTATTAAACCAAACTTTCACATACCAGCTCAACAGAGGCTCGGGATTTCTCACGTTCCAGGTCTTCAAGCAGATGCTGTGGCAGATCCCTGAAGGTGCTTTACGAGGATATCAAACACCTATGTCACAATCTTGCTGGTTCTTGACCACAGGACGTGGATTCAACCAGGGGAAGTGGCAGCAGCAGCTGCTCAAAGAGGCAGCAACACGGAGCATAATCCCAAACCCGTGCATTCAGCTGTCAAAAAAACCTGGCATCTTGTCCCTTCTGCACACTTCTGTATAAGCTGGGGAGATAATTTCAGGTTTGCACTTTGATTTTCCCTCCCTCCAAGCAGGGGAAAGCATGCAGGTCCCATGGAGGCAAGGATTGCACAGAGCCCAGGTGGGATACAGCGGTGAGAGAGTCAAGTGAACATCCCTGACTTGCTGAATTTCAGCAGTACGAAGTTGGAAGGGCCTGCAGCAAAGGCAGCTCTTATAAGCTAAACCCACACAGGTACAGTGTGAGCTTCAGAACTGTTCAACACATCCCTGAGGGCAGGGGGATGATTCCCATGGCTTACAAACATATTGTACCTTTCAGAAATCAATGGCCTGTCTGTCTGCTGTGCCTTCTGTGTATTTTAAATACATACAGTGTTGAGGCCACTGGCCTCAAGTTCCCACTTGCTGTGGGTAAAATGACAAATAAGCACACCTCCAGCCTGAGCTGCTCTGAGCAGAGCAGCTTTGGCAGGGGGTGGTGGGTATTCCTTGGGTCTCAGGTGACAGTGGCAGCTGGGAATGACAGGAAATATGAGCTGGCTCCGAGGAGCAGCACAAGCCACAACAAGAACTGCAGCTGGAGCAGACAGAGAGGAGGTGAAGGTGCTCACAAGCAGCAAAGCAGCTGACACGGCGTCGAGGCCATTGCTGGGGACATAAAATCACAGAAAGGTTGGGCTGGAAAACACCTTAAAGTCCATCTCATTCCACCCCCTGCCATGGGGGCAGGGACACCTTCCACTGTCCCAGGTTGTTCCAAGCCCAATCCAACATGTCCTTGGACACTTCCAGGGATGGGGCAGCCACAGCTTTTCTGGGCAACCTGTGCCAGGACCTCAGCACCCTCACAGGGAAGAATTCCTTCCCACTATCCCATCTAAATATCTTCAAGGCAGCTCTGGAAAGTTGCCCTGAAATAAAAGCCCTCCTCAGCATGCAGGCCATACCTTAAGACAAGGTGCAAGACCTCCAGTAGATCCATCTTCTTTCCTCCCTCTCCTTGCAGGTTGGTGTGGGGATGGATTTTTGAAGAAGAAAAATCCCCTCTATTTCCCATAATTTTCTGCTTCCCAGGAATCTGTCTGCCATGGGAGTGTTTCAAGTCCCTACCAGGAATATGATTTCTCTATTTTTTTCCCCTCTATCTCCTCCATTCCCCAATATTGCCAGGAGGGAAATATCCATGCCCGTGTTGGAGCACTCTCCAAAACCAGAAGGGGTAAGCATGGAGCAGATTCCTCAGAATTATTTTAGCAAAGCTCCTTTATTTTGTAGAAGCAGAGTTTTGTGTGCAGTTAGGCCCCTGGCACAGAAGTCTCCAGAGTCCTGGTTCGCTAAGAAACAAAAATATTGAATCAAGAAATCCCATTTTCCCCTCACCCTGTTTAATCTCCTTTCACTGGGTTGGAGCCAGGGAGTCATTAACTCCTGGTTGGGTCCTGCAAGGCCAGGATTGCAACGTGCTTAATGGCAATGTCATAAACCCCCCCCCATTCCCTCACCAAAGGGCTTGTGTTCTTAAAGAATAATGTGTTGGGATAATACTTCAGAAGTGGATTAGTGGATCCTGATGCGCCTTCATTTGCATTTCCTTCCCCGGGCACCTCTGAAGGTGTTCAAACCATTTTTTTACTTATTTGATGGTATTTTAATCCTTAAGTAACGGCTTAGAGCCTCAGAAATATTTATATAGCCAAGATCCAGCACACTGAGGGATGTAGAACAGAGGAATACCCAGAAGCTGGTCTGGTCCTGAGTTATTCCAACCTCAATTGTGGATCACAGGAGTGGAAAGCCGAGACTGGGATGCAGACTTCTTCCTGTGCATCATTCTGCCCTTCCTGCTCACTTACTTTCTATGAGGCTGTCACATCAGTGGCCACCAAAAGCCACCCAGAGGTGACTCTGCAGCTCAGCCACCATCCCCAGTCACACAGGTCTCCCCTATCCTTCCTGCACCAGTCCCTGCTTGCCATTTCTTCCTATTCCTAAAATTTCCAAAAACAAACTCCAAAACCAGCGCAAATCACGCTTCCCAGCTGCAGGAAGTTACAGCTCTGGCGGGTATCTGAGCAGCCTGACAGAGAGGTGTGATCTGAAACGAGGTCCGGCACGAGAAAGGTGAAGGAGTAAAAGGTTTGCCGCGTGTGTTTTGAACAGGGAACGAATTCCCCAGCCCATCCTGCCTCCAGCGGTGATCAGCAAGGAAGGGGGACTGCTCTCCTACCTTCCCTCCACCTAGCCCACCACATTCCCAGGCATTTTTTGCCCGGGAAGAAGGAGCGTGCTCCTGACCCAGCTCGGTCCCAGGAGGGTCGCCCCCAGCCACTGTTTCCTTTCCAAGAGCCGCTGCAAACGGAAGGAACCTGAAACTCCGCTAACGAGCCGCCTGTAACTCTTTGAAGCTTAACGAGAGAAACTTGAGCTACGGCGGAGCGCGGAGTCAACAACAGCCGAAACCGTTTCATCTGACAACGCCGCAGTTTGTCTGCGCTGTGCCCTGCTGTCCCAGCATCACAAACTCGCGCTGCACAAGCTGCTTCAGCGCTGCCTCCGCTTCCACAGAGCTGCCTCTGCTGCAGTGCCTGCCCCTCCTTAGCCTGCCTTGGTTGCAGCAGCGACTCCAGCCCTGCCTTGGCAGCGCCTTAAACCCTGGAGGAAGTTATTTAACTCCCATCCATCCTTTAAAAGCTTTGCGAATTCATCACATCGCGCGCAGCTTCTCATTGCAGAAGAAAAGGAGTGGGTTTTTAGCTTATTTCGCTGGTAATAGCAGAAAATGGCCCATTGCAGCAAAGACCGTGTCCAAATAAGCTGTGAGCCACAGCCATCCTGCAGATAACATCCAGCTCATTTCAGAGCCCTGGAAGCGCTCTACAGGTATCCACTATTGAAGCATCACTGTACTTTAGATAAATGTGCTGCTTAAAGATAGCTGTCAGCACCGACTGCTGAATAATGCCTTCATTTTACACATCAAGCTGTCCCCGAGTTATTGGCAACACCTAAAGCTGGTAGTCTGACAGCAGAAAGATTGTCAGCGCGATGGCAGAAGAGCAGGACCCTGGTCCTGGGGCACCCGCCGAGCTCCCAGCAGCATTTAAGGGCTTTTATGTGTTACACCCAGGTTACTGCGTTTATTAGCCTCCAATCATTATCCTTCCGTCAATTTGCTTTAGGGAAACCGTGTCTGTGGTGCGTTCAGGTCACACCACGGAAGGTTCCACACGCTAACACGCTGTCCATACAAAAAGCCTGAATAAGCTGATTTTAAGCCTACCTAATGGCATATATTCTGATGTATTATTACAACTACAACAGGTATTTACCAGTGATTGCTAC
Source organism: Pseudotriccus pelzelni (assembly GCA_035584735.1). Lineage (NCBI taxonomy): Eukaryota > Metazoa > Chordata > Aves > Passeriformes > Tyrannidae > Pseudotriccus > Pseudotriccus pelzelni. The sequence goes on along the minus strand of JAWMRA010000005.1, from coordinate 27,346,057 downwards.
TCACCTCTGCCACATTTCCTCTTCATCTTCCTTTGCTCAAATAAAAGACCCTTTTGAGCCTTGAGAGACTACTCTGTATTACAGCAATACCTTTTTAGAAATAGAGAAACTTTTCTAAAGCTTCCGCATTATTTTTTTTCCCCCACACATATTTATTAAAGGTAAAAAAATAATCTCTATTGTCTCACTACCCTGGATTATTTTTTAGGCTTTATATGGTACATAACTACAATAATTACTTCACTTTAGCAACCAGCCCCAGAGCACAGGCCCACCTTTTCCCGTCCTACTTCTTTGTAAGCCCTTCCCTGGCCTCTGAGTGCCTTTATAAGCTTTGGTGGCCCTGACTGGATCCAGCTGAGCATCCCCACCCATGGGCTGGGGCTCTATATAAGTTCCACCTGGGGAGGGAGTTTGTTTTTTTCCAAGCTCAGTTGAAGAAGCAGTGGTCTCTGCCTCGGTATACCTAGCCTGGCCTTAAATCCTGCTGCTCTGGCTGTAGTTAAACATGTTTTGCCTGGATGCTTTCTCTGGACCTGATTCCAACCTGTGGACCGACTTGCCAGCTGGACTGAGGGCCCACTTCATCCCTTTAGAGGTGCCTGATGGCTGGACCTGATGCTTTCCGCCTCCTAGAGCAGGTAAACCCTTACTTTTATTTTCTACCGTTAGCAATTTGTCATAATTTGTTGCTCCTGCTGAGTATTTTCTACCGCCGAGGCGGCTCCTGCGAACCGTCTTTCCTGGAGCAGTTCTGTTGAGTTATCCCAGTGTTCTCCCTGGGCAGCAGGAGCTGTGGGAGAGCAGTGACTCCGTGGGCTCTGATGCCCCTCTGCACGTGCATCTGGGTGGCAGGAGGTGCCCTTGGGATGTGTTTCCCACTTGTACTCCTGCAGGCAAGTGCTGGCGCCCTACATGGGAGCTCCTGGGCGGGGTGAGAAGCTTGTGCATCCCACCCGGGCTTCCTTCAGCTCGGCTTAGGGGGGGTCAGTCAGCAGCTGGAGTGCAACGATGGGCGTCTTTCCTGCTTGCTGAGCACTCTTCTTGAGCAGATGCTCGTCAGCCTCACGGTGGGGCAGCTCAGCGATTTGGGAGAAGGAGGAGTGTGTTGTTGGCCAGGGTGTATCACACCCCTGCTAGGTGCAGTTAAGCAAGGGGGGGGACAGACTTGTGACTGCCCGCAGGGTGTTGCCTTTCTCAGGAGCTGCGGAGGGTTTCTTTAGCTCCTCAAAATGCCTGGAGTTTTAGTACTTACAATCAGCAAAAATTGGAGTGGAATATCAACAGAGCGCAGCTTTCAGAAACTCATTTTCTTTTTGCCTTTCAAGCTGACAATAGGATTTTAAGAAAAACTTTGAATAATGGATACACTTTTGAATAATGGATGTTTCACAGCCAAAGTCCCTTGACTTTTCTCTCCGTGCCTGAACGAGAAGCCTTTTAATTGCACAATTCGTGGCGAGGAGGTACAAAATGCTTTGTGTCTTGTGCTGCTGATTAACTGATGCATATGCTCCCATTAAACATTCAGAGAGGGCTGAGTGTATCCCAGCCCGAAGCTCTGTTATGCACGTTGGGTTTTTATCAGCTGAGGATCTGGCACGGGTTGTTTTCTGCTTTTCGTTGCCTCTGTCATGGCTGCTCATAATTTTCCTCTTTTCCGTGTGCCTTGGGTCTTTCCCGCTTCTAGGGAGGTGTTTTTTCCACACGGAGAGCTTGTACCTTGCGCTCTGAGCTCGTGTGATGTGGAGGGAGGGCGACTCCTGAGCCTAGACCATGAAATAAACTTTAGGTTTTCTTCCAAAACAGCAGTGCCTTTTGACGAGAAATGGTGAAAGGGCTGCCTGGTGCTCTGCTGTGGTGGGATGGAGCACTTTAAGCCCCCTACAAATTGGCAGTGTGGGATGCAGGGCAGGGGAATTAGCAGGAACACCAGTTGTCCGGGTCTTCCTTGCTCTTACTCCATCACACTGCTGTCTGTCCCTGCAGCTGGCTCTTCTCCAGCTTCATCAGCTTTCATGAAAGTTTAACTCTGCTGCAGAAGGGAAAAGACAAGTCACCGTGCCCCTGAAAAATGTAAAGGGTGGGTTTGGGGTCAAAGCTTTTTTTTTTTTTTGTCCTCAGTTTCCCAAGTTCTTGGTGCAGTGCCCAGAGCTTTGAGAGAGCCCAGATGGGCTCGGCAGAGCAAAGCTCTGCTGTGCTAGGACTTCTCTAACTTCTGTCTGCACAAAAAACCCCCCCCTATGATCACATCAGCTCCCCAGTTTTCTTTCCAACCACAAATCCAGCTCAGGGAACAAGCCTCTGTGAACAAATGCTGCTGGAACCTGGCTCTGTTCCGCTTGTGGGACCTGGAGCTCAGTTTACAGAGGGAAATAGTGTGAGTTTGGGCTATTTTAACTTACACAAAACCTACGGAGGCAGCTTGGGGTGGCACAGAGGGGCTCCCTGCTATCAGGCTTTTCTCTTTCAAGTAGAGGCTTTTGGTGATCCTTGTCTCTGCACACCATGGGAGGCTGCCAGCCAGGAATCTGGCTTTAAGGAGAGCTCATTCTCTCTCAATTTTGCAGCTTCTTGCCTTAGAGGACAAGTGCAATTTAGCTTTATTTCGCAGAAATTTGACGTGACTCGAGACTGTGATTTACTGGCCTTGGAGGATACGGTATATGTAACTGTGGAGGGCATAAGTGGCTTTTCATGATAGAGGAGTCATAAATTGAGATGAAAAAAAATGAGGGAGACGTTACTGTCCAACTTTACAAGGTAGCAGTAGGAACAGGACACAGCCAGGCCATCTGTAACTGTCACGGGTCTTTATTGTCCCTGATTGCGTGTAATAAAGCTCCTGAATTGGGCTCAGTTGTGAAGGCAACCGGCGCTCAAGTGTCTGAGAAGACACAAGATGGCAATGTTTTCCAAAGGACACCCTTGGAATGTCTCGGGGCTAAGGAGTTCCAAGCGATCAGCTTTCCTTGCTCCGGCGCTTGGAGACCCTGGGAGAGGGTCTGTGCCCGCCTTGCTCCCTCTGTGACCCACCAGTAAAGCGCCCTGGGAGCGAGTGGGGTGGGGTGGAAATCTCCAAGGGCTTCAGCACGAGGAGGGCAGAGCTCAGCATCCCTTCCCTGCTCCTTCATGGCACAGGCACCGGGAGGTGCAGGAGTTGAACCCACCGGGGCTTGTTTTGACCTCTCTGCATCCCCCTCTCTTTGCCCTCCGCGCCCTCCGACAGGCACAGAGCCAGAGAGACATTTCACACAGCAAGGAGATTTTGGACAGGGAATAACAACCCCCCCCCCTTGGTTGTTTTTTTTTTTTTTTTTTTGTTTGATGCCACAGAAAGAGCTGCAGAATTCGTCTCGCTTAGAAATTAATTTTCCCTGGTTGAGCAGGGGGTGGTGTGGGGCGGGTGGAAGAATTACCTCTGCTTGCTTTCCTGCCTTCGCCCGGCAAATATTTCCAGGTCCCTTGGTTTTATATGTTAATTTCCAGCTTAAAGGTTGTAAGGCATCACGACGTGGCAAGGCGACAGGGGTGGTGTGACAGTTTCTAGGCTGCTCCGTGCTCGTTTTGTCTGCAAATGGTTGAATTTGCAATGTGTAATGATCTCTGTAAGGCAGTTAGAAGCGAGATAAACATCAATTTTATGGCTGGGAAAACATAAGGGGTGTTGCACGGGAAAACGAGAGGCTCTGAATACTGAAAACTCTCCGACCTCCTCAAGGCTGTTGGGTTTAGCTCTCGAATCTCCAAGGGCCCCTTGTGCATTCCCAGTGCCTTCCCAGGGTGGGTCCAGCCAGGTGAGGTGCTGCTGTGATGGGATGCAGGAGCAGCACAGCCTTTTCCTTTAGGGGCGGGGGATGCAAATAGGAAGAACTTGGTATTCACAGCCAAGAGTTGAGGTTTGGCTGAAGTGGGAACGAGGCAAGGCGAAGGCTGGGAAGTTTTTGGGGATTTGCTTTGTAACAGGAGCTGGTGCAGGAGGCTGGGGGTCACTGTTCCACTGCAGCCAGACAGGGGATGTGCTTTGGTTTTCACAAATAGCAGCTTTTTGCAGCTCTGTTTCCTCACCAGATACAACACAGGGTATAAAATGCTTTTTCTTATTACGCTGAATGCCTCTGGAATGCCATTAATATTCTTGCCTAAGTCTCCAAAAATTAACAGGCGTGTCTGGGAGCCGCCGTGTGCGGCTGTGTGTGTGCAGGAGGGTGGTGGGGAGGGACAGCTTAGTCCATCCCAGATGGAAACAACCTCACGTGGGGGAAGAAAAGTGCAAAACCGTGGGTGGGAACTTCAGCTCCCAAACTGCAGGAGGGTGTGGAGTGACGGCTGGATCACACCCAGGTGGGGGTGCTAATGCAGTGGCTTGCGGGTGGGAGCAGACCCCCCTCTCGGCTGCTTTAGGAGCCACCCCCTCCCTCCCAGTGGGATGCCCCTGGCCTGGGAAGCTCCAAATGCCACCCCCCAGCTGGAGCAGGAGCTCCTGCCGCTCCTTCCCCCTGAGCCTGGGAGGGGTGATCAAGCTAATTAGTTAATTAGCTGTCATTGAGACTGATTGAGGATGAGGGCTCTCCCCGTGCTGGTGCAGGTGCTGGGCCTGTCTGGGAATCTTGAGTCGTGGATTTGGTTTTCTTGGTCTGTCTGACACGTAACACGCCGTCAAACATCCTGAATGCTGGCAGTGCATTCAGGGCTGACGTTTCTGCTGTATAGAACGTTCAGGATGAGTTTTCACAGTTTATGTAGCTCGTTTGGTGCTTGCATTTCTGCCCTGTGTGATTCTCAAGACATCTACACAAAAAAAAAAAAAGTGTGGTGGATTGGTTTTTTTTATATAAATCTCACATTTCTAGAGGGCTAAAGCTCAGAGACGAACAAAGCTTCCTATCAATGCTGCTTAAAAAAAATAATCTTGTCTCAGAACCAATTAGAAGCAACATCAGTCACCTCACAATAGCTTCGGGTTCTGAAGCCACCTGGATTTCCAGTCTTAGGTTACAAAGGTTTTGGATGAGATTGGGTTCGGTGTGGTGGTGGGGGCTGACCCGAGAGTCTGGGGCTGTCTGTGATCAGGGCCCCAAACGAGCTGCACAAACACCCGGAGGGCACCAAAAAAAAAGAAATGTTTTCCACCTAATCTTGTTACTGTGACAACACCAGTGAAACCCTTTAAAGCCGAAAAATGCGATGTTGTGGAGCGATAGCGGTTGTCCCTTCAGCTCTGTGACAAATGTTATCTGTAGCGCGTGCTGCCTGCGTCACACTGCTCCTGTGAGCTCCGTGGCAGTCCTAGGGCACAGGGCTTGCATTTCCAAGAGAGCTATGAATCCTTTAAAACAGTGACTTCTTAGCTAGAAGGGATGTAGTTAAAGGGTTAGCCTTTTCTTTTCTTCCTTCTAGCCCATCAGATCCTTTTATCTCTGTTTTTTCGTCTGTCACTTTTCATTCCCTGGCTCCATCCTCTGAGTCTCCTCTTCCAGCACACTTTCCTCCTTCTGCCTTTAAATGAGTGTTCCCCTGCTGTCCATCTTAAACTACTTTTCCTCAAAGCTTGATGTTGCTGACAGCATTTCTTGACTCTTTTCTCTAGCACGGACCAGAACACAGTTTCCACCCATCTCAGTCACAAGTGTCACAAGTTGCAGCTGCTTCTGTGCAGGTTAAGCTCCTAAATCTTCCTTGCCATCCAAATCCCCTGGGTTGGGCTGGCAACAGCAGCCTGAGGATCACAGAGTTGCAGTAGTTTGGGTTGGAAGGGATCTGTAAAGGTCATCTAGTCCAACACCCCCTGAAATGAGCAGGGGCATCTTCAACCAGACCAGGTTGCTCCAAGTCCTGCCAACCTAACCTTGAACACTTCCAGGGATGGGGCATCCCCAGCTTCCCTGGGCAACCTGTGCCTGTGTTTTACCACCCTCATTGTGAGAAAACTTCTTCCTTATATCTAATTTAAATTGACCCTCCTTCTCAACATCATCCTCCTTCTCAACATCATCATGTGCTGCTGATTGAAGCCTGCAGGTTCCTGGTGTAGATTTATCTGCTTGCTAGAAAACAGGCTGGAAACATCCAGCAGTCACCTCTTGGCTAAAAACCTAAAATTATTAGCCAGAAACCAAGTGAAATTATTATACTTATACATGTAAAATATCATATCTATTTATATACTTTAAAAGTGGTTTTCTCATGGTCTCCGGGGATACTTTCTAGCTTTGCCCCAAGACCTGATCTGTCCATAAACAGACCTTTCACTTCACTCAAAACCTCCCAAAGTTCTGAAGGGCAGCTGTGAAATGGAGAGGAGAAGCCTAATTTCATTCTAGTGCAGCAGCTCAGCAGTGTGAAGGCAGCTCTTCCCTGGTTTGCGTTTCTCCCAGTCAGATCTCGGTATGGCTGAGTGCTAAGGGTATATATTTTTTTTTTTAAACTTGAAATCTAGATTCTGCAGAGACCAAGCACTTATTCCTTAGGATCACCAGGGGAAATTTCGTAGCTCTCCCAGTAGGGTGGAAATTTCAAGGGTCTGAAGCTGTAATGTATGTAGTCTTTCAACATCATTAAAAGAGGGGTTTTCTGACGGAGCCGCCAAGCAAACCCTCCTGCCTGCGAATCCCAAATCAATCAGTGCTGTGGTGTCACGGTGGAGGTAATTTGGAGGTGTTGGGAAAGGAGGGGAAAGTGGCATATCACTAAACTGCTGGGTGGCAGATGAAGGATCTTATAAGTAGCTTTTACTGCAGTTTTGTGTGGTGCCATTTGCCTTAATTTAGTCCTTTTTTTCCGCCTAGTTTTTAAGGTGCCTGGGTGAGTTTGGAAGAGGATGTCCAGGCAGGAATCCCCAGCCACTTGTACAGCAAGGCCATTATAGTGCTCTAATGACTGAGATGAGGCAGGGCTGGAGTGGACCCAGCTCCATCCTGGCCAAATTCTGCCCTGGGCAGCATATGGTGGGATGGATGGTTTTGGTTTTCTTGTGGCTGGGTCTGAATTAAACTAAAACTGGTTAACAACTTACAACCAGAACGTTTTATTTATTACTTAGGAAGTGTGAGGATTTACAGGGGAGTGTACTTCATAGAATTATAGAATGGTTTGGGCTGCAGGAGGTCTTAAAGCTCATCTCATTCCCACCCCCCTGCCCTGGGCAGGGACACCTTCCGCTATCCCAGGTTGCTCCAAGCCCCATCCAACCTGGCCCTGGATATTCCAGGGCTGGGGCTGCCACAGCTTCTCTGGGCAACCTGTGCCAGGGCCTCCCCACCCTCACAAGGAAGGATTTCCTCTTACCATCTTATCTAAACCCCTGCTCTTTCAGTTCAGAACCGTTCCCCTTTGTCCTGTCGCTATCTGCCTGGACTTACCTCGTGGCATTAAAACAACTCCCCGGGAGAAATACCTGGCTTGTTTTGAGCCTGGAGGGCTGTGTGCTCCTTATCTCTGGCGAGAGGAGCCCCAAGGGGTGGGGAAGGTGACCCCCAGGATGCAGCAGCAGTGTCAGATCCCCCGGGAGCGGAGCTCTGGGGTGGAGGAGCCGGGGCTGCCCTTTGCCCCCCTGCGCCGGCCACCGGCCCATGTGGCATTGGACTTTGGAAGTGGCAACAGGGAGTGGAAGAAGAGCCCCAGCGGCCTCTAAGCAGGTGTGTGTGGCTGCTGTGGGGGGTGGATGGTGGTGGGAACCTCTGGCTGAAAACTGGGGGGGGGGGCCCCCCTCAGTGGGACTGAAATGATGTTTTGTGCCTGGGCACTATTCGTGGCAAGGATTTCCCTGGATTTCACCGAGAAGGGCACAAACCGAGCCACCTCTGTTCAGACCCGCGTGTCTTCCAGTCCTGAAATTACCACAAAGTGCCTTAGAATTCGAGTGAGAGGGGTGAGGAGGGGTTCAGACAGTGTGTGACCATCTGCCAGTGTCAGGGAGGGTTGTAGTGGTGGGGGCAGTTTGGGTACCAATGCTGCAAGAAGAGATGTGGGGGCTGGAGGGTGACAATCCCCCCCCCCAGCAGCTGGAGCTTCACTCGTGCGCTGACCTGGGTTCTCCTTAGAATTTCCTCTTCTGCATGGGACTGTTATAATTAATAATTAATTCCGGTGTCCGCTTGGAATTCTTTCTGGACCTGACGGGCGGGAGGAGAAATCCCTGTCTCTGTCCCATCCCGTAGCTCACAAGAGCAAAGCTCTCCACTTCTCCCTGCCTCTGTCCTTACCTGTTTCTTTGCACATAACTCCTTGTCCTGCTCGGAGCTTTGCCGATATCCCTCCCCTGCCACGGATAAAATGGGGTTTCACTGCTGTGTCACAGAGCAGAGGGTGGTTCCTCACCTGGCTGGGAGGCCTGTGAGCAGTGGTGCTTGGCAGCTGGGAATGCAGGAGGATCCTGCCTGGATGCCACCTATCTGAGGGGGGCTTTATAAGCAAGGTGGGGACAAACTTGATAGCAGGGCCTGTAGCAATATGACAAAAGGCAACGGGTTTAAACTGAAAGAGGACAGATTTAGATTAGGTATTAGGAGGAAATTCTTCCCTGTGAGGATGGTGAGGCCCTGGCACAGGTCGCCCAGAGAAGCTGTGGCTGCCCCATCCCTGGAAGTGTCCAAGGCCAGGTTGGACAGGGCTTGGAGCAGCCTGGGATAGTGGGAGGTGTCCCTGCCCATGGCAGGGGGGTGGGAATGAGATGATCTCTCAGGTCTTTTCCAACCCGAACCATTCTGGGTTTCAAAAATGCTTCCAAAAATGGCCAATTTAATGCTGGTGTTTTATAGGGACTTTCAAGTTAAGGCAGATGAGCAGATGGCTTTTCCTTGCCTCTGGGCATCTTGGAGAGGATGCTGGTTTTTCCAGCACGCTCCCAAAAGCAGAGAGCAGCTGCCTGCAGGCATCAAGGGGGACTTCGAAGGGAGTGAGAAGCTGCTGGTCAAACACACTGTGACTTTTCCCTTGCAGGCCACTAAAGCCGTTTGGGACTTGACCTCCCCAAAACCGGAGAGGATCTTGCTGGCAAGCTTGTGATGGACCCCCGGGCCCCTGCCCGTCCCCCCCAGCCCCGGGCGAGGCCTCCAGCCTGGGGGGCTTGGGGAGAGGGGCACCACGGCCCCCCCTCCCCGCTCCGGCGGCAGCTCCTCCGCGCAGGGCACCCCCCTCGCCCCGGCTCCTGGGACGGGAGCCACGTCCAGGGACACCCCTGGGAGCAGGGACAGCCCCCCCGCAGGGACACCCGCAGACCCTCCTCTGGGGCTGAGCGCTTGGACAGCACCTACCCCGGCCGGCCGTACTCCAGGTGAGTACTCCTTGGAAACCTACCAAAAATAGGAATTGCCCCTGTCGCCGCTCCCTCGCGGGTCCTGCCCTTGTGGCTGCGCAGGCAAGCAGCAGGCGATGTCCAGCTGTTAAAGCAGCCCCTGACTTGTGTGTTTAAGGCTGTTGTAGCACCTGTAGCTCTGATTTCCTCTTCAAACCGTGCCCTCTGTGGTTGCCGTTTCACACTCTCCGCCTCGGTGCATTTTTTTCCTGCAGATTTGATTAAATGCAGTTCTTTTATTCCGAAGTGCAAGGTGAACAATAAAAATACAGACGCTAATATAGGAGCAAGAGGCAGCCTGCAAGCTCAGCTGCTGAAACAGCGGAGGGTGGACGGATAAAATGTGGGCTGGAGGATGCTCTTAGTGCTGAGAAAGAGCTTCAGTGCTCCAGCCAATTTGGGTTGATTTGCCTGAGTTATGGAGTGGGCTCACAGGGTTTTGTGCTGAGGCTCACGCTGGGAAGGGGGTGTTGCACAGGGCTGACCCAATCTCTGTGAAAATCGAGAAGGGTTAAGGAACCTGAGTGCCAGGTGGGTGGTTTGGGCTGGGAGCTGTGGGCACAGCAGATCCAGAGATTGGCAGAAAAGACAAGGGAAGGTTCCAGCAAGGCTTCAGTGCCCCTTCCAGTGCCTAAAGGGGACTGCAAGAGAGCTGGAGAGGGACTTGTAACCGGGACAAGGAGTGATGCTACCAGAGGGCAGGGTTAGATGGAATATTGGGAGGGAATTCTTCCCTATGAGGGTGGTGAGAACAGGTTGCCTAGAGAAGCTGTGGCTGTCCCATCCCTGGAATATCTCAAGGCCTGGTTGAGTGGGGGATTGGAATAAGACAACCATTAAAGGTTCCTTCCACTCCAAACCATTCTGTGATTGTCTGAAACTGGGCATCACCTGAAACTGCAGCGCACAGCTTTCTCGTAGATGAGGATGGGAAGGAATCCAAACCTCTTACTGCTTCTTCCAGGTGTGATGCTGGATCAGTTTCTGGCCTTCCCACTGGGCAGGGGTCCTGGCTTTATTTCCATTACCATTCCTGCCTCCAAAGGTCCCATCCTTTGCACAGGTTTAACCCTAGATGTGGTCCAGAACCCGCAGCGGTGCCCCTTCCTCCTCAGATTACGTTGTGTTGTTTTTCAGGCAAGGCTATGAAGACCCCCACTGGCAGCATCCAGCAGCCAGCTACAGGGATGACTATCCCTACCAAAGCCACCAGAGGCAGCCAGTGGCCTGGCAGGGTGACAGAGGTATGGGCTGATCCTTTGGGTCTAGGGATGGAGGCAGCTTGTTTGCAGAAGAGGTGATGCTTTCTCTGGGATGGGCTCTTCTCCCAGGGTTTGCACACCCTGCCCATGCTCCTGGGTGGTGTTCTACCTGTGCAGCACAGGCTGCCACTTTGCACTTGGGAAACCTGAGCAGGACCTGAGTGCACCCAAGGGATGTTTGATCTTCATTTCAGTGTCCAAAATCCTGTGTCATTGCTGGTTCCGGACTGAGCTTGATGGTGCTGTGTGATCGCGGTGGCCAAGGCCTCTTTTTTTTGCTGTTCCTGGTGTTTTTGGTCTGAACAGAAGGGAGAGGAGGAAAGGGGAGAGGACATCAGTGCTGTGTTGACAGACGTGTCCAGGAGGCTGTTATATCTCCAACATGCCAGGAAAATTTGGAAGCAAAGGGGCTTTGCCTGACTCGTGGCTTTTCTTTTGCACTTCATTGTTGCTCTGGAGGGGTAGTGCTAAATCTTGATTCCCTCTCTAGACCCAAGGCAGGGAGAGCCTTATGGCAAGAGCACCGGTTACCGAGACCAGCACTACTACAGGGGCTACCACCCCAACCTGGCCACGGGCCCCCCGGGGCAGGACAGGTAAGGGCGGGCAGTGTGGGCAACCTGGGGCAGCCGTCTGCCGCCAAATTAGCAGGTTCGTGCGTGGCTGGTTCCAAAATTTCTGACCTTCAGGGTGTGTCTCCCTTTGCTCCCATGTGCAGGATGCAGACCTATGGTTCCTGTGAGGAGAGCTACACCTCGGCTGCCAGGAGGGAAGGGGCAGGGGGAGAAGCCCTTGGCAGCAGTTCAGGGGAGGCTGGTGGCCAACCCCAAGAGGTAACTTCGGTATGGGCAGGGGTGGAGGGCAAGAGGCTTGAGGAATTTCCCGCAGATCTGGGGAGCAATCCATGTGTCCCCACTCCCAGCTGATGAGGAAAGGGGCGCTTTGCTGTGTCGCACTCAGTGCCCAACAGTCCCTGGGGATTATTGCAGTGGGTCATTAGTGTTTATGAACTCACTCTGCTGGGCTGTTGTTCCCCAGGTGAGGGGCTGTGCGCTGCTCTCTCCCAGAGCCAGGACAGAAATCCAGGCTTGGTGGGATGCTCTTCTGCAACAGAGCTGGGAAAGGGGCTGTAGCACGAGCTGGGGGGGCTCAGCCTGGAGAAAAGGAGGCTCAGGAGGGACCTTCTCATCCTCTCCAACTCCCTGAAAGGAGGCTGTAGACAGCCGGGGGTCGGTCTCTGCTTCCAGGTAACAGGATAGGGGGAAACAGCCTCAGGTTGTGCCAGGACAGGTTTACATTGGATATTAGGAAAAAACGTCTTCAGGAAAAGGCTTCTCCAGCCCTGGCAGAGCCTGCCCAGGGAGGTGGTGGAGTCACCATCCCTGGAGGAATTTAAAAGACTCGTAGATGTGGCACTTGGGGTAGTGGTGAAAATGGCTAGGTCAGTGGTGGAACTCGATGATCTTAGGGGTCTTTTCCAACCTAAAAAATTCAGTGTTTCCGTGATTCAGTCCTCCCTGGGTAGCTGACAGCTGTGTGTCAGTGTCAGCTCTGTTGAATCAGTCCTGCTCCATCACACTTGTGTCCTGATTGCTGTTTTGCCGAGGGAAAATTAAAAGATCGAATGAAAATATCAAATCAAAGCTGCTGTGGTGATTTTACTCCTGGGTGATAGTTTTGTTAGGTTCTCAAGCCCCATCTCCTTGGCTGTGTTGAAGAGCTCATCTTAGGGCCAGGAAAGCTGTCAGTCTAGACCAGTGGCCGATGTAAATTTATTTTTCAAAGCCTTTGGGTATGACCCGGGTATGTGCCAGGATAAACCCAAGATGCTGCAGGGTGAGAGCTGGGAATTGGCTGTGCTGCTCCTGCTGGGCACGTTCCTGGAGCAGCAGAGCTGTCCCGCTGCCCTGGGAGCAGGAAAGCAGAGATGTCCCTTGTTCCTCAGCCAGGTTTGTGTCCTCCCTTCCCTGCAGCCCAGCCTGCTCCTGCAGTACCACGAGTCAGGGCTCAGCTCCAGCAGCCACGAGCTCAGCCAGTACATCCGTGACGGCGCCGACCAGTATGACCCTGTGCTTCCAGGGAGCTGGAACGTGGAACAAACAGGTGAGCTGTGATGGGATGATCTGACAAGGAGGGAGCAAAGAAATAAAGGGCTGGTGGTTGGAGATTGGCTGTCTCGCAGCTTGGTCTGCTCCTGGAGGGGGCTGTGCAGGCACAAGGCGTGACTGTGGGGCTGTAAGGTGGGAGCATGGTCTGAGGGGCTCTGCTTGGGTAGGTGCAGGACCTGCTGTGCACACCTGATGCTTTGGGGGACAGTTCTGGCACAGGGCGGGTCGAGGGAGAGCTACTGAAGTTGTGGGACAAGGTGGGAGCTGGTCATGTGCTTGAGATGGGTACCTGTGTGTTCTCCAGGTCCTCACAGGTCGGTGTGAGGGCACTCACAGTGGCCTGTGTGTCATTGCAGGGGGTCCCTCGGTGCCCACCCCGACCCCGGCCGTTCCCCTCAAGTTCTCTCGGCCGCACACGTCCCTGTGCTTCGGGGCTGGAGGGCACCTGGTGCTGGCACGTCCCCACCACCCTGCAGAGGGGCAGCTGCCCCACGTCGAGCTGCACAGCCTGGAGGTAGGACACAGCCTGGACCCCCAGACTCCCCCTGGGCCCTCTTGCCCTGAGGGCTGCAAACTCCGTTCGCCACCCAAACAGCCTCCTTAGCAGCGTTCCCGTCCCCTGCTCCCATCTTCTCTCCATCCCCCGTGGATTTTTGAGCCTGCGTCGCGCCAGGCTGTGCCTGGGTGTTGCTTTCAGCTTTCGCCTCTGTAACGCTTGGCACCTGCTTGCAGTGATACCTTCTGATGGAGGGGGACAGATGTGCCCTGTAGCTCTCTGAGGGGCAACTCCAGTCACCCCCCTGAGGTGCTCCAGTACAGAGGCTGTATCCATCCCTGGAGTCTACCACAGCGTTCCAGGCTCCTACTCTTCCTCCCAGAGGAGGCAGATGCTGTCTCAGCAGGCATTTCCTCCCTGGAGCTCAGCACTGTGCCCATGTGAAGGCTCAGGGTCCGTGCTCTGGAGTTACCTCAAGGCAGCACAGACAGTGGGTTCAGTGGCACCGCTGAGCCCTTGGCCAAGGCATCGCCTTTCAGCTCGCCCAGCCGGGGCTGGCTCTGCTTGCTGGAGTCCAGCTGCTGAATTTCCTTCTGTTTTTTAGGCAGTCCTTCATGGCACGAAAGAGCTGGAGGAGCTACAAGCCTTCCCAGGGCCCCTGGCCAGGTAAGCAGCACCGGCAGGTCCAGGAGCTGCGTCCCCCTGGCTGTCTCCTTTCGGAGGAGACATGAGCTCAAGGCAGACTCCTGTGGTTTTGAGTTATCTGCAAAGGCCACATCTGAGTTCAGGCTGGGATCCCAGCCCCTTTGATGCAGCGTGGGTTGATTTGGATAATGGGAGACGTTTCGGGGTCTTTTTTTCTGAATATTCATGGGCCGTGTGGTTTGTATGTCTGACCTTATTTTGTACTGATGTACCAGAAAAATGATTTTTTGTTTTTGCATCTCTTTGTAAGTCTAAAGTCCTGGGTCAACCTGTGGTGAAGCTTCTTCCTAAGGTTTTTGTCCCCTGAGGCTGCTGAGCACAGCATGTACCTTCACCCAGTGTGGGCCGTGGTGTGTCACATCAAGTTGTGTCTGTGTTGTACTGGTTACACCAGTGTGTTTCTGGCCACTCACAGTACAAGCAGGGAGAGAAAAGGAAAAACTATTTCCTGAGCAGAAGAGCTGCATATACACAGGAGCTGGGCAGAGGATCTGGGGCTTCCCTTCCACTGTGCTCTCGATAGAGCCCACTTGGAACACTGAGTACAGTTCTGGTGTCTCCAACACAATAAGGACATGGGAACTGTTGGAGAAAGTGCAGAGGAGGCCCATGAAGTTGACAGGGAAACTGGAGCACCTCCCCTGTGGAGACAGGCTGAGGTAAAATGAGGCTGTTCAGCCCGGAGAAGAAAAGCTTGCGTGGACGCCTCAGGTCAACCTGTCAGTCTCTGAAGGGGAACCTACAGGGGAGCCAGAGAGGGAATCTTCTTTGGGAACTGTAGTGGTAGCACAAGGGAGAATGGCTTCAAGCAGAGTAGGATTAAATTAGATGAAGATTAAAAGAAAATATTCCCTGTGAGGGTGGGCAGGCCCTGGCACAGGTTGCCCAGAGAAGCTGTGGCTGCCCCATCCCTGGGAGTGTCCAAGG
>JAWMRA010000005.1:27219238-27327669 GCA_035584735.1 Pseudotriccus pelzelni | reverse complement strand
CCCAGAGAAGCTGTGGCTGCCCCATCCCTGGAAGTGTTCAAGGCCAGGTTGGATGGGGCTTGGAGCAACCTGGGATAATGGAAGGTGTCCCTGCCAATTCAGGGGGTTGAAATAAGATGATCTTTAAGGTCCCTTCCAATCCAAACTATTTTGTGATTTGCTGGAAAGCCCATCAGGACATCACTTTCCTGGGCCACTTGGGACATGCCCCTGGGAGGTGAATGAGGGTTTGGGGTCCCCATCCCTGCTGTCTCCTTGCAGGTTCACCAGCACGCTGGCCACCAATGACCCGCTGCAGACCCTCTTCCAGCTCATGTCAGGAAGGATCCCGCAGGCAGCACTGGTCTGTGAGCAGGAGGCTGTCCCTGGCACGTTCCCCTGTGCCGTCACCTGCCTGTGACACCCACCCTGTGGTGACAACCTCTGCTCACCTTTGCTCCCCTCTGCCTCCCTGCAGTGCTGCGGCGATGCCACGTGGGGGGACTGGAGGCCCCACCTGGCCGTGATGCTGTCCAACAAGGTTGGGGACATGGAGCTGAACCACCGAGCCATCGTCACCATGGGAGACACTCTGGGTGAGCTGAGACCACTGGGGGCAGCTGTAATGGGGGAGCTGGGCACCTGCAGTACCAGAGCTGGAGCTGCTCAGGCTCCACTAGTTCTACCACTGAACTGAAACCTAGGTACGGAAATCAGCAGTCAGGGAAAATGGGCAAAAAACATGGAGAAGGGAGGGGTCAGGGTCTGCATGGACAGAGAAGGAAAGCGGGGCGGTTGGGTTTGGGCTTCCCTGAGAGCCTGGGGGCCTCCAGCACAACACTGACTATGTGGTGATGTCGCGGGACTAAATGTTTGCCTCTTCCCTCCCATCCAGCCAGCAAGGGAGCAGTTGAAGCAGCTCATTTCTGCTACCTGATGGCAGACATCCCTTTTGGCTACTTCGGGCACAAGGCAGACCGCATGGCTCTGCTGGGCAGCAGCCACCGGTGAGCGAGCCCGGGGGGCTGGTGCTCCTGCCAGAGGCACCTGCCCCACCTCCTCCCCACCCCTGGGATCTCCCTCCTGTGCCAGAGCAATCCCTGTTTGGGGTTTCGCTGCTGTGAACGTGAAGCTGTGTGGGGCTTTTTTTGGGCGGGGACCTCTGCTCTTGCTCGCTGACCCTACTCTTCTCTGCAGCCAGGTGTTTGCCCAGTTTGCCAGCACGGAGGCCATCCAGAGGATGGAAATCTTCGAGTACTGCCAGCAGCTACGACAGCCTGAATCCTTCCTGCTCCCCTTCCAGGTAGCAGAGACGCTCAAGTACATCTTGTGCAGCAGCTCAGACCTGCCCCAAAACATTAACCTGTCCTTATAAAGCCAAGTATTCAGGCTGCTCCTGAGGCTTGTTCCCTTGCTGGGCTTTGGGAGTGATGGGGCGGCTGCTTTGGCACAGAGGGGGCTCACCCAGGGCAGATTTTGGGATGCACGGTGTGTGTGATCAGTGCTTGCTCAGGTCTGGTTGCTTTCCTGCTCTGTGGGTAGTGGGTGGCTTTGTCCTGTGGCAAATCAGCACCTGGCTGTTGCTGCCTCAGGCACTGCATGGGTTGGGTGGATCCACCCATGGAAATGTTCCAGGCCAGGTTGGACGGGGCTTGGAGCAACTTAGCCTAGTGAAGGGTGTCCCTGCCTATGGCAGGGAAGCTGGAAAGGGATGATCTTTAAGGTCTCTTCCAACCCAAACTGTTCTGTGATTCTGTGAAGCTGCTGTGCTCTCCCCACCACAGGGCTGGGGCCTTTAAGTCGCAGGTGACCTCTGGGTCATGAGATCCACGATCCGGGGCACTCCAAGTCCCGCTGGGATGGTGTGCCAGGGGCAGAGGGCACCCCCAGGCACGTCCCTCTCCCTGCTCACCCGTGGCTGCTGTGCTTCCCTCTCCCGAGGTGTACAAGCTGCTCTACGCCGCCCGCCTGGCCGACCACGGGCTGCCAGCCCAGGCCCTGCAGTACTGCGAGCAGATCTCCACGGTGCTCCTGCGCCAGGACCCGGCCACCCACCCTGTCCTGGCCCAGCAGGTGATGAAGGTGAGTCTGGGACATCCTCCATCCTCGTCAGGGTGTGACGCCCACTCAGGAGCTGGTGTGGTGGGAAGCATCCTTGGTTTTTTTTCCTGTGGCTGGCGGTGCTGGGCAGCTCTGAGCAGCCCTCCAGGGTTTGCTGCCAGGTATGTGCCGGGTACAGCAAAGCCAACACCTCTTTGGGGTCTCTAATCCCCACGGATTTAGGGTAGAAAGCAAAGGAACTACGCTGACTGCTAAGCAGGGGCAGAGTTATTTGGAAACAAAGGATGCTTTTAGTTCTGGAGCGGCCTTCTGAACTTCTAAACAGCACAGACTTTAGAAACTGAAGTGTGAGTGCTTCACATTTCCCTTCCAGCACATCACCCATGACTCTGCTTACCTGCCGGGGGCGTTTTTGGGGTGACAGTGAGCAGGAGCATGTCCTGGCTTGTAGCACCCAGCACAGCCCTCTGCTGGTGCCGGGGCAGGGAGGGGTGAAGGAAATCATTCCAGGTTCCCTGGGAAGGTTGGGAGCTGTAGGGAGACCAGGTCTGCCCTTTCCATGCATGTCACCAGCCAAGGCTGCTGGAAGCCTTCCTTCATTCTTCAGGGCCCCTTCCAGCCTGGTCTTAGTGGAAGGCGTCCCTGCCCATGGCAGGGAGTTGGAACGAGATGATCTTTAAGGTCCCTTCTGACTCCGAACCATTCTGTGATTCCACAAAAGGGGCAAAAGCTGTGGCGCTGCAAGGCGCGGGGCAGCAAGGATGCCCATCTGAAGCAGGTGCTGCCAAAATCACCCAAAACTTGGCTGGCACAGCCCCCCTACCCCCCCATCATCGAAGCCTATTTACTGTGTAACAGCCTCTCAGATCTGCTGTTCTGCTGGGGATAATGCTTCTCCTGGGAGAAAACACTTTCATCTGAAAAACTAGTGCATTCGTAGACGCTCTTGTCTTTGATGTTTTAGACTGTGTTACAAATTATGATACACATTAGTGTTTGATTAAGACTTCCCCTCTTTTGAAGCTGGGGACTATATACAACCAGGTGCTGGTTCATTAATATTGGATCAAAGTGCACATTAGCTTTTGGATTAAACATTCCTCCCGTTTAAGGAGTAATCATGCTTATAATTTCCTTTTTCCTGCAATTGATTTAGGATGAACGTAGGTGTGTTTGTAAAGAGGTGGGACAGTGGGTCTGTGGGGAGTGCAGACTCCTGGCTGGGTGCTTGGGGGTTGCTCTGCTCTCCACAGCCAAGCCCTGTCCCAGGCTGGGCTCTGGCTGCGCGGGTCATGTCTCGCTGTAACATCGCAGCTGGGACGTGTGCTTTGTGCTCCTTTGGAGTTTGTTTTTAGAAAGGTCAGGAGTAGAAAGAAATGTCTGGTGGGGACTGGTGTGGGAGGCGTAGCTGAGGCCTGGGTGGCTGCGCTGCAAAGTCACCTCTGGGTGGCTTTTGGTGGCCCCTGGTGCAGCAGCCTCATAGCCAAGTGTCAGAGATAAATGAGCGTGAAGGAGCTGGGGGATAACTTCATAAACTTCCAAGAAGTGGGTTGGCGCCAGTAAGAGAAATTCAGTAAAGATGTGGATGAGGAGCAGTGCTTTGAGCGTCACTTCCCATCATCCCAGCTGTCTTAAAACTGGACTCCTGTCTAAGCAATTCCTCCAGGCTGCGATTTGGCTCTGCAGGGAGCCCTCCATCTCACCCTGGACTTCTGGGTTGCTCCAGAAGAACCTCTTGCTCCCCTGATGGTAGCTGGAGCCCCATGCCACTGAGGGGGCTGCAGCCAGGGCAGCAGGACCCCCTCTTTTGCAGGAGGAATTAAACACAGAGCAGCAATACTGCGGAGAGGGACCTGGGGGAGACAGTGGAGCATGGAAAAAACACCGAGCAGCAGCATGACAGGATGTTGATACGAAAGGGGGGGAAAAAAGCCAATGTTACAGTGCCGTTCAGGGTTTTAAGAGCCAAAACTGCATGTCTGAGACAAGCAGGTGATAACCCCCCTGTGCTGGGGTCTCAGGGGTCTTGGCTGGGGCACTGTGTCCTGGTTGGGATGCTGATTTGGAGCCGGGGGCCAAATTGGAGCAAGTGCAGTAGAGGAGAGTTGGGGTGATAAGAGATTGAGGAGGAAATGACCTCTGAAGAAGGCCTCGGGGTTATTTCTTCTAGGCAAGATACGCTGGGGGAGGAAGGGGGCATGGGGGATGAGATAACAGCCCTCTGGCACACAGGAGGCCGCTCTGTGGGAATGCTGCCTGGCTGTCCCTGCAGCTTCCACGGGAGCAGGGATAGAGAGGCTTAATTTGTAGCAGGGAAGATTTCACTTAGATATTAAGAAAAAACTCTTTAGCTCTAAGGATGTTAAGCATCAGGGGACAGGCCTGGGAGGCTGTGAAATCTTCTCAGAGGTTTGTTAAGTACAGGTCAGACAAACACCAGCTCCTGCCCATCCTTGTAGGGTTGGTGAGGGGCTGATGCACAGCCCTCTGAGCCGGGCTTTTTCCAGGGCTTCTGGTGGGGTGTCCTGCAAACCTGGCAATGCCCCGGGCTGGCTGTTAGGTGGGATTAAAGATACTTGTTTTCCTCAGAGAAAAAGATGATATTATCTGCCTGTTTGATGCGAGGAGCGTTTTGGCTGCGGGTATTTTGGCATCTCTGTGGATCTGCTGAGACTCTCTGTGGGGTACAGGGTGGGCACCTCTGTGGTAGTGTGGGAGAGGGAATAATTCCTGCACAAGAGGCTGGTGTTACTTTCACCCCCATATTGTGAAGTGATGTTATTTTCCCCTGACCCGTGTGCCCAGCCACGGGCAATTGATCCCTGTGGGTCTGACACGTGTGATGATCCCTGTTGTCCTCCTGGTCCCACAGCTGGCTGAGAGGCTGAAGCTCTCCGACCCTCTGCTCCTGGAGATGCCAGAGCAGGACCAGACACAGGAACCCGACTGGCTGGAGCAGCTCCGAGCCTGCTGCCAGGAGTGGGAGGTGAGGACGGAGTGGGACAGCTGGTCTGTGTTGTTTTGTCTGCAGGAGCATCCTCCTCCTCTGTCCTCAGTCTGAGGGGATGAGGATGGATGTTCAAAGGTTGCTGTTCCCCCTGTGTGTCCTCTCTCTCGGCTTGTGAGCCCGGAGATGTGGTCTCTGCTGTGGGACCTGCAGCTTCAGTGTGAGCAGTGCCTGAGGGCTGCAGAGCTTCACAGCAGAGAAAACACTCTTTGTTTTGGCTCCAGGAGGGCGGGCAGGGGCTGGTGGGTGGGTGATAATCTTCCCTCGCAGGGAGGATGTTGCAGAGGACGCTGGTGGGGTGTCACCTTGCGGGTGTACTCCTGGGCCCTTTAGCTGTATCTGGTCCTTGGATGAATGCTTTTTGTTCAGGTTTCATGCCTGCTTTTGGCTTTGTGGCCTTTCCCATCTCATTTCTCCTCCTGACTGCTCTTGAGAGGTGCTGCAGGCCCCCCATCACTTGCTGGGACAGAGCTGTCTCTGTGCTGGTGCGGGTCTTCCCTGCAGCCTGGTGGAGGCTGTGAGGCCCAGACCCACACGCACCATGCCTTCCTTTACACTGGCCTTGTGATTTCCTTGGTTTTTGCTCTGTGCCATCCTTTTTTCCTCTCTGTTTTGTCATGTTTTTCCCTCTGACACCTTGCAGGTGGAAGATGACCTTCCTCCAGAGGTGGTACCCGCTCAGCTAGAGCTCTCCTGTGCTGTTCCTTCCGCAGCAGGTAAAGAAAGCAGCCAGTTGTGGTCACCACAGCAGGCTTTTCCATGTGTGGAATTGTGCTGTCATGGGCTGGGAAGCAGCTCCCCGCTCCCTAGAGTTTCTTCCAGCAGCTATTCCTTGCTCCTTGCACCCCCCGCAGAGCTCAAAGTTTTCTCCTGCCTGGATGCATCCCTCATGCAGGGGCTGCAAATGGAGGGGTTGATACTCATGTCCTCATGCAAAGTCTGAGTAATTTGGGCCTAATTACCAGAGCTTCAGGGGTCCCTGTGGGTGCTGTGGGAGGAGAGGAGGAGCTGGGGGTGGGTGCTGGATGAGGGATGTGCCTCCCGGCTGAGCCCCGGGGGAGATGGCCCCATTCCCAGGCAGTCCTGTGAGGGTGCAAACTGGAGCTGAACTAAAGGGATTTCACACTTAGAGAGCGGAGGATTTGGGAAGGAGCTCATCCTGCTGCGTGCAGAGCTGCAGGATGCCTCTTGGGGAAGCCCCAGCATTTCCCTGTCCCTGCTGTCTCTTTGACCCCTCTGCTTTGCCTCTCAGTGACCCCAAGAGTCCCCTCCAGCATCAGCCCACACAGAGGGCCAAGAGACACCAGGATGAGGGACACGACCCTCCCCTGGTGTGAAGGGAAGAGCGGGAGAGCTTTCCCTTCCCAGCTGGACAGTGCATCCATTGGGATGTCCCACTGAGGAGAAGCCAGGGGCTGGTGACCCATCAGCATTGCTTCACAGCCACGTCCATCAGCTGGAAACCTCTGCACGGCCCCCTTCTCCTTGCTGCTGCCTGGATCTAGCTTTCTGCTGGGAATGCTGGCACTGAAGGGTGGAGAACAGAGGCTGGTGCAGACAGGATGAAACACAACTAATTCCTTCAAGACATTGCTTCCTATCAGCTTCCCCTGCTGCTGCCAAATTCCTTTTCAGAGAGCTTTCCCAGGCAGTAAAAAGGATCATCAATCCTGATTGCCTTCTGCTGCTGTCAGGGCTGAGGCTACGATCTTCCTTCCCTGGAAGGAAGTCCCAGGTGTGATGATCCCATTGGCTTGGCTTCTCCAAGCAGTCAGGTCTGCTCCATGTGGGCTCTGCAGCTCACTTTGCCAGCCTTGCTTGGCCCTTTGGTTCATTGAGAAGGCCATCCAGAGTCACCACCTGAGGGACCTGCATGCAGAGAAAGCTGGCTTGGTGCTGAATCCATCCGTCTTGGAAAGACAAAGCCCGAAGCAGGTGCCAGAGAGGGATATCCACATGGTCACAGCCACCTCCCTCTCCATCCTTACAGCCTGGGCTGTCCTCCCTGACTTTTTCCAGCTGAGCTTGCCAGGCAGCATCAAGTTGAGCATCCATCCTCCTCCCTGTGGATCTTGAGCATCTCCAGGCCATGTGGGAGCAGCTCATTGAAGCCAGCCCTGAGCGAGCTGGAGGCAATGCTGGCAGCAAAGCAAAGGGTTGGGTAGCACTGCATCCAAGAGGTGCCACAGTCTTTCCCTGTGGGATCTGGGTCCTGCCTGCCATGTCTCACGGCAACGGGAGAGAAATTTCCCAGTGCCCAGCGTGTTTCTGGCAGGAGGCTGCCAAGCTGGAATAAACAGGACTCCCACCTGGGACCAGTGTGCGTGTTAAATAAAACAAACCCCACTTGCTCAACCAGCCTTTCAAACAGAAACCCAACCCTGAATAAATCTGCTTAAAGCAAGAAACTCATCCATGGGTGCTGCTGCGGAGCAGGAATAAAACTTCCTGGTGAATTTTCTTTCCTGCTCAGGGTGTGCAGCAGGAATGGAGGAAAAGGCTCGAGGCCTCAGGCTCCTTTGAAATTCTGGTGCATGTGCTGCTTGTGGGCTCTTTGCTTCCATAGCATTCCCCTTCTGAGCTACTTTGCAACCTCAGGCACGTTCCCAGGATATTTTTTCCCCCATGTCTTTCCCAGCCCACCTTCCTTGAGGCCTCTGAAAGGTTCCTGCTGCTGTGCTGTGTCCTACCTCCTCCCTCGCCTGATCCCTGGGGTCTTTCCTCACTCCCCCAGCTCCTGCTGATGTGTAAGGGAGAAGGGGATAATTCCGTGCAGAAGCCTGGTGGAATTATAAACATTATAAAAACTGTAAGCTCCTGAGGTGTGGGTTTTTGGGTTTTTTGGGGTTTTTTTGTTTCTTTTTCAGATGGAGAGCCTGTCAGTGATCTTCCCCAGAGCGAAGGCTACCAGTATGACCAGTGGTCCCAATTTGTGCCAGCCCAGGGACCCAGTTCCCAGGAGGATGTGTCCCCGTGGTCCCCACCCCCTGCTCAGGCTACAGAATCACCGCTGCTCAGTGCTGGCCAAGAGCTGCAGCCTCCCACATCCCCCCCAGAGATGGCCTCTCCTCCAGGAGGGGGTTTTGCTGAGCCCCCTCCGCAGCCGGTGCCGCCAGCAGGTGAGTCCTGCTGCCTTGTTTCCCCCCAAAAAAAAATCACAGAATCCCTGAACGTTTGTGTGGGGAGGCACCTAAAGCTCATCTTGTTCCAACCCCGTGCTGTGGGCAGAGAGACCTTCCACTATCCCAGGTTGCTCCAAGCCCCGTCCAACTTGGCCTTGGACACTCCCAGGGATGGGGCAGCCACAGCTTCTCTGTGCCGGTGTCTTCCCACCCTCACAGGGAAGAATTTCTTCCTTAGAAGTTGCTTTTAAGATGCACCAGTTCAGCCTTCACCTCCCTGGTGCTGTCAGGGACAGGGACCAGAACAGCCTTTGGCATCTCTTGGGGGACATCTTGACCACCACAAGGGTGACTGTGCTCTGGGGTGGGATGATAGAAGCACTGGAAATATCTCTCATGGATACATAAGAGCTCCTCGGGTCAAACCCTGACTCTGTCCACCCCTCTGCTCTGCAGGAGAAGCTGGAGAGCCCTGGGATGACCTGCTGTGCCCCAGGAGGGTGCAGCCAGCCTTCCCAGCAGAGCAGGTGAGTCAGAGGGGCCAGGGACACCATCCCATCCAGGGTCCTGGGGGGATTTGGGACTTGCTGCCTCATCCTTCCACACACTGAACTTGCACAGAATCCCTCCTCCCCCTCATCACGGTGTCAGTTGTCCCCCTGGGGGGACTACTGAAGGATTAGAGGAGCCCTCTCCAGCTTCCCACCCCTGGAGTTGCCTGGCTGTCCTCTGCTGCGTGCGCTCCTGCTCCCCACCTGCTGTGTAAGGGACGCAGGGTTCCCTAGGGATGCTCTGCACTAATCCTGGCATGGAGGATTCCCAGGGGCGCTCTGACCGTGCCCTGTGCAGCCCCTCCGGGGACAGCACGTGGCAGCTTCAATCTCTGACAGCAGGAGGAGTTACAGACAAGGGCTCGGACTGTCTCGGAGACCTCCACTGTCTCCTTGGATGACAGCCGTCCTTCCTCGGAGGGCGGGGACACTGCCGAGGAGGAGGCGGAGAAGCCGGATGAGGACAAGGTGAGCGCTCTGGATTCCGTGTAAGCCTTGTGCTCTCTGAGCTTGCATATCCCTTTGCCAGCCCTGCCCCGGTGTCTGGGGGGTGCCCCAGGGCATTCTCACCTTCTCGTCCCTTTCCTCTCTTTTCCTTTGTGACATCTCCATTTCCCAGAGCTCTGGATTCAGGTGGTTTGGATGGTTTCGGTCGAAACCCACCAAGGAAACTTCTCCCAAAGCTGCATCTGAGACAGACTCAGATTCCCCCACGTCAGAACCGCAGGTAGGGGACAAAATGCTGTCCTGGCCCTGGTGGCACCCTGGCTGACACATCTCTCCATCACCTGCTGCTTCTGTACTCATCCAGAGACTGTGCCACTGCCCAGCTCTTCGTGGCCATGTCCCTTTCTCTGTGGGGATGGAGCGAGGCTGGGAGCCCTTTTAGCTTAGAAATGAATCCTTGATTAATAATAATTGTAAATTTATAAAGCCTCTTTAATCTAGGAGGTCCTCTGAGCCCTTGGCAAACTCCACAGGGATTGCTTGCCCTCCACTGGAGCGGAACACAGCTGTGAGTGGCACCACTCTGGCAGGGTTTAGGAACTGAAAGGATGGGAAAAACTCTTCTAATGGGAAGCACAGCAGCAAGGGGGAAGCAGCCGTGCATGGTTATCCCACTTCTGGCCAAGTCCTCAGAGTGTCACATCCCTGAGGGTGGGCTTGGAGCAAGGTCCTCCCATGAAAGTTTCCCCCTGGTTGAGCAAGACCTACAGTCCCAGAGCAGAAAATTCTGGGATATTATTCCGAAACTAGCAGGAGATGAAGAAGAGAGGGGTATCCATGGAGCTGGGTGGCCCCTCATGCTGCACCCAGGCTTGGCGTCCAGCCTTCTGCCTAATTCTGAGCTGTGGGGTGGTTTACCTTTGTGGCAGGATTGTTTGCCCTGACCCTGTAGCTGCTCCTTAGCTGGGTTTGCTGCAGCTCCTGGGGCACCCCTCCAGCAGGACTGGGTGCAGAGTGGGACCCCAGAAGTGTGGTGTGTGTGGTACCTGGCACAGGGGTTTTGTCACCACGCAAGGAGTTTCTGCTCTAAACGGGTGGCTGTGGTTTCAGGAGCGGACGTCGCCATCCCCACCGGAGGCCCCTCTCACAGCTGGGACAAACCCTTTGGCTCAGCCTCTCTCCAGAAATCCTGGTAAATGCTGTGTGGGTCCCCTCTCCCCTCTTCCCAACAACCTTTTAGAATCTTCTCCGAATTTTAAGGTTTGTTTTTATGTTGTTGTTGTTGCTTGCCCCAGGAGGAATGCAGGTTCAAAACACCTTTGGTTTCAGTCCAGTGTCCTTGGAGGTGACAGGCTCACAGGACAGGGATGGAGGGCAGTCAGCAGGACAGCAGGTGAGGAGAGGAGGGAGGTGTGTCTGCGCATGATGAGGGGTGTCCAGGACACCTCTCTGCTTGGGGTGGTTCTGAAACTGGGGGGTGTCTGTTAAATTTCTTTCTCTTCAGCCCTTCCAGACAGGCTACCCGGGACGTCTCCCACCTCTCCCACCCCTGGGGACAATCCCCCTCTACAACCCTGCCCAGGTCTCTCAGGTGAGAGCATCTTCCTGAGAGGGGCGGTGCTGGACGGGGCTGGGGGTGGTTCTTGGCTTTGGGGGGATGGCTGCTGCGTTTGGAGGGAGGGAGTGTCTCCTGGCTTTTGGGGTGAGGCCAGATTGCAGGCTATCTGATTTAGGAGATACCAGCCCTGGGTCTAAGGGGTTTTACAAGAAAATAAACTGGTGGAGGACAGTGATGGGAGAGTGGTGAAGGATGGAAGTGGTGGGGGGGATATATGTGTGGCTGCATCCTGATGACAGCAAATTCACATTTTGGGGTACAACCCACCCTTACACCACCTCTCTCTCTCTGCTTCCCAGCTTGCTGCCACTGCCAGACCCACCCAACCCAGGCTGCTTTCCCAGCGCCGCTACCCCAACCCGTTGTGAGAGGGCTGGAGGGGGTGGCACGTATCAATTGCAGGAAGTTTTTTAACCAAATTGGTGTTTCTGGTTATTTTGAGGGGGGGGGGCATTGTAAAATAAGGGGGAGGTTTTGGGGTTTGAAGTGAATACGAGCTGGGAGGGGGTGTGGATGAACAGTTCGGTGACCCAGGTGGGACCCCCCACCTGCAAAGTCTCCCTTCTGCAATCATCCGGCTGGCACTGGGTGAGTTCACCCGGGGTCTTTGGAGCAGGGATGAGCCGGAGGGTGGTGAGTGTTTAGATTCCCAGAGGAGATTCTGTGCAAGTTACAGGGTGGATTCCTGTCTCGCTGGAAGTGTAGCACTGAGTGCAGACTTGCTGGAATTACTGGCAGTGGGTTGAGAACGGGTGTGCAGCTTGATCAGAGGAGTTTTGGAGACCCTCCTAAGGCACAAGGGGAAGGGGCACGAGTCTGTTCTGTGGTGCAGAAGGGTTTTGGAGACCCACACCACAAAAAGGTGTCTAGGGGCTGCCATCCACTTGCTGGGTGGGGGGTGTTGTAAAATAAGATTCAGGGATTTAATTTCAATGAAGTGCGTGGGGGAGGCTTGGGGTTTAAAGTCAATAACCGAGGCGGGATGATGAAAAGAGGTATCTGGGTGCTGCAGGCCCAGCCTCTGGCACCCATTTGGTGGGGGGGTGTTGTAAAATAAGATTTGGGGTTTTAAAGTCAATAAGTGGGGAGGTGGTGTTTGACAGGATAGGTCAGGTTGGAAGGGACCACAGTGGGCCATCTGGTCCTACCTCCCTGCTCAGGCAGGATCAGCCCAGAGCACACGGCGCAGGATTGTGTCCAGACAGTTCTGGAATATCTCCGTGAGGGAGACTTGGCATCCTTTCTGGTCTCTGTTCCAGTGCTCGGTCACTCGCGCAGGTAAGAAGTTCTTCCTCATCAGTTTCTGCTTGTTGCCTCTCATCCTGTTGGGCTGCAACACAGAGAAGAACTTGGCTCCATCCTTCTGGCACCGCCTCCCTTTAGATATACATCCACAGTGTTTGATTCACCCCTCTCACCTCGAGGCTGAGCAGGTGCAGCTCCCTCAGCCTTTGCGGGCGCAGCCTCCTCAGCTTTTCCGCGTGAGAGAGATATTTTCAGTCCCTTTAGCTGTTCCTCTGCTGGACCCCGCGGTTCGAGGGTTTGAGTTCAGTTAAAGGGGGGGGGGCGGGGAAAAGGCCGGAAAGTCTGTGTGTGTGTGCTGGAGGCGCGGAAGGGCAGGGGGAAAAAAAAAAAAAAAAAAAAGAAAAAGGGTGTCCGGGGGAGAGTAGTCTGAATTGGGTTATGGGGCGGTGCCCCACCTCACCCATTGGACTCAGCGCTGCCGGCCGTGAGTCTGTCTCAAAGCACCGCGGGGCCACGAGCATCGGCCGGGCGGGTGGGGGGGGACGAACCCGCCGCGGCTTCTCCTGCCCGGGCCGGCCCTGCGCGGCGCCCCCGCCTTGCTGGTGGCTCACCCGCCCCTCGCGGGCGGGGCCCTGCTGGGGCCGCTGGGCGGCCCTTCCCTCAGACCTTCCCCGAGGCGGGGCCGAGGGTGACGCGCACCCCGTGGTGGCCTCGGCGGTGAGCTTCCCCCGGACGCCTCACCCACTGCCCGGGCCTCCCTATATAAACGCTCGGCGGCCTCGCTGCCTCCCAGCTCAGGGTGAGGGCCGGCGCTTCCCAGCGCGCACCGCGGCGTATGCTAATCCCGGCTCGCCCATTCGTGAGGGGGAGCCGGGGCGGGGCCCGCGGCAGAGGTGTGGCCAGGAACGGATCGCGGCCGGCGTGGGGGGCTCTGGGGCCAAAACCTGCCTGTGACAGGCTTATGGGGTCGGGTCCCACTCGTGGCACACTGGGGGTAGGGGGCTCATGACCAGCCTGTGATGGACTGTGTAAATCCGAGCCCTGTTTGCAGCGGGCGGTGGGGCTGGGGAGCCAAAACCTGCCTGTACAGATTGTTGGGGTTGCGGACCACTCGTGACATGATGTGGGGTCGGGACCCACTGGTGGCAGACTGTCCGGGCTGTGGATCACTCGTGACATGATGTGGGGTCGGGACCCACTGGTGGCAGACTGTCCGGGCTGTGGATCACTCGTGACATAATGTGGGGTCGGGACCCGCTGGTGGCAGACTGTCCGGGCTGTGGATCACTCGTGACATGATGTGGGGTCGGGACCCGCTGGTGGCAGACTGTGGGGCTGGTGCCCCGTGGTGCCAGGTTGGGGTCCAAGCCCTGTAGGCAGCAGGCTGTGGGGCCGGAGCCCACTGGTGATGGGCTGTGGGGCCAAACCCTGCCTTGTGCCAGGCTGTGGGGTTGGGTCCAGGCTGCCTCGGGCAGCCCCGGGGAGGTCAGGGGGGCAGTGGGTGAATGCGTGGGGTGGTTTTAAAACTTCCCCCAGACCCGCAGCCTCTGCAGCGCTGGGGCTGTTGGCTTTTAATAAAAGCAGAGTGTTGAGGTCGATGCAAACTCGGGGCACCTGGCTGGGTAGATACAGGTGCCCCCACTTGGCCCTCCCTCTTTCCAGGGCCGTTTGGCTCCCAGGACCGCAGAGCTGGGAGTGACTGGCTGAGCCCGGGGTGCTGTGCTGGTGTGAGTCGGGCTGACTGCAACACACAATGCCGGTGAGTTTCCTGAGGACGGGGCTCTTAGTTCTGGGCTGCTTCTGCAGTGTGGGTGCAGGGAGAGGGACCCCCACCCTGCTGTGTGTCCTCACAGCCCTGCACCCACAAACCTCTGTCGCTCAGTCCCAGCTGCAGGATGCTTTGGGCAGCTCCTTGGAGGGGGCAGTGTGTGTTGCCTTTTTGCCCTGCAGTCCCCAATCCTTGGAGCTGATTTAAAGAGGCTGCCAGTGTGCAAATCTCTCACCTTGGGCTTTAAACATCCTGCTTTTCCAAGACTGAACACGGCTTTTTGTGTTCCTCAGGCATTCTCTTTTTTTTTGGAGGAAAATGATACATGCAGGGCTTTCTCTTGCTTGCAGAAGTTTCAGATCTGGCAAATAATTTTAGAAATGAATCCTGTGATTTTAGGGTTACTCCTCAGATCTTTAGTTTCTGACTCTACTCTTGATCCCCCTGAGGTTATAAGGAGTCAGATAGCAAAACTTCTCTGAAGTAGAGTATAAGTAAGCAAATCCCCCCATAGAGGCAGCTCAGTGTGCAGCCATGCACACAGGGAGATTCCTGGCTTGAACGTGGCCTGTTGCATTCTCCATTCCAGGGGCATTTGGAGATCAAGAGTCATAAAAGGTTAGCGGCTGAATCAGCCTTACCTGGTGCACCTGAGCTGGGGATCCACATCAACGAAGGAACTGAAAAAAAAAGAGGCTGTGGGTGATGGTGGTGTCTCGGTTTTTTGTGAGAGGTGATCTTCTGTTAGCTTTTTCCTGTGGGAAGGTGGAGGTAGGGCAGCTGTCTGCTTGGACTAGGAGGGCTGGAGGAGCAGATTTTTTTCCTGTGGGGCTTTGGTTTACTGGGAGGAGTATCCTGGGGGAACCTGGGTGCCTGGAAGGTTTGCGCGTGAGTTGCTTTCTTACGGCCTCCCGGTGAACTCGAGGTAAACTGGGAGTACGATTCCCTTTTTTCTTTCTTTTTTTTTTTTTTTTTTCCCCCTCATCCTCTCCTGAGCGCAGTGGAAATGCATTAACCTGATGCTAATTGTTACCGTGACTGATGGCAGCAATTAGGGTCTGTAATCCGAGGCGCAGTCTCTGCACGTGGTGTTGCCTGGGGAAGCTAAACACCCTGAGCTGGGACGCTTCCAGCAAGCCCCGGGGTGCTCCTAAACGCTGCCGCCCTCAGAGGGAGGTGCGCGTGTTCCCTGCGCTGGGCTGAGTGTGCCCAAAGCAGTGATTTAATTCGGAATTACACACCTGATCCGCTGGATGCTGCCTCCTCCGGCAGCATCCCGCCGTCAGGGTTGCTGAGAGGAGGCACTGCCGTGCCCGGCGTTGCAGTTCGGGCATCTCTGTCCGCGATGCTTCACGTCCCACGTGGGTCCCGCAGGGCATGGCAAGGCCGCGCTCATTTAGAGCTGTTATTTATTAAAAGGAGTGCTGGGTGATGACCCCGTCTCTGTCCCTTCAGCTCCCGGTGACATCAGTGACGCAGCTGGTCTTACGAGGTCACTCATTTCCCTCCGTTTAATGATCTGCCGGCGAAAACGAGCTTTCCTTGCTCGCTGGAGTGTCACTGGGGCATAAATATTAATGAAAGCCCGGTGGTCCTGTGGCGCTGTCACGGCCGTGGAGGGCTCATTTGGAGCTGCTGGGCAGCGCTGGGAACTCCGTGATGGAGTGATAATGAAGTGTTGGTGAACTCTGCTCCGGGGTGCTGCTCCGGACTCAGAACGTGCAGGCTCCTGTCGCAGCAACGTGAGGCTGGGCTGGTGTTTTCCAAAGCAGGGGCACAGCACCGCGAGCATCAGCGAGGGATGGACCCATCCCTCAGCCATCCGTGGGCACGTTTTGGGTGCTGCAGGTGCAGGAGAGTTTGTTGGTGGCAGCTTCAGGCGGCAAATGAATGATCTGGTTAATGGAACCTAAAGTTTTCTGAGGTGGGATTGGGATGAGGGCAGATGCAATGCAACATCTATTCAAAAGGTCTTCTTGGGCTACCGCTATGGAAATCACCACAAGGAACGGGATGTGGCTGTCATATATAAACCAGGGAAGAGCGTGATCTTAAATCTGCAGACTGCTTTAGTCCAGGCAAGTCCCTGTGTGGAAAAGTCAGGGTAATTGAGCTTTTGTGAATAAAACAGTTGTTTTCTGGAAAAAAAAAAGGTCTTTTACATGCTAGTTTGGAATATATCACACAGTACACTGTGCCTTCAAAAAAAGTATGTTTAATATCTGTGCTTGAATGGCAGCCAAATTGCTCCCCAAAAGATAAACAGGGAGAGAGAACCACAAATCTTGCTGTGAACCCTTCTGTGGCTCCTGCAGTGAGAGCCCAGGGTTCAGGCTGTGTGGGGAAGAGGGTCGGTGACTCCTATTTTCGTGTCTGTAAAAAAGGATCTTCACTCCTGGTATAATGCAGACCTGACTTGCTCTGCTTTTGCTGAGAGCAGTATCTTCCTCTCCTGCCTCGGGTGTTCCCTGGCTATAGAGGTTGCAGAGGAGCCCTTTCTGCAGGGATTTCTGCTGGATTCAGGCCATAAGATTTTGGCAGTGGCTGGTTTTAGTAGTGGGCACTAGAATATACGTGTTTTCCCTCAAAACCTTCAAATGCTGGTGCCTGTAGGAACTGCCCCTTCCTGACCATGTTATATTGCTGTGCAGCCCCTCGCTACGTTGAGGCACCATTCCAAACTCCTCTGAATCAAAAGGAGCATTTCCTTTCCGGCACATCCTGCTGGATGTGGCACAGCTGAGCTCATTTAGGCTTAAAAGAAGGTGGGTGTTGGCCTGTGTGATCTTCAAGCCTATGGCCAGTGCAAGCTGTTGTGGCTTAGCAGTGTGGAAAACCTGCTGCAGTAGGAAGACTAATGGGCTGCGTTTGGGAAGGATGCACATGGACACAGATACTGTTGGACTTGATGGTCTTAGAGGTCTTTTTCAACCTTAATGATTCTATGGTTCATACTTTTTGTCTTTGCTAGGGCACACTGGAGAGACCCTCAGCCCCCCTAAGGATCTTAGGAAAGACTGACCTCCCAAATCCTTTCAGAGCTTGTGCCTGTATTCCGGAGCATAATCCTTGAGTAAGAAGCAGGAGGGGCTGCTGTACCTGTGAGCCCTGAGGGATCTGTGCCACTGCTCTTGGAGATTCAAAGGTCTGAATGTGACTTTGAAGCTGTGGATTATATTCATGGAGGGGAGAAAAAAGAAAAAAGTACTAGAAGCCTTTGGGTACATAGGGTAAAAGCATCATCTTTCCTGACATGTTTGTCTTGAGCAGAGATGGTATCTAGTGGTAGGGTGGAGAGAAGTTGGATGCTGTCTGGTGTTAATTACAGAGGGAAAACCACGTGGAAATCAAATGAAACTGAATCCTGCTGCATTTGATATTCCCAGAGTTGAAGGCCTTGGTATGTCTCATTAGTTTAAAACCCCTGATGGAGAGAGAGCTCAGCTTGGAACGGGAAATTGATATGACACTGAGACCTGGGAGAGGATTAGCTGCCTGCCTCGGAACCTGTCCAGAGGAGTTGAACATGCAAATGTTCCCGGAGAGCAGCTCCCTGCGAGAAGGATGCTGGATAATTAAGGCCCCTGGGACCATGCTGTTGCAGTGAGGGAGGGATAAGGTCTGTGTGTGTGTAAAGTCCTGTCACTGCATTCTCTCTGTTGGGGGAAATACTGCATGGGCTGTACAGACAAGGCCAAAGCTTTGGGTGTGCTTGGCTGCTGGTAGAAGAGATGTTCTGCCACACTTCTCAGTGGGATTCGCAGGTGCTGGATTAGGACTGAACTACAGCAGGGAATGGCGTTCTGGAACATGTTGGCCTGTCTGGCCAGTGGTGTGTCGCTGAGACGTAAGCCTGGGTTTGGCCAACAGGTGACTTGAGCTTTTGTAGCAAAAAGTTTTGGGACCCTGCAGAGACACTGAGGGCCTAGAGGTCAATGCCCAAACACACCTGCTTGCTGTGACCTGTTGTCTTTAACGGTGTGAAAATTGGAGCACCGACGCAACAACGTGTGTAGAAAGCCGCAACTGCCTTTTTTTTTTTTCTTTTTTTGTGCTCGAGCCGGTAGGAGGTGTTTGCCAGGGGAATGCGGGCTGTGGGATGTGCTGTGCCTGCCAGTTTGCAGCTGTGAGCCCCGCTGCTTTGGGCCCTGCTGGGTTCCCCCTCCTGACAGAGCGTTCTGTAAGAGCCGTGTGTGGAGAGAGGATATTTCCCATTTGCTCCTGCGAGCCCCAGCTGTGCTGTGCGCGCTCTCGGGCGAGGTGCTAATGATGAGGAATCCACGGCTCGGCGGCACACCGGGGTTTTCAGCAGTACTTTGCTGCTTTTGAAAACGACGTGTTGGTGGAGTGGCTGTGATCTCTGTGGCAGGTGGGGCTTGCAGACCATACCGGCATCTCCGGTACTCGGAGGGCAGTCTCGGGCTGGAACATTGCGGTCCCCAGGCGGGATTACTGGAAGGGAGGGCAGGCAGGACCCACTGCTTCCAGCAGGGGGATGGAGGCTGCGGAAGCCCGCAGGGATGTGGCCATCAGCAGGATGCCTCTGCTTTGGACGGAAACCAAGTAGCCAGGAGACGATTTGTGCCCCTCCCTCTCAGGGAGATCTTATCTCTGTTTGAATCAGTGACCTGGGGCAGGGATCCTCCTTGCCCGTCCTCTGCCTGGGCATGTCCCAAGCCCTGCTTAAAATAAACAGACCTTCAGGTTCTTTGTGGGAAGAGCAGCTCCAGTGAGGAGCCCCAGAGGAGAACACTTGTCCCAGCACAGGGCATCTCTCACGCTGACATTGCTTCTGGAGAAGAGATTGGCAAGAGCAAGGAGCTGTGCTTTATGTAACTTGGTGGTGTCTCAGCTCCCATCTGAGGGTAGCCTAGGTCAGGATGCACCAGCTTGGAAAAGACACCAATAAAATCACCCAAGAAGGTGATTAGGAGGAAATTGTCTGTTGTTTCCTACAGGGTAAGAAAATAATGGACTGCGGGTTTAAATCAAACAGCTTTACATGCTTTGCGTGTGTGTGTGAACTAATTCAGCCCTGGAAACTTGGCCTGGGATGTCGTGGCGGACAAAAAAATATCATGAACCTTTAAAAAGGAACTTAGCAATTTCATGGCAGATAACTCTTGATGATGGGCCTAAACGCAGCCCTGAAGCGATTTACAGCTTGGGAGTTTGTAAGTGCTGGGCTGCTAGGAGCTGGAGTAATGTCCTGGGAAAACACCTCCACGTTCCACCTTCTGTTCAGCTCTTTGCATTAGCATCGACTCGGTTGCTGTGGGAGACAGGAGGGAGTTTGGAGGGACCTACAGTCTCCTGGCTGACGGCTGTCACGGGCGGACAGGCGTGGGTAAGTGACCTCACCACGCGCCCTCTGAAGTGTGACACCCCTTTTTGGGAGGCCGGGATGGAAAAGAGCCATTTCGGGTCTAACACTGGCGTGCCACGCGTTCCTCTGTACAGGCAGGTGCTTGAGTGACTCCTCCAGTGCCCACGCCTCCCTGTGCAGAAGTTGAGGCTGTGTTCAGGGGGTTGCTTGGTGACAGTTCTTCTGGGCAGGTTTAGAGAATTAAACAGTAAGTAGGATTAGTAAAAACGTATCAAAATATGTAAACATATGTATCACATCTCTTTTTGATAATGAAGGAGCAGTTAATAAGTATTTGCAATCAATGTTCCTACCTGGAAGCTTTTTCTGAAAGCATTTCTGAGGCTGCTCAAACAACCCATTTATTTCTATCATTTTAACAACCTGTTTTCCCAAGGCAATTGAAATTACCAGCTCAAAGAGCTGTTCTCCCCTCCTCTCCACCCACGACATGCTCCATTTTACAAAGCCCTTGCTTGTTCCCTGGCTTCTGGCTGTGTCCTGAAAGGCTGGGGAAGATCTCGGACCCGGTGCTGGCTGGGATCCTGCTCTGCTGGAGATACTGGCAGGGCAGGGGGGCAGCCTTGAGTGACAGTGATTAGCTGGGTCATAATCACTCCTGTGGAGATCCCTCCCTAAAAATCAGCTCAGATGGGAGCCAGGAGTTGCCTTGATGCCCGGTCTGGGTGTAGGTGTGCACTGGAAACACTTGTACTGGCTGAAGGAGCACAGGTTTGGCACTTTTGGGAGCAAGGCTGTTCTTTTGCTGTCTTCCTGAAGCAACACCTCCCACTGACGTGTCCTGAAGACTTGTAGTACAATTCTTAGTCATCCAACCTCTGTGCCTGCTGCTTTCATTGCCTTGATGAGCTGTCGTATACATCCCAGTTCTCCTCCGGTGTAGGGAGAGCCCCAGGTCCCTACCTGCTGCTTCCAGGGTGTGTGGGCATCACGTAGGTGTGGATGAGTACTTCGGGCTGTTGCATCAATATTTCTTCCTCACAGCACAGTGTGTGTGGGGGGGTGGCTGGTTCCCAAAACAATGCTGTGCCTTCATGAAGACTGTAAGGTTAGTTGGGGGTGGTGCAGGAACAGTCCAGGTCTCCCAGCACATCCTGACCTGGGCACATCCCAGGACAGGGCTCAAAAAGGTCAGTGCCAAAGGTGTGGGATGATCCCTGCCCATTAACAGGAGCATCTTACTCTTGGCTAAGGAAAGATGGCAGGTGATGAGTGGAAGCTTCAGCTTCCAGGGCTCTTCCCCATGTACTAAGCATTTCAGTTCTCGGGCTGTGCTGCTGCTTCGCTTTTCCCTGGGGAGATGGGAGCCATGTGGCTTTGGTGTTCCCCTGTTCCCTGGGGGTTATTCCCTGTCCCCCTCTCTGAGGATGTGTTCGGGCTCTGCTTTGTGAGATAACTAATAGGGCTGTCAGACCCCTTGTCCCAACAACCTGAGAAGACAAATAGCCCAACATGTGCAGCCACCTTCCCGGGTCCTGCGGCCCCGGCAGGAGCCAGCGTGGTGACGGATGTGCTGACAAGAGGGGCTGACACAACTGGGTCGGTGTGAGTGTCGGAGGGGTGGAAGCCGTGCCTCCTTTTCCCCTCTGCTCGGCACCCCAGCGCCTCTGGGCCAGACAGTGGCCACTTATCACCCCCTCCTTCGGTGACTGCTCGAAGCTGGCAGCACCAGAGCCTTGTCTAGAAGAAAGACACTAGTCATGGTCCTAACGCTGCGCTGTGGAGCTGCCATCTGTCCTCTCCTTGGATGCCGCTGCCAGGGCAGCCTGGGAACATAACCCAGCGCTGATGCTCTGGCAGGTAAACATCTGCCTAGACTGTGCTCTACGCCTCTGCCTTCCCAGCACACCGTGGTGCTGCCTTCCCTCCAAGAAGGTGAGCTTCGTGTACCTGCACATACAGATGTGCGTGCGTATATATATATTTTTAGAGAGCTCCAACTTTGCGCTTTGCATCTGAATGCCTCTTTTCTTGCCCAGCCTCCTACACCCTGTCCTCTCTCATCCGGAGCCGGCTTGTGTGCTGTGGGAAGGGCTGCTTGTTTGGAGAGGGACCGTGCAAATAATCTCATGAGTTTCTCCCTTTGTAGATGGGTGAGGAAAATTTGGCAAAGCGGCTGCGAGTGGGTCTTGTGAGCGTCCTGGAGCGATGAGCTGAGAGCCCTGAGCCAGTCTCACTGTGCAAAATCCATTAGCCACAAGCAGAGCTGCTTCTGGGCTCAGCATTCAGTACCTGTTACGGCCTTGAATTAGTCCCTAATTTCTGTCCCTTACAGTTAAAATGACTCAGACATTTCTTTTTTGAGACGGGGTATTGCTTCTGACTAAGTACCCTACGGTCATGGCTCTACTGCCTATGAAATTGTTCTCAGGAATGCAGTGATCGTCTCGTCGCCGGGTCAGGGTAGGCTGGTGCCTGAACTGCGCCTTGCTGTGGGGCTGGAAGAGGCGCTTTGCTTTGCTGTAGGAGAGCAAATGCCGAGATACATCTGAGGGCTCGAAGGCTGCAGGTTTAATAAGATCAATACCACCTCTGCAAAAGATTACATGGTATGCTAGGCAGCAAATAGACCACTTCTGCTGGATTTGGAAACCGTTTATGGAGTCTATTAGAGACGGTGAGGTAGAAGGGACGTATCCAGAGTGAATCGCACAGTCGCAGTAGCTGAGGCTAAGGACTTTGCAGTCTGTTAAATAATGGAATTAAAATCGAAATAAATGGGAAATCTGTGTCCAGGAAGCCATACCTGGAGCCGTGTCAACAGCCAGAGAACAGAGAAGAAAAATCCTGCCTGGAAAATGAATGCTTGCTCCTGTATCCACTGGCCAGCGCCGTCCTCCTTTCTGTTGGGGTGAAGAGCCAGTCAAGGGGGAAGCTAGGAGGTCCTTGCTGCTCCCACCCAAGCAGGCTGTTGGGTCTTCCACCCCTCATCTGGCAGGTCAGAGGGTGTCTTGTGCTGTGGAACATCCCCTTTTCCCTGACTCCATCCCGCGTGGCACACCACGTGCTCTGCAGCCAGGGTTAATGCTGCTGCCTGTTGTAGTCCTCAGGGGGCTGGCTTGAGCTGAGGAGCAGCTTTTGGGAACAGCCACTCCGCTGGCCTTGTTTGTGCTGCCATCACCTCCTGTGGTGTGCCCTCGGAATAATTAACTCTGATACCACATGAGCAATGGCCTGCCTGGTCACCCTCCCTGCTCCGGGGGAGCTCGGCTCCTGTCATTCCTCCAGTGCTCTGCCCGGCCTCATTTGAAATGCCTTGCAGGATGAATTACAGCGCTCCAAGGGAATCTGCAAAATAGGATCACGGGCCAATTGAATCCATCTGCAAAATGCGGGAGGATGATATATGGCCCTAGGGGTAGGTTCTGCCCCCTTCCTTTTTTTAATTTTTTTTTTTGAAGCTCTTGATAGTAAGAACAACACATACTTAAGGAACCAGCTTTTGTGGTGTAATGAGGAGCCAGGCTGGGCGTTGCTGACCGAAGGTGGGGGATGCAGAAGGGAAGCAAGGAGGGCTTCATACTACCTTCTGCCCAGTCTGGTCCCTCCAAAAGCAGAATAATGCCTGGGAGTGTTCCATGGGGTGCAGGGTGCTGGATTTAATTCTGGGAGAGGCTGGAATTACCAGCCGTGGTGGTGATGGTGGGGTTTTACAGACAAATAACAACATGCCTGAGTCAGTCAAAGCAGCCTCATTAGGAGCTATGCAGGAGCTGTGACCCAGGTGGAGATCTTGGTACCCCAGACCACCTAAGGGCACAAGGGCAGCTGAATGCAGCCCTCAGGGTCTCGTTTAGCAGTTCCTGGCTGCCTGGCCTGGCCATACTCCCCGGGGAGCGTGGCCAAGGTTACCCACCCTGGCCCTTGGCCCTGATGTGGTTGGGCTGCCAGGGAAGAGGTTTGACCTCCTTGCACTTTGGGTGGGTTGAGGTTGGGCTGGTGTTACCAAGCCTCCCTCCTCCTCCTCCGGCTAGGATGCTCCAGCCATGGCCCGAGGGGGAAGGGAAATGAATTAAACCCATCTTCAGACACGTTTGTATTGATTCTGTCACTTTCTTGCTGCTTGCTGACAGGTGATGGATGGCTCATAATGCGACCGGCACAGTACATTACGTTTCCCATCCAGGGACTCCTAAATCATTTCAAATTTTCAAATTCCCTAATCAATATTTTATCAGTAGCAGAAGAAAGCGGAACAGACCCATTTCTCAAGAGGTAGGAGAAGGGAGCGTGTGTGGACGCGTGCCTGCACAGACACAGGCATGGGAGTTTGGGTATTTATAATCACAGCTCCCGCTACCCTTCGTGCAACAATTATATCTGCAACCAGAAAAATAAACACGCAAGTAGGACCTGGAGTGATGCTTGCATTTAAGTGACTTCAGGATGAAGTAAATTAGAGATTTGGGTGTCTGATTTGAACGTGGAGGATTAATGCTAAGTGGTGTTTGAGCTCATCTCTCGGCCGGTCACTCCATCCTTACACGGGGTGGAGGCAGGTGGAAACATGCCTAGTTTTTGGGGGAAGGAAACTGGATCTGCAGCCACCTGTAAAGCAACGGGGCTCAGATCTGTCACTTGGCACTGAAGCAGTAATATGGAAATATCCCTGGCAAGCCTGTCTGGAGCTGGATTATGTGACCCAGGTGGTTGGTTGCGTGGAATTTTAACTGAGCGTGGTGTTGCTTTCTTGGGACTGGAGTGCAGTGGGCAGGGAGGGATTCTATTGCTGCCATGATGTGTTGACTCCTGGTGGATGCTGGAGCACTGGAAGACTAGGTGGGAATGTGCTTGCAGTCATGTGCTTGAGCTGGTGCCTTTCTACTGCTCTGCTGACACTTGCTTGTTGCAAGAGGATGCGATCCAGGTGGGACCTGGTGTGATGGGGCTGAGTGAGCACAGAGAGGGAAGTCCTGAGATATTTCAGAGGAGGTGGGCTCCGTGATGTTTGGCTACTGTGGGAAGTGGCTGATTCCAGACTGAGGCTTGGTTTCAGTGACTTTGGCCCAGTGTGGAAGACATGCACCTTCACCAGTAGCTCCCAGTTCCTGCCTGGCACCTGGCTTTCTGCTGGGCTTTGGGGTGGAAGAGTTCAGGGAGGAATGAAGCCGTTTCCCTCTGTTGTGGGGGGTGGGTCTGTGGAGTGGAGGCAGCACAGGGCTTTATTCCTTCCCCTTCAGATGATGACCCTGGTGAGGGGAGGCAAGAGGAGCAGGAGGATGTCTGTCTGCCCCAAGCATGGCTGTTTTCCCCAAATCCTCCCTGTGCTGGTGGTCCTGCATGTGCTCCCTGCATCCCCTGACCTCTCCTGTTCAACAGTCTCTCTCCATTCAATTACTCATTCTTTTAGACTCCTGTTTTTTACTCCCAGGCTGGATGTTTTCCAAGTAAAAGATTTATTCTTAAGCTGGTTTTTTTTTCCCTTCCCTGCGCACAGAGCCTCCAAACAGCACAGATGTGAGGCTAAACATAACCTTCCTTGTTACTGTCACCTCTCCTCAGTGTTTGCCTGGCTGATCTGGTGTTGTCTTTGCTTCCAAGTGTTGTTTCACAGCTCGGCTGTAGTTTGCAGCTGGAATACATGGAGTAAGCTGGAGGAGCAGGGTCATGGTCTTGGGAGCGTGCAGTGGAGCTCAAGGATGGCATCTTCAAACCTGTGCTGACTTCCTGGCCCCTTCCCAGGCTGTGTGGGGACCCTTAGCCCTTTTGGCTGGTGTGGTGGCATGGGCTGCACAGCAGGAGAGTCAGACTCTGCTGGTAGAGGTAGTTTAAGTGAAAAGCTGTTTTTCATGGAAAAAAACTTCATTCCTTTCAATCCCAGCCTCTGCACAGTTTAGGGAAGAAACACATGCTCTTTCCCCAGAGCAGTGGCTGCCTCACCGGCAGCAGGGAGGTCTGATGCTACTACATTTTCTACCAACATTTTTCTCTCTATTCAGAGTTTTCTGTGGGCTCAGTTTCAGAGACTACATCCCTGCTGTGCCCGTGTGCAGGTGGAATTTGCTGCTATACCCTTTTCTCTCCCTATTATCCTGTGCTCAGGGTTTGGCAGGGATGGGGAAGGCCCGTGGTTTGTGCTGTCCACGCTGT
This sequence comes from Pseudotriccus pelzelni, assembly GCA_035584735.1. Lineage (NCBI taxonomy): Eukaryota > Metazoa > Chordata > Aves > Passeriformes > Tyrannidae > Pseudotriccus > Pseudotriccus pelzelni. The sequence continues at coordinate 27,302,395 of JAWMRA010000005.1, read as the reverse complement.
TCGCTTCCCCAGAGGCATTTTGTGTTGCAGGAAGGAACCTGGCTGAATGTTGCAAAAAGGCGTGTGGAAATAACTGATTTTCCTCTTCTGAAAGCCTGTGCCTGATGTGCAGGAGCAGGAATCCTTTTGAAGATCTCCTACATACTTCATGTGTACCGCAGGCAGGTTGTAAGGCTGTTTTCCTTTTTCCTTGCTTAAAGATAAGTTTTAATTGAACCAGGGCCATGCCGCTGTTTGCTGTGTTACTTGCTGGTCTGGTGGCTGTTTAGAGTGGGGTGTGAAAGGCCTGTGGTGCAGTGGAGCTCCTCCAGCCACGCTATGCTGGGCAGTGTCTGCTGGAGTGTGGAGCAGGAGATGGGGAAAAAAGCTACTGAGCCTCCCAGAGAGACAAGGTGTTTGTCACGTAGCTGTCACCAACCGCTCTTCAAAGCAAACTTGGTCACCCAGACTGCCTGCTGCCTTCCCTCTTTAATGTACAATAGCACAAATTGCCTTCACCCCCCCCCACACACACACACTTTGGTGTTAACCTCTGCTAGTTCTGCTGCTTTTTGAGGGTCCATCACGTGTCTCAGTGCGAGCAGAACATGAGTCAAACCCAGACCTTGGTGCTCCACAGCTGCCACCTTTGCCACGCACATCTGAGTCCCCATCATCCCCATCTAGACAATGGCTCCGTTCAGCTGATAAACTCAATCCTTCAGCACAAGAGGTGAAGCCCATTGTTTGGGCACAGATGGCCTTAAATGCTGTTTCACTGGATGAGAGGTGTTCTGAAAAACTGCCTACCTGAGAGGAAAAAAACAGGCACCTGAAAAGGTTTGCTATGAAATTGTGTGCTTCAGTTCTCATCTTTACAGATGTTGCGTCGGGGGAAACTCTCTGCAAGAAGTGTTGTGAAGTGTAGGACAAACAGGAGGGAATGGGACGAGTTGAACTGTCTCCCCAAAGGGCACTGTTTAACCCCTATTTGTCCTTAGGACAAGGAATATGTTCAACCCTGAAGCTCCAGGACACAGCTCCGCCCTGTATCTTAGACACCTCTTCTAACCTAAATGATGCCATTATTTAAAACGTACTTTGGGGCCCTGGAGGGTTCTTAGGGTAGGAGTTGGGATTATGTCCCTCAGGATTAAAACCCTGTGGCAAGCAGATCTCAGCTTGGCTTCTCATCTCCCTCGGATGGCAGAGCCAAGGTTTTATTGCCCCTTGTGCATTGGGACGGAGCTGGTTGTGGTGGTAAGGACAAGGAGCTGCTTGGGCAAGGAGGACGTGGGCTGAAGATACACAGAGACTTCGTGTCAGAGCTGTCACTTGCCAGCCAGACCAGAACACCTCGCAGGGAAGTGAATTTTGGGTAACTTAGCAAAGCAGCACAAAGGCTCTGCGTGGCTTTCAAACAAGCTGTGATGGCATGGAGGGGAAATGCCCAGCTGGTTTTAATATCTAGCTTAAGGGAAGTCCCTTTGTTCATTTAGTCTTGATTTAAAGTGTTCTGAGGAGGTGAAATCGTCCTGCCTCATCTGGGTCTAAGCTGGGTGCTGATAAGCAAAGAGCTGTTTTTCCCTGCCAGCCGCTTCTGCCAAGCCAGAAATAGCCTGCCCGAGTAAGCTCACCATAGCAGCATTTCTCATTCAAAAGTTAATAAGCTTTGAAATTGGATTTTAATCAACTAATCTTTGATCCCAGGCACTAGAGCTCGATTAGGAGCGTCCAGTAAACCAAGTTACATCTTTCTTCCCTGCTGTCTCTTTTTCCCCCCCAGTGTGGCAAAGAAAAGGCTGGGAAATGTTTCGGCATTTGAGGGCCTGTGTGTTTTAAGGTTGTGTTGCCCCTTGTCCTGATCCATCCCATAAATGAATGGAAAAACTCATCTCTGGTAGACTTCTGCTCTTCCAAGGCTGTAAATGTCTTTTAACAGCTCCTTTTGGGGAAAGTGCTGGAGCTCCTTTGTAACAAAGGTTTGGATTCAATCAGATGAGATGGGACAAGGGATAGAGGATCTGCTGTGGCCCTAACCATATCCCTCCTATTCCCAGCATCAGAATTAGGGTACCGTGAATCCTGTATCCAACAGAATCACAAAGCAGCTGAGGTTGGAGGGACCTCTGGGATTTTGCCAGGCTGCAAAAGAAATTGTAGCTGGACTTTGAGGGTTATGTAGTTACACTTCCACTCAAGGGGATGGATTGGGTTCAGACCTCTCCAACTTGTTATTCCACCTCCCCATAAATCTAAGCAAGCACTCCTGTCTTGGTTTACCCTGCAAACACTTTTCTCTTGATCTGATAGAGTAGAGGCTGATCTTATTTTTTTAAAGCTATATTTAGATTCTGGTGCACGGGCTCCCGCTTCCCACAGCAGTGCTGGCTTAGCGAGCTCCCTGGGGACCCCACAGTTCCTCCTGCACTTCTGGAGTGGTCAGATCAAATGGGAGAGCTTTCTTTTCTCAGCAGGTTAGTCCTGTTGCCTTGAGCCACCCCAGACACTGCTGTTTTGTCCAGGGCCAGGGCTGGGCTCTCTGATGAGCACCTCATTCCCTGACATGTCGCCACCTGAGCTGCTGGGAGAGCGGTACAAGGGCTGTGGTGTGGGTTGCTGGAGGTGGTTTGGGTCTGGGCAGGCTGGTGGTGCTGTCTGTGAGCAGAGTCTCTGTGTGTCTCTGCTCTCCCATACCTCTCCCAGCTGTTCCGGAGGATGTATTTCCCTTGCCCTGGGCTATGAACATCCGTCTAGACATTTATCTTCCTTCTCTGAGGAAGGGCAGCGGAGGGAGTGTAATGGTCCTTCCGAACACTATTTACAACACGGAACACCTAGCCCATATAAAACCGCCCTAATGGCCGGGTTTTACTGTTTCCAATCCTTTTCAGGGGATTTAATCCCTGTGATGGTACTTGCCAGGGATATGAACTGTGGTATGTCAGCTTTAGGGGCTGTCCAGCCTGTGCTAGGTTGACAGGTAGCTTGAAGGGAAGCTGGTCTGCTGGACAGGACTGGCTCTGTGGAAAACAGTGTGCTTAGGGTGACTCAGCTTCCCCTGAAGGTGATGCTTCCAGCCAGCCACGGCCACGTGACAAATGAAAAGTGACATTAATCTACCAACCCCCAGGCCAATGCGGTTAGAGAGCTGATCATACCAAGGTCTGAAGAGGGATGAAGTTACCCTGGTTAGCATCCTCCAAGGCTCTGGGTTTCACAGATCTGGGGGGTACTGATCCCCAAACCTCCCCAAGCTGGCAGTGGATTTTGCTGGCCCTCGGCTGGGCTGATCCTTAGAAGGAGTCCAGAGCAGGTTTGATGCCCCACAGAGCAGCAGATGGGGTCCCAGAAGCTTTTCCCAGGGCATGTTCAAAGCAGAAGGGGTCTCACCTTACATAGCCCCACCTGTGAAGAGACTATGGCCCTGCACAAGGCAATCTGCTGAGCCTTTTTCAGGTTTCTTCCTCACCTCTTTTCCCTTCTTACTTGCTGTGTCCAGCCAGGGCTAGTTTTCTGCTTCTTAAATTCAGATAAAGAGCCCCCCAAGGAACCTCAGCCCTTTTTTGGGCTACCAAGGACCAAAGCGTCCTCACTCCGGTGGCATTTGATGGTCAATACTTTTGTGAAGCTTTTTGGAGTCAAGCTGCCCAACCCCATAACAGAGCAGCAGGTCTGGAGTGGCTAAAGAGCATCCCAGGCCTCAGCTTGTCCTCCAGGCTCTGTGAAATGTGTGAACAAGCTGCCAACAGCCATGGTGGGTGTGAAGACCAAATCCCATGCCTGCTTTGGGATGTGTGAACACTTGCTTTGACCTTCTTAGGGCTTCCCGTTGCGGCGTTTCAAGGCCTGGTTTCTGACAGGGCTCTGCCTCTCCCAGCTTATGTCCAGGTCTCTTGCCCACTTGACCCCAAATCGGAGCACGAAGTCGGGTTTGGACACGTCTCTATGTGCTGTTATCATCTGTGTGTGAGAAGACAGCAGGCATAGCTCAAAATAACTAGGAAGAGGGTACCCTGTCCTATCCCCTCTTCCTCATCCTGTTCTCGAGATGTTTCCTCCTCATTACTGTCAGCCACTGGAAGGACTGGGATCACTGGAAGACATCCCTGCTGGAAAGTGAAGAGAGTTAGAGCCATCTGGTGAGCTACAACTTTCAAATCTGAAACTCTTCAGATGGTGCTTGGATGGAAAGGTTCCATGTCCACTGAGTTGTTTCCTTATTTATTTTTTTTTTCAGGAAAAAAGGAAGGCTGAATGAATTGTGTTGTGCAGGTAGAGGTAAGCAGCTCATGGGAATTTTGAATTCCTGACGGTCTGCACGAGTCGAGAGTATGGGAGACCCAATTTTTTGTCCTTGTTCCACATGATTTGGAGCAATCTTGAGCTTTTTGTCCCTGCCTGAGGAACCTCTGATTTGATCTGTTCTCCATCTCACCTAACATTTTGGATACATCTCCTCGAAAAAGGTTGGCAATATTGAACGAGAACTTTTGACTGTCTTTTTCATGGTTGTGTTGTGTTGTGACACGTTTGGATGTGGTTATGGGAACTAGTAGGAGGATGCTATAGAAATGTTCCGTGCTGTGATTGTGCAAGCCTGGGCAAGTGGGAGGAAGAAGGGTGGAAATCTATTGTACAACCATTGTTCCACGGGAAGGAGAGGGTGTTTGCCTGGGAATGTTTTGAAGGACTGGTGCTCAGTGGGCTGACAGAAGCCAGTCTGCCCATTGCTGTGGTTTTGGGGTGGGTCCCAGGGGTCCAGCTGGGACGAACCACTTGAAAGATTTGATTGTGCTTAGAAGTTTAGACTGGGGACCCATCAGAGATGTTATTGTTTATTTTTCTTTTAGTGAGGGCAGAGCTTGTCTCTGTCCTTAAGGACCAGACCCTGGACTCCCTTCCGTATGGATGGCAGTTTCCAGCTCTTCCCTGGAGGGCTGGGGCTGTCCTGGATGAACTATAGGTTTTGTCTGCCCTTCTCCCTGTCCTAGCACAGTCACCACCAGCTCAGCCCAGGATGTGTGGCTCATCCCTAGTGAAGGACACAACGAAGTCGTGTCCAGGTGACAATCCCCAGGGACTGGTGTGCAAAGACTTGCCAGAGCTGTGGCAGCCACAGAGTCACTTAAATTCCAACAGCGAGCTCTTTGGTGCCAAATCCCATTTGTATCACTGAGAAAAATGGTAAAATCATTGTTAGGTGTTCACTAAAATACTCTAAATTTTACAGAACACGAAGCATGAGTCAGGCATTGAAACCAGCATCCAAAGGAGGGAGGGAGTGGGGAGAGGCAGCAGGAGTGCTTATGAAATATTTTGTTTCACTGGCAAGAGGACAAGAAATAATTGGGCCCTAAATCAAGGAAATGGGAGAATAGGAACAGCAAATCAAGGGAAATGGTGGAAAATTAGGTCTTAGAGTAGAGAAATGTGTACACATGATCACCTGGCGGTTTTGGCAGAGATATATGCCCATAAATCTTCTGTTTTAACCTCTTCCCTGCTGTTTTAAGGGGAATAGCGTCAGGCCTCCTGGCCCTAGCCATCTTTTCTAGGGAATACTGGATTTGGTTTCAACTTGCCTAGTGCTGAGTGACCTGAACCGCCTTCAGAGCTGGAAAGGGAGCTCTCAGGGTGCCTGGAGTCCCTGGGGCAGTCCTTGTGACCTCCAAGAGAAGGATCCATTGTGCAGATCCGTCCCGTGTCTGAGGTGGTGTTGGATGGATGGGGTGAGCTGTGGAGGATTCCCTCCCAGAGCTGTACTGTGTGTGTTTGTAAATACCTTGGGCTTCACCTCAGCAGATGTGGTTTGCATCTTGTACCCTGCAAATTGGTGCAGGTCTTGATTTCTAGAAGGTGAGGTGGTCCTTAGGCAGGGGAGAACATGCAGATGGTCTGATCGTGACTGCAGCTGCATCCCCAACAGGACCCACTAACCTAGGATGTGGGGTGTCTCCCTCCACACCTTGACTAGAAGAACAACCTGTGATGTCCCGCATGGAGCTCCTGCTATTCACCTCTGGGCACGGGACATCTCAGCAGGTTCTTCCAAAGCTGCAAATTCTGCTATTAAAAAAAAAATTAAAAAAAAAATTAAAAAAATCCCCTTTGTGCCTCCCTTAAGATCCCTGGCTTATTTTTCTTATAAAAATAATGAAATGTAAAAATAAAGCTTCCCCTGTTTGCTTTCTGCCAGCCCCCCCTCCCTCTGCACAGTGCTCATCAACTCCCCAAACGCTCGAATCAGACGCGGCCTCCGGTTAAAAACAGCAACCGCCCTCGTGCCTTTGCCTGTTTCCCAGGAGCTGCAGCCAGACAATAACACCGATGGGATCGTCTTCATCAGAAGATGTCAGCCCCTCTGTGAAATTTAAATAACTTGAACTTGGAGTCGGGAGGGGTGGGGGGGATAAACCAACCCCGGATTAAAAATAAATAAAGAATGGTGGATAAAAAGAAGCTGAAAGAGGAAAACTGGTGTTGGGAGGAGGCTGCTGGAGAAGCTGCCTGTCCCTGCTTGGGGGGAAGGGGCTCTTTTGGGCAGGCAGGAGTTTCTGCTCCTGGATCACAGGTGATGTGAGTTACGTTGCTGTGTTGTTGGTTGGGCTCTATGATCTTGGAAGTCTTTTCCACCCTTAATGATTCTGTGCTTGTACGGTTTTCCCCAGCACAACCTTTCTGATCGCTCTGATACCTGGGGGTGAGAGTACTCATCGAGAGCAGGGTGCTAAATTATTCTGTCGGAAACAAAAGCCTCAGCTGAATGTTGTTCTAAAATAGCCAGCCTGGGCCACGTGGTTTTGAGAGCTCGATTAGGCAGATAAAGGCATTGTTTCCTGGATATTTAAGCAGAATATCTTGAATATCTTAAGGGGTCTTATTTTTCATGTAGTAAGGGGCGTCAAGAAACGTCTTAACACAAAAAAGCCTGGTCTTGCAAAGCCTTTAATTTGATTTTGTTTGGCTGTTGGTCTGTCTTAGTGGGAATCTGGTGTGGGCCCACCTCTGGCTGCCCTGGGGCAGCTGCTCAAGGAAGGCAAGCCTAAACCCAGGGACTGTTAGGGTGGCACTGCTGATCTCCAGTTCCTGCTTGAAATGGAATATGTGCTCAGGGTCAGGTTTCCCCTGGGGTGTCCCTGCAGGGGAGAAAGGCATGGGTCACTGCTTTGCTGTGGTAGGACTCTCATCCTGGTTGGGCATCTGGGATGAGAGTCCTGGAGGAATCTCTACTTGTCAGTAGCTGGGTCTGGTGTTACATGGCCCCGGGGCTCAGAGTGCTTAACTCCATCCTGCATTCCCTTTCAAGGCCTGTACGCTGGTTTTTGTTTTTGTTTTTGTTTTTTTCTTTTTTTCTCTTCTTTTTAGTTATCATCACTCTGAAGTGATGCAGAGGAGCGAACATTTGTGCCAGCAGCAGCTGAGGGTGTCTGCAGCTGTCTGGGGCCGTTATGCAGAGGTTCAAGTCCTGGCCAGCCTGCTGCTTCCTAACGACCCCTGACTGAGGGCATGGCCAGGAGCTGTCAGGCAAGAACTTATTCTTTATTAGTTTATGCCCTTTTGAACGTGGAAGATGCCGTTTGGAATGTATGTCCAGGCACAACAGCGTAGCTATTCCCGCCTGCTTTTCCATCACCTCGCTCTCAGCTCGTTTGTTTGCTGTTCTGCCTGTGGTTTTTTTTTCTTCTCCCCCCTCCTTTGCTTCATTTCTAGCACACAGAAGTTATTTAGCCCCCGAGTGTGTGGGAGCCTATTGTGCACGGAGAGCTGCAGCACAAAGGATTCCAGAGGCAATCTTGTTCCCTCTCGCCACCACAGGCTGCCCAGCCAGACTCAGAAACACATCTGCAAGTCTTAAAAGGAGCTGTGCTCTGTTTCACTGCAGCTTAAAGCCCGGGGAATAGGGGAGGGAGAGGCCTTTCAGGAGCCTGGTGGGTTTTATCAGCCCGCTCATGGTCCTGTGGCACAGCTGCAGCCCGGCCCATGCAGATACGTTATGTCCGTGAATGCCCATGTTTGAGCTGGGGCTTTAGCTGGCAGCTGGCCTGTAGATTAGGGGCAGACTTTCCCCTTGGGAACCCCTGGTTTGTGAGGTGTGGATGTGCCTCCCCAGGCAGGCTGCAAATTTAGCACAGGAATGGCTGTGTGGATACCCGCTGGTCCTGGTTTTCAGCAGGGCTCAGAAATCTGGGTGCAGACCTTCATGAACTAGTTCTGCTTTCCTGCAGTGGCAGCTCTGAATAGCACCGTGATGTAGGGGTAAATCTGCTTTCTCAGCAGTAGCTTCAGGTTTTCCAGTGCTCCCACTGCCTGAAGAGGTGCCTTTGCAGGGTCCCCATGGCGGCTGTCAAGGGGGCTGAGGAACCTGAGGTGGGTTCAGGAGATTGAACCTGGTCTGGAACGTTTCCAGGGATCCAGGGGCAGCCACAGCTTCTCTGGGCAGCCTGTGCCAGGGCCCCACCACCCTCACAGGGAAGGATTTCTTCCCGATATCTAATCTAACCTCCTCTCTTTCAGTTTGGAGTCCTTCCCTCTTGTCCTGTCATTCCAGGCCCTTGTCCAAAGCCCCTCTCCAGCTCTCTTGTAGCCCCTGTAGGCACTTGAAGGGGCTCTAATGTATCTCTGGAGCCCTTTCTTCTCCCAGCTGAACAACCCCAGCCTGCCTCCATAGCAGAGGTGTTCCACCCCTCTGAGCACCCTTGTGGCTTCCTGCAGACTGACTCTGGCAGGTTCACATAAACCCGTGGGAGACCAGGGAAACCCCTCCCCGATCTCATCTCTGGAGCTGCACAGTTGGTTAAACCCCATGCCACAAACCATTCCCTCCAGTCTTTCGAGACAAAGCATTCCCGAGCCTACGGATCAACCTCCCAGCTGAGACGTGTCAGAATTTGGGTGACCTCTTCTATTTCACCTTGGATACTGTTGGAGTTCAGGACTGCACTGAAGTGGGAGAAGAGGAGTTGTCCAGCAAGTGGAAGGGACAAACAGCTTTAAGAAAGCTCTGTGTTTGCAGGGTGCTGTTTCTTTTAACCTTTAAAGACTCTGCCTTACTTCTTTTCAAAGCCTCCCGCTTTGATTTCCCGTTCACAGTTGTCTTTCTGGCAGCCCCTGGAAGAAAGGAGACATGGATGAGGGTTAAAGAACAGCTGCAGGAACATAATTAATGCTTTGCAACATTTCTGAAGGCCTTTAGCACCTTGCCGTGACCCAGCCTGTAACATCTGTGCGTTGGCAGCAGCCAAGCTGTAAAACTTCCCTCCTCCAAGTCCTGCGCAAAGCAACTGTCGCCCGCCCGAGGCGTGCAATCAGGGCAAAAACTTACCGCATCAGGACAAAAGGCAGGCTGCAACACAGATGGCAGGTCCTTGGGTGCTGGGTTTGGCGGTGGGAAGGGGTTTCCAGCTGCTGATCCTTGTCGGGTGTCCGAGGCGGGGAGGTGGAAAACCGCTGCTTTTGCGGGGGTTTGATGGGAGGAACAGGTCAGGGCCAAATCTGAGTGCAACACCAGCCCTTGTGCTTGTTCCTACCCGTGGAATGGATGTGGGCTGAAGCCGGAGCCCAAGCCCTGCCTGGTGCTGTCAGGATGATTGCCTGCACAGCTGTCACGTACCCTGAGGGGTGCCAAACGTGTCCCCATTTGGATCGTGTTTTATCAGGGTCTGCCTTTTGCAGCACTTTTCCCTTTGTGTGGCTAAAGGGCACCTTCAGGGCTCGCCACCCTCATTTTAATGTGAGCTGTGACTCTGTACAAAGAAGACACATAAGTGACTCCGATTCCCAGGGGTTCCAGCTACCGTTCTCCTTTCAGTCCCAGACCCCAAGTCACAGCTGGAGTTAACTTGGTGACCAAAGAGAAGATGAACAAAAACCACTTTGTTTTTGAAGATAAACTTTTTTTTCTTCTTCCGTGTTTCCATTTTTTTTTTTCTTCCCGTTTTGCTGCCGCCAACCCCGCTGAGTTTCCAGCCTTCAAAGCCCGTCGTATCCAGCTGGACAGGAGCGAGCTTGCCAAGGGGAAGTGTTCGTCCTCTGCTCTTTCTGGTTTTCTGAGAGGCCCCTGACTGTAACGGATGCCAAGCAGCCCTGACCTTCACCTGACTGGAGTTCCCAGCTGCTGCTGTGTTATTACAGCATCCCTGCCTGATAGGAATTCAGCTTTGCTCCTCATACCTGGAAATTTTATGTGACAAGTGGGTCTCATTTCTGATTCTAGCCTCCCTTTGGACTGGACTGTCTGACACCTGGGAGAGCTTTGTAGATCCAAAAGGCCGGAAAGAAGCATTATGTTTCTCTCCTTTGCCTCCTGGTAGCAGTGTGCCAGAGGCACCAATCCAGCATTTGGATTTCAACCAGGTAGCTGGAAGGGGCTGCACATCCTCAGCACCCTCCTCTGATGGACTATCCAGCATTATTTCTCTTCACGCCTCCCTGCGCTTCTCTTGCCTTTGGGCAGGAAGGAGGTGTTGCTGGAGAGACCAGCTTGCTTTAGAGAAATCTCTTCTTTCACAAGTCAGATGAGGATGTTTTGCTGCATCTCCGATAAAATTTCTCCCCTTCACATGGAAAAGTGATTGGGTTTGCGATTGGCTCCCTCCTGGTCATAAAAATGGTGGGATTACTTCAGGGACAGAGGCTGGGGAATTAGGGCTGAGTAACAGTTATGTTCTAACATCTCAGACATCTTTGTTTATGCAGCTTAAACAATGCCTGGGCCATGACATCCCCATGGGTTTGGTGAGCCCTACCAGCTGTATGGGCATCTAGGGCACCTCGGAGACAGAGCTCTGGTTCTGCAGCAGCTCTGGGTTTGACTCCCTGTGTTATTACGTGCCTGTGTGCTGCTTTCCTTGGTGGAGAAGAATGGGAATTAACTGCCTTGCTGAGATGCAGTTTGGCTGTGTTTAGATTTCTGGGGCTGAATTGTTTTTTTCTTTGCCTGGCATTGTGGTTTTTTTCTGGATGTAGCACCTTAGGGTCCTAAATCTGGACCAACTCCTTTTGCTGGGTGGTATGCAAGTCACTTCTTCCTCACCCTACTCTCAGTGTTTTTGTTTTTGTTTTTTTTTTCCGGGGGATTGGGCGAAGCAACAGAGTATCATTTCAGTTTGGGAATTGCAGCTGAAATAGAAGGTGCCTTGCTCTGATGGTCAGTCCAGTGTCAGGCGTGTCCAGCTGTGCTGGCCGGAAAATGGTGAGCAAGTTGCTGCAGGCTGCACGAAGGTGAAAAGGAGAGAGAAAAATCATGGGGGAGTGAAAGCTGAGAGGGCTCTGCAGGTCTGGTATCAGCAGTCAGGAGTATGGGGATACCCTTTGGGCTCTGCAGCCACACCAGAGCTGAAGAGGAAATAAATGGGATGCCAGAGAAAAAAGGGCAGTGGATTAATAAGTTATACAAATCGGATTGCCGTGACTCCTGCTTTTGGTCTTATTCCCCTCGGCTCCAAGACAGTGATTTTAAAAATAAAATGAATGCTGAAACTGTGTGTGGAACATACACAAAATCCCAAGTGTTTGGTGAGGAAGCTTTTCGTTTCTCCCAAGAATATTCTTTCTCTCAGTGCAAATGTATATGCTCTGGGCAAATCCCCTTAAAGTTATCCTGTGGTGAAGGCCCTTGAATACTGGTGTTTGAAGGAGAACATATTTCATGTTTGCGCTGGAATTTCTGATTGTGTGGGGAAAAAACTCAGGTTTCCAGCCAATTCTCCTGAAGCAAGAAAGCTTTACATTCTTCACTTTTGCCTCCTATTAACAGGGTGCTGACCTCCTGTGTGGCCTACTGACGTGAGCAGGGCAAAGAAACCCTGAAAATTAGATGTGAGAGCTCTCCGAAGAGCTTCCTTGCTATTCCAGTGCATCCTGCAAGACCCCAGACAAGAGACGTGGAGAGTGTTCGCTTCGTGCCGGCTTGCCTTAGGGATTCCTGCCTACTTTATATCCCAGTGTGGTGGGATTCTCAAGCCAGTGAGTCGCTGATCAAACCAGGTAACGGGGAACTGACCTGAGCGCTATTACTTTTGGGTGGTAGTCGTCTCCTTTAGATGCTGGGCATAAATGTCCCAGGGATTTCAGGAGGAGATAAATACATCAGCGAGACCCCGGCTGTGCAGTCAGAGCAAGCGTCTGTCTAAGGCCCGTGTGTTTGTTCCCAGTCCTGTTGATGTGACAGGGTGCAAGGGACTAGTTAATCAAACTGGAGAAATTGGGTGCCACCAGGCCGTTTTTCAGTTGTCACCTGGTGATCAGACAGAGCAGCTGCTCCGACAGCCCCAAGAACTCAGCCTGGGGAGTTTGACAGTGAATTAAGCAGCAGGACCGTGTTTTCTGCTCCTTTGCTCTTACAAATTGGGACTGAGTCCTCAAAGCCACTATTTACCTGCATGGGGGGGAGGGGGGAGAAGGAGGAAAAACCGGGGTTGTAAAGTAAAATGAAACAGACCGGTCAAGTAATTTAATTCTTAAATCTTGTCTCCCTTGGGCTAATCTCCTCCAAGCCATTCTTTGCTCAGGTCAACTGCTTTTAATTAGCGAGCTTCATTGATCAGGGCAGGAGTGGGAGCTGGTGGGTTGCTGTCCAGGTCTTTTTAATTAGAGGCTTTTCTTCCTTGCTGGAGGGATGGTATTACCCAGAGAGGAACCTGGCAAGAAGACCCTGGAATTGTTTGAAGAAGGCTGACCCGCGATCGCCTTGACTGCAACTCTCCTGGCGGTGTCAGGGGTTGGCAGATTTTCAAGTGGAGAAAGGGGGAGGGAAAAAGAATCGAGCCTGAAAGCAGGTTGTGGTAACACTGGGAATTTCTGTGTAGATACAGTTGCAGGCAGGGGTGTGTGAGTGTGGTTTTTTTTGTCCTTCCTAGGGAAAGGCAGAAAAAACAAGGATGGTTGCAGACAGCACCAGTCTCCCCAGCATCCTCAGTCTGCTTTCTCAAACGTGGCTGCCCGGCAACAGGAGGAGTACCTTTGTGAGAAGGACAGTGGCTGATGGTATCTCCTCCCTGCCCTGGGGAGGGATTCCCTGCAGTCCAACAAGGTAGAGAGGTTCCTTCCATGTTTTTTTCAGCCTCTTACAGTGGTTCTCTGGGGCACTAATAGTAGGGATGGGGCTTACCATGTAACTGTGCCTTTGGGCAGGGGTGCTGCTGCTGACTGGCTCCTCTAGCTGGTGTTCCCTTAGGGTACAAGACTAAAAAATGAACCCCTAAACTCTTCCACGCCTTCCTGAAGGAAGACACTTTACTCTTCTTCCCTGTAAACAGACACTAACCTGTCTTTACTCCATTACCAGAGGTGGTTGCAGCCCTCTGTATTAAGAGTAGGTGCCCACACCCAGAGGATGTGGGTACACCAGCACCTCTGTTCTCTGCCAGCTCCCTTCGTGGTACAGTTGTCCTGCATTTTTGGATGAATTTGGCACTGGTAGTTGATTGTGTGGGGACTGTGGATACACATCTATGGCTGTCATAACGTGGTTGCTGGGTGATAGCACTCCCTGCCTCTGCGTCTCTCGCAATCCATAGTTAAGGAAAATACATCTGATACTAATTAATTAGCACAGATTTGCCATTTTATTTATTTGATCAACCCAGCCATGAAAATTCTAAAACACAGTTAAATCAAACAGAAAGGAAGTGGCTCAGTATCAAACTATTGAATTAATATAATTATCTTATTGATTAAATCATCAAATCAACCTGCAGCTCCTTTATCTGCCTTCCTTGGCCGTTTGGGAAGGCATCAGCTCTCAGTCCCTGAAGCACCAGCCTCAGTGCCAAGCCTGCCTTTATATTCCGGTTAGACAGCTGATCCAGCAGAGGTGATCTCCAGATGAATATCCCACTGAGAGCAAGGCTCTGATGTCCATTACAGCTGTCAACCAAAATTATATATATTTGGGTAAGAGGTGATCTCTCACAGACCCACTCCACTGTGAATCTTAGGCTGCTTTGGACTTCAGGGGGCCTTAACGTCCATCTAGGTTGTTGTGCTTCAAATTCCAGGGGGGAATATGCTGGTGAGTCACGACTTCTTAGGTTTCCCCATGCAATAGGAATACAGGCACCTGTCTTGTGGGCCAAGGGCTGCTTTTGGAACTGGGAAGGTGCTCTTGAAATATCCAGTGTACACTGTGTGGCACTTAGTCTGCAATGGGCTTCCTGTTCTTGCATCTTGAGGGAAAAGTGTGTGACTAGACAGGTATTAGTATTATTAGGTATTATTATTAATAAATACTAATGTGAGCTGGCTTAGGGAGACCTCCCCAAAGGACTGATGTGTTCTGCTGCAGGTAATTTTAGTCAATGGGTTTAGTTGCTCAGCTATTTAATGTATCGCACTGGTTCACTGGCTGTCTCACCCCTGCCAATTATGAGACCTTGCTAGGGATCCTGATCCTTGGTGGCTCACCAGAAGGGCGAGGAAAGAGCTGTGTCACAAAGAAGGTAAGTAAGGTAGAGCCTGGCAGCTGCCATGTGAAGCTGTAAAACATGGGCTTGAGTTTAAATTAGGGTCAGCTTCCCATTGGAGTAATCCAGGTCTTTAACCAGGCAGCCAGCCAAGCGCTGGCTGTGATTAGTCAGAGCCATTGTGGTCTGTGAGTCCGCCTCTGTTGACCCTGCAGGACTCCCAACTTGAAAACATTAAAAAATTGCCGCAATTTGGTGCTAAAATTATCACCGAGCCCCACAATATTTAATCCTCCTTAGGCAGTAGCAAGAGGCAGTTGCTGTCTCTGCAAGCAGATAAGTGTGAGTTGGTTTTAGGCTTTGAAGCAGTGCTGAGCTCGTGTAGGAGTTGGACAAAAGGTTGGGGCTTTTGAGAATGTCCCTGTTCTGGACTGCTTCCTAGTACCAGTTTTGGGCTGTCTCAGGGGTCCTGCAGCCACCTCATTGTCGATAAGCGATGCCATTTCATCCTTATCATTCCAGCTGCCAGCAGCGGGGATGACTCATCCACAGCTCCGTTGTTGGAGGACGAGTTTAGCCTCTGACTGTGCTGTGAGGAGACAATAAGCAGGACGGGCTCCTGAAGGGGGGCTGTATTGTTCCTGCCAGCTCAGGGCTGGGGGCTCAGGCACCGACAGTATTTGCTGGGCTCTCTGAAATCTCGCTCCTAACGTGCCTCGGGGAGGGGGGCGGGGGAAGTGGTAAAAACCAAGAGGCACAGTCCAGGTTTGGCTTTATGCCGTGCTCCAACTTCTCCATGGTTCCTCCTTCCCCGGGAAACAGTCGCTCTGCAGGTGAGGCGTGAAATGCGTCTGCTGAAGAAATTGAAAGAGACTGGCTCAGCAGGGAAGGGATTCGAATTCTGTCAGATTTGGGGGGGGGGGGAGGTTTCCAGCCTTCCTTGGATGCAGATTTCCCAGGGGTGATGCTTTTCGTCCTGCATGTGATTTTTGCTTTTGGCAAGCTGCCCTTCGGCGCTGCGTGTTGCTTGAGATGAAAGGCTGGAATGAAGCATGTTCTTAACACTTAGGAAACCAGCTGTGTTGTCAGATTCACCTTGAAATACTGATGAGCAGCTTTGCAGGGGCCAACACTTGTGTTACTCTGCATTGTCCAGGCTGCTGCCTTGGCTGCAGTCCATAGATGTGAGGAAGACCACGGCCTCCCCTCCTGGTGGAGACAGCAGCGGGAGAGACAAGTTGGCTGAGGACACAAAGAAGGAATGGTTTGGTTCTAGCTGTACTTTCTGGAAGTCTGGTTTAGCATTTGAGCTTGCACCTTCTGTGACGTGCCAGTCCCACCTGGGCTGTCCCTGAGCAACACCATTTCTCCTGGTTCTCTGCTGGAGAGGTGTCATGGTCACCTGTTGGTGCCAGCTGGTGGGACCTTCCTGTTGTCTGTCAGGATTTGCCTTCCTCTGATGATGACGTGACACGGAACCTTCACCGTGGGGAGATACTTTGGAGTGTCTAATTTCTAGGTGGATGGGAATGGCTGAAAAAAAAGATAATTTGGAAATGTGTGCAGGTCAGGCGCTGTGAGAGGTATCCTTGGCCTGTGTAAATGACATTAAGGTCAACACTTCTGGCTCGGTACCAGCAGAGCGATGATTTATTGTTTATTCCAAGCACCTGCAGGGTGAAGGCCTTTCTCCTGCGGAAGGTCTTTCTGTAGTGGGTGTGCATCACTCGGGTGGTGCCTAGTGTGATCCACAAAATCAGTCTGGTGTCAGCTCTCAGATTTATAACCCTGATGGTGTTATGGTACCCAGACTGCAGTGCTGTCATGGGACCTCAGTGTATAGACCACCTCCCCTTCCTTGACGCCTCGCTTGCTTCTGCACTGGCAAGTTTTAGGAGATTTGTGTAAGGTCAGATACCTCTTCTTACTCTTCCTCCTCCTCAGTCTCAGTATGCCTGAACAGCATGAATCTGACAGGTTGATCTGCCCCAAGAAGACCCGTCTATTCGCTGTTGGACATCACAGTCCTTTTCCCTCTTTGCTCCTATCAGCCAGTCAAGGTATGTGACAGGGGAACGCTCTGACTGCTGGACCGTGTTGGTGCTCGAGCATCGCTGGGATATGCATGAGTTGCAGGCAGGAAGTTCCCCCAGAATGCTTGATGCCTTGGTTCTCCCTGCACACCCAAATGTGGCATCTCAGGAGGATGCAGTGGTAGTCTGTTCCCCTTCCTCATCTGTATTCCCTCAACCTGAAAGCAGACACTCCAGCACAGCATTTAGTGTGGGTGCTGGCACTGCTTGTGATATCACGTGTGGTAGCGGCTCTGAACTGCTCCAGCCCCGCAGCATCTCCCTCCTCCTTCCCTTCCTCGCCCTCCTTGGGCTGCCCACGTGCCCGGACAGGGCCATGGCCGTGTGCCCTGGGAGAATGCTGAGGCTGGGCTGCTCTTTTTTGGCAGAACAACGATCTGTGCTTAGGTCAGCTGTAAATTTAATCGAGCGGTGCAAAGGATTTAGTGCACCTTGCAGATGGAAATTGCCTTGGGCTGGACAAAAGAAATACACATGCCATTCCCTTTCTCTCCTCCTGCGACAGCTTAGGCTGTGGTTGTTTTTTTTCCCCCTTCTTCTCCCCACTCCATGACATACAACTCAGGTGTTGTTTGCATCTCAGTGTGTCTCAAAACACTGTGAGGCTTCTTACCTAGCGATGATGAATTCAGCATATACAGCCCAGCACTGTGATTTCCCTCAGGGTCCTTTGTAATAATAATTTCTGTAAATAAAGGCTGGAATCAGGATCCCTGCTGCAATAGGATTTTGTTTGTGCGAGGGTTGGTATCTGTGTCCCGCTGATGCTGCCCTGTGTTGGGATCGTGGGATGTGTCACAGATTCGTGAGTGGGTTGGGAAGGGTGGGCTGGCACAGCCTTGTGGGGAGGGAGAGGAGTAGGACTCTCCTCTGGGGAGCGTTGGGAAGTTTGCAGGCCACAAACCACAGTGCTGATGAGCAGCTCTCGAAGTGCTGGATCTTGCCAGTGTGGTTTGTATTCCTGACAGGGTGCAGGCTCTCTGCAAAGACCCCGTGGCCGAGGTAAGGCTCCCATTCCCTCTAAGGTGCCAAAGCCTACGAGCCTTGGAGGAGGGGGAAGCTTCTGGGAGGACAAGGGCTAATCTGGCTACAGCCTCCCTTGGTGCTGCTGTGACTGCGTTACCTGTGTGGAGCAATGCTGCAGCCTCTTCACTCACCTCTGGACTCCCAGAGCTCACAATTCCATGTGCCAGAGACCTCAGTGACCCACACCCTGGAGCAGCTGCCTCCCCGAGAAGCTCAGGCCCGCAAAGCACAGAGCGTTGCTGAGAGAGCGATTTGTCAGCCCCCTTGAATGAAGGGTGCGAGAGAAAACCGTGCGCTGAATTATGCCTGCCTGGGAGAGAGGTGGGTGAGGAAACACGTGTGATCGCGAGCCTCGGGGGCTGCGAGATTCTTTTGTCACCTGTTCTAGCAGGGGGGACGCACACATGTGTTCACACATTCACTCTGCTACCCCTGCCGGCTGCAATAGTTCCTCCCGTGCCGGCGGAGGGATGCTGATGGAAACTTCTCTTCAGTAGTTGTGCTGGAAGCGACAGGGGTCTTTGTGCCCGGGCTGCTGCAGAGCATCATCGCCGCAGGATCCTGAGCGGCTGGGGGTGAACGCGGCATGTTTTCAAGATACGCTCCTTACACACGATGGTAAATTAAGATTTCTAGTCTTATGCTGGCTGTATCTCATCCTGAACTGGTTCTGTACCCAGGTTAGGTGGGCTCAGTGCCACCCAGTGATGTGAAGAGAAGCTGAACTGTTCTTACACTATGGAGGTGAGAGGCTTTTCCCCAGGCGATCCGATCGTGATGGCAGCGGATTTGTACAGAGCGGCAAGTTGTGTTGTTCTCAAAAATAACCAGGTGCCAGAACCGTTTGTCACCACTGCTTTGTGAAAGGTGTGCTGGCACTTCATCCCTCCTTGGTGTCACAGGGAGGGCTTAGTTAGCTCTGACAAAGCCTGCACACCATTCACAGTGTAATTAGCGCCACAAGTCTTGCTAATTGCTGAGGGTTTTTTTCCTCTTCCCCCTCCCTTTCTCCAGCACAAAATTTCTCTAGTTATCTTGGGTTATCATCATGGTAGACAGTGTGCTAAGCCTGGATGCTCCTTCTGAGGGCTGGTGTCAGGAATAATTACTCCCATAGTAAGCTGATCAGCCCTTCGTTATTAGCTGCTGTTGTTGTTACCCGACATTGATTAGTAATTTGTAGCTGCCAGTGCTTTCCTCTGCCCTCAAAGCCGAGTGTTTGCTGGGGCTGCTGTGCTGTTTTGCCAAGGACAGATGAGCTTCCCCCCCCACCCCGGAGCTCCTCTACCTACAGTTTGGTTTTTAAGTCTGCAGCTCGAGGCTGGGAGAGCAGCAGCAGCAGCAGCAGCCCTGTCTGAATGCTGACTTCGCAGCTGAAAACTGCCGAGGGTCCCAGCTGGCTGCGGTGGTGGAAGATCTTGTGGTGAGTGACCCAGCGGTGGGACAGTGTTTGTAATTTCAGGTTGAGAGCCTTGCACTGATGTCCTCAACCCCATCCCCCCATCATCCTTGAGTCCTGCCACTGAGGAGAGGACAGCAGAGATGCCACCAAAAATATCGACTGGCTCCAGAGAGGTCCTTGGTGTTTGTAGGTGGCTGCTCGACATATGGTCGTGTTTGGGCTGGTGAGCAGCAGAAGTGGGGATTTGGAGGAGAAGAGGGAGAAAACACAGCTGTGGGCTCTGTCCTGTTATAAGATATTCAGGGTTGTTTTAAAGTAGGGCCATTTAGTAACTTGAAAGTGCAAACGCTTCCCACTCTCAACCTGGGGTCAGGGGCCCTTGCTCACAGTGCTGGCTCCCTCCGTGCTCTCCCTGTGCTGGGTCTCTCTCTCATGTCTTTCGGCTGTTCCTCTCTGGCTCCGTGAGCCACGTGCCATCACTTGTTTGTCTGATCTGCTGATCTGTGGGCCAGCTGTGCCTGTCAAAGCGGGGTCAGAGAGCAGAAGACAGGCTTGCAAGTCTGCGCTGGGATGGAGAGGGAAGTTTTGGGAAAGGAAGACAGGAATGCAAGTGCCTTTCATGTGATCTGTGTCTATTGTGTCAGTGTGCTGCTGGCTCACATGTTGTCTCAGGACCTCAGCAGCAAATCTTTTGAGTGTTTTGGGTTGTCTAACATGGCCTCTTGCGTGGTCTTACTCCAGGAGACGCTCTCCTGTTGAACACCGGCATGCAAACAAATGGTAAAATCATGCAAATAATCTACCCTGGGCCGAGTCCAGAAGGGCTGGCAGGGGAAGGGAAAGGGGATTAGCTCTCCTCCATGCAGGGGACATGGAGAAAGTCTTGGGCTGGCATGGAGCACACCAATCTCCCCACCCGTCTCCGCCAGCCGTGCTGCCAGTGCCGGGAGGCAGCGAGTGCAGCCACGCCAAGGTCTGTAAATGCCCGTCTGACACAGCAGGTATAAATCAAGGATGGGCAGCTGGAGACGGCGGGGAACGCGCCTCCTCTAACCCCTACTCCCACTAGCATCCCTGGCATGCCGGGGGGGGTGGCAAGGGGCAAAGCTTGATGTCACTTCTTGGCACTCCACGAAGACGTTATTCAAAGAGACGGTGACCTCTCCTGGCACGCCGAGCGCTGCCGGGGACCTCCGGCCCCGCGTCTGCGGCAAATCAAATGATGTGCTGTGGGAGGGGAGGGCTGGGACTCAGACATCCATTACCAGCCTGCTGACCGTGGAGGAGAGGAAGAGAAAGCTGCCAAGAAGCCTCCCCTCCATCAGTCCTCGAAGGCGCTGGTTGCTTAAATCCCGGTGTGTCTTTCTTACTCATCCGTAACTAACCACGGCTCCCTGCACAAGCACCTTAGTGGCTGCCTGGCCTGGACCAGCCCTAATTAAGGCTGAAGAGTGGTTTCTTTTCAAAACCCGTGCTCAAGTGTGTTTTTCTGGTTTCACACCTCCCCAGATGAGATTTCCAGGGCTCAGGCTGGGCGATTTTTCTTTCCTTCAGTAGTTCCAGTGATTCACCAGTTTAAAAACGTGAGAGGACTGCAGGATACCCGATGAGACTTTCTTTCTGATCAATGCATTCAGGGGATTTTATTATCTTTTCTTTTCCTCCCCAGAGAGCTCAAGCTCCGAGGTAGCTCAGGTAGAAACCTGCAAACCACAGAAATTAATCTTTGCTGACAAAAGCTTCCCGACCAAGCACCGGTCTGGATTTGAGGATGTGCTTGATGCTGCCAGGTGAGCTTGCAAAGGTGGAGGGAGCACTGGAATGTGTCGCACCACTGCAGTGGTGGATCCTACTCACCACGGGGCAGAGTTAGAGGGGTCCGGGCACGCTCTGGGTGTGACAGCGACTGAGTAGTGGCACAGCCCTTGCTATTGTTGGGCAGTTTGGAGAGTGAGACCAGCAGGTGAAGTGCCAGAGATCTGCATCTTGCTCTCAGGCTGCTCTGTAGAGCTGAGAGGTTTCTCCAGGTTGCAGGCTGCATGCTCCAGCTCTTGTTCTTTGCTGGTACAATCCAGTCTGCAGCTGATGAATTCAGTGGGCCGGCCTCAGTTTACCTGAAATGAGGATGTTACCTTTGACCTCAGCAGAATTCCCTGGTGCATTCCCTCACCCGTGGTCCACCCAGCTTCTTGTCCATCTTGCCCCTGCTGTTGAGGCCACCATCTCAGCCCCAGGAGCAGTGCTGGGCCTTGGCTGCTGGTTCACATGTCATTGGAAAGGACAGAGGCTGCTGTGCTTCCCCCCTTCCTCCTGCTTTGGGGTAGATGTGGACTCTGCAGCACTGAACACACCAGTGGAGGACACCGTGGGCCACCCTGCAAGTGTCCCAGCTGTTTGCTGCCTGAACAGCGTTCCTCTCTGGAGAACCTGCTTCTCTCTGCTGACGAGGAGGTGCTGGTTGACGTGCCACTCTGGTCTCATTGATAGAGACAGCATGTGAGAGGCTGTTGACTTGGAGAGGAGTGTGGGCCAAAAAATGTTCTGGGGAATGTCTTTCTGCGGAGTATGGACCCGATTCAAAGTGCTGAGCCAGGTGCTTTCACACTTATCTGCATTTCACAGGCTCTCCAGTGGTGCCTCCCCACAGGACATCCTGGTCACCTCAGGATGCTCTGCCCGTGGGTATAGGGTGTAGGGAAGATTCCCCAGCTCATGTCTCTCCAGGTGGGTTGCCAGGGGCAAGACAAGCCTTCAAACACCCCAAAGCAGGAGGACTGACTATGTTACCTATGCTCTGGCCAAGTTCTCCTAAGGAGAAAAGAAAGATCCGAGTGTTTCAACATCCCTTAAAGCTCTCTAAGCAATGATGATTGAAATCTCTTGGAGTCTGGCCCTCAGGTTTCCTGCCCCTGCTAGCAGCTCTCTTCTTCTGCACAGGTGCCTGGGGAGCACGGAAATTCCTCCCAGGTTCTCCCAAGCCCTTCCACAGGCAAGGCAAGGGGCCTCTAGATGGCAATGTTTCTGTTCAGGAGGCCAGCAGCTGCTTCTCAGGCGAGCTCTACCGTTCCCTTTCGTGCCAGGCTTTGGAGAAGCTCCGAGATTAACTCCAAGCTGAAGTGGACAGCTTAGCACCCCGCTGCCTCTTATCGCTTCCTCAGTGAAAGTGGCTGGGATTTTGTGACCTCAGGGGACCAGTGGGTTTAGCAGGCTGGACAGTAGTTTTCTGGCTGTCCTTCCCCTCCACGTGATGAAATTGGCTTGGGCTTGATCGTTTGGAAAACTGCCTGTTGGTCTGGGAGGTACCAGGGATTTTGGAGGTGATGGCAGTCCCTTGCTGTGACTGGAAGCTGCTGGTAAAGGGCTTAGTGTTGTTGATGCTCAGCTGGTTTCCCATGCGTGCTTGAGGATGCTGACAGAAAAGTCTGCTCCTCCCAGTGTGTGGAAACAGGGCCTTGTCTTTGACTGGAGGAGAGCTGGGAGCTTAGGGAAGGAAAATGTTGCTGGAGAAGGGACTGTAATTGCTCCTGCACTCTTGGAGCCATCACTTGCTGCCTCATTCCTCCCTGCAATGAGCACTGCTCAGTGCCTGAGTGAGAGGAATGCTGGACTCAATACCCTCCTCCTTTCCCAGGGCTTCTGTGCTGATGCTGGATGGAGACCATGCCTCAGGGCCTGCATTTATCTTCTCTCTGGGATGCCAATGTGACAGGTACTTTCCTTGTCCATCAGTGTCAAGGGAGAAAGGATGGAGCGAGCCAGAAGGCTGCTGTCCCTCACTGGCTGCACTGACAGCCTTGTTTCAAGCTTGGGACTGAGCTCACTTGGCTTTCCCTGGCCACACTTTATCATGGATTCAATCCACTTGGTGGTCAAGAAGAGGAAAGGAGAGCCAGGGATGTCTTCCTGCCTCTGGGCGCTGTGAAATGCAGCACATGTAGACTGGAATCTTGTAACTCTCCTCTCTTACACCCCTTCCTGGGAGCTGGCAACAAAATCCAGCCCCTTGCCAAGGTTCCCTAGAGAGCCAAGCAGGGTGGAAGGCAAGAACCATACTCAGCAAGGGTCTGAGCAAGAGATCAGGCCACCTGTTTGTATGTGTTGTGGCTCCCTGGAGTTTTATGAATCCATGTATACCCTCACCTTGTGAGGACTATGTTTGGTTTGTGGACCAGAAATAGAGGCTGGACCCAGATCTTGCTTACACTGACATGGTGATGACAGCTGACCTGGGATCTGAGGCCGTCTCCTCTTCAGCTTTTGGTGGTGGTTTGAGCTGATTCCTACTGTTTCCGCCAAGGGAAGTGCTGAGATGTGTGTCACAGTGTTTCCTACCTGCATGGCAAGGGTGGGAGTAGCAAGCCCTGCTCCTCAAGCTCTCCTCTTGCTTCCTATCCCTTCCCTCTCCCCTATGCCTGCCTGTCCTGGCTCTTCCAGCCTGGCCCCTCACCCAGGGCTGCTCATGCTTCTCTTTGCCAGCACTGGAGCTATTCCTGGGCAGCGGAATGATGATCCTGGTGCTGCAGAGTATGGAATGGGTACGGGGTTTCAGGAGCTGCAGGAGATGCTGATCGTTTCCCAGCTCTGCCACAGCAGAGGAGAAATCATTCCTATCTCCCTGTGCATCATTTCCCTCTCTATAAACCAGACAGTGATCCTTCTCTTGCCTCCTTGAACTGATGCCAAAGGAGAGAGACTGGCTCCTCCTTGCTTTTCCCCCAGCGTGGATAACAATCTCTTTGGAGCTGGCGTGCCTATGCCAGGGCTCTCCAATCCAGGAGACTTTAGACCCTGGCTTTCCAGGAGCGTGGCAGCAGAGGTGAGCTGCCTGTCTCAGCCTCTCCGTGCGCTCAAGGCCTTGTGAGAGCTCACTCCCTGCTCCAGCCTGTGCAGAAGATTTCTCTGCCAGTCCTGCACCTGCAGCCTGGGAAAACGGCTCCAGTCATGCTGCAGCGGGCATGGACAATTGATTATAAGCGGTCATAGATTACCTGGAGCAATGCTATTAAATTTAATACACTTCTGCACCGGCTCTTGGGGCTCAGCCTTGGGTTGTGTAAGTGACAATCTTGTTGCAAAGCATTTTGGGGACGTCGCTTAGGGGTGCGAGGCAGAGACGGTCAGCAGCAAAGAGCGAGAGAAGATGATGAGTTTCTGTTGAGATTTATTTCCTGCCCAATAATTGCCCAGAAAAGCTGTGTAAACCTTCTCTGTTTGTGGAACAAACACGGCAAGAGTTACTGCCCTGACCTTTTTTTTTTTTCTTTTCCACTGGACAATTGTCTGTGCCCTTGCTGTTCAGAAACCTTGATATGCCTGGGGCAGATTTATGCCATGTTGAAGCCCACTTCTTATTGCCTCAGAGTTGATTGGAAGAAAGGAGACTTGTTTGCTGACAAATAAACCCGCTGCCATGCGCCCTGCATGCCAAGCTGGGGTTGAAGTCTTGAAGTCCTCTTTCCCGTGTCAGCTCCGTGTCTCCTGTCACTGTGTCATCTGTGAGAGGTGAGGGACCAGCTCTGAAGAGGATCACCACTGGATTTAGGCAGGACTGAGACACCTAATGACCAGCTAGTGCTGTGATGGAGCAAGGCCACTGCTTGCTGTGGGCTCGGTGCCTCCCAAAGGAAGGACTGTTCAGTGTGCAAGTCCTGCCCTGGCTTAACGGGAGCTTGTGGCAAATCCCCCTGTGAACACTCTCCCATTGATTTGGCAGCTGCTAAATTTGGGAGTAAATCTACTCTCCTTGGCAGCAATAGTAAATCAGATGAGGCATGTCCAGTGAGGGTTTGGAGTCCACTGCAGAATGCACTCAGTCTGTGTGTCGTTCAGAGCTTGCCCCTGCTGAAGAGGAGTTCGTGCTAAAGCTCTCTGGAACAAACCTCTGAGTTGAAATCCCGTCCTGGGTGAGATCCCAGGAGTTTGTTAGTGCTTTTTGGGGTCTTCATCACTCTGCAAGCCTCTGATAGTTGTGCTAAGTGCCTCTTTTCCCTCTGTATCAACAAAGAGCTGATAAGCCAAGGGGGTTGTGTAGTAGCCAGACAGCCTGGAGAGGTTGTACAATGAAGGCCACTTACAATCATTGATCCTCCCTGTGGATGCCATGCAGGAGCAGATGCCAATTCCAAACCCAGCCTCAGCTCCTCACATGTATTGGGTGGCTGGCAAGTCCGTGGCTACTGGGACCGTTTGGAGCCCGTGCCCACATCCACCCTGCCATAAAACTGCCCTGGCCGAGCAGAGGTGGTTCTGCCTGCAAGTTTTGTTCTTGGTAATGCAGGATTTTTGTGGTAGCTGGTAAATGTCAGCCCTCATTACAAGCCATACCGTCTCGTGGGTGTGTTTCTCCTCGCGTACAAACCTGTTGGAGGCTCCTGGTGTCTCACGGAGTGTCTGGGCGGAGAATCAGGCCCCTATGTGTGTGTGTACCCGTGCACTTCCTCCTGCAGGTGACAGGAGAGCGGAGGGTGTGGGTTTTAATCGGTGTGTGTGCGTGTGGGCAGCTCTGCTGAGGCTGTTTGTCAGCTGGAATCCCAGCACAGGGCTCTGCGGCATCAGCCGCGGCTTCCTCTTTTGCCTTCTGTCACGTTTGGAAGAAGGGAAGATGTAGCTGAGTCTTGCAATAGTAGGTCAAAACATACTGCAGCACTAAAGATCAGAGCAAAAGCTCTCTTGTACAAACACACGGGTTTATTCATCCTGTTATTTTCTTTATCAAATGCTTACTTGCCTTTACAGAGCAGCTTTGAGCCCCAGGGAAAGCAAGCGTCTTGCTGGAAGGGAAGCCAGGCTAGTGACTGGAGTGGGTGACAGTTGTGGAAAGGGGCAATCTGGAGTTTTATTCCCGATTCTGCTCTGCCTCCTGTCCTCCAGATCTCTGTGAAGAGCTTAAGAAACGAGGAGCAGGGGCTGTCACCACATGTGTATGCGACACACAGTGTGGTGGCACCCCCAGAGCACCCTGGGCACAGCAAGAGATGCCAGTCATGACTGCAGCTGTTGGTGGGTGGGTGGCAGTCTGGTTAGGGTACATCCTGGTTAGGGGGCTGGAGCGAGCTCTTTTCTCCAGACAACGCCCTGCCTCAGATTCTTCAACGTCCAGACGTGCAGACAGCTTATTTTTAAGGTCTCATTTGAAAGATGTCAGCTCCCCCTCCCTGCTCTTCCCCAGGCAGCGAGAGCAGAAAACTAAATTTATCTGCATTGGGACAGAGAGAGCTGGAGTAAACCAGCCAGGCGCTGCTCCAGATCTGCTGGGTGGAACAACTGGCACAGAGCTGTCTGTCTGTCCGAGGCAGAGATGCTCGGGTGCTGCTGATCCTGGGCTGTGACACCCACACAGCATTTTCCACTGCAGAATTTGCTGGAAAGTTTGCCTTGTTGGGGGTGGCATTTTATCAGTCTCTGGGTTAATTTTTTTTTTTTTTTTTTTTTTAATATGTGAGGCAAAGCAGTCCCTCTGCTTTTTGAGGAGACAAGCGAGGAGCTACAATCCTTGCCTTTCTTCCCAAGACCTTGTGAGGACCCCGGGGTGGAAACGGTGCTGGAGAAGAGGTGAAGCACAGCCTACAAAAATATTTTTTATTTGAGGGTAGCTGCCTTTTTGGGGTCGTTACTGATTGGTGGAAGGGAACGCAGGGCAGATGTTTGGGTGTGTGCTACACACTGCTGTGTGCCTGAGGTAGAGGAGAGACTCTTCAGTGTATCCCTTCCTGGGGCTGTCTGGGGCATGGACAGGTGGGGAATCAGTGGGATCAGTTTTTTTCTTTTCACCTCCTAAAAACTGGAACATCCCTCTCTGTCAGGCTGCTGCTAATGAGTTAGTTAAACAGCATCTCCTTACTGGAAACTCTTTTCAGTCCAATTAAGCTCTTGCAACATGTCAGTTGTGACAATAAAAGTGAATTAAGGCTCATTTCTCCTTCTTTTACGATGTTTATTAGTGGATGGGAACGCTCGTTTAGAGGAGCTAATCACGGTTATTTATTTGTCAGTGGTACCGAGAAGCCCCCACGCAGGCTAAAGACCCAGTGCCAGATGCTGTGTGTGCTCATGGAAGGAGTGGGAGCCAGCCCTGGAGAACGGATTACCACGCTGGAAAAGCCCAGGTGAGGTAGGGAGACTCCCATGGCCATTTAGCTGCAGCTGCAGGACTTGCTGCTGCTTGGAGGTGCTGGGAAAGCCACTGAAGTCAAAGAAGGCAAGAGGAGAACTCGTCTCCCCTCTCAAGCTGTTTTGACTCCGTGGCTGGGCCAAGACTTGAAGCGGGATCTTCCAGGGGATGGGCTGCTTTGTCAAGGTGCTTTCCAGCCCATCTGACAGGGAAAAGGAGTTATTGTGTTGCCTTGAGGAACCCAGGCAGAAGGATGCAATAGAAAAGGCCTGTAGGAAGATTCAGTGCATCAGCTTGTTTTCACGGGGAGTTTGGTTTCTGCTTCTCAAAACCATTTAATTCTGTCCTTAGTTGATAAGCTTAAAAGATCCAGCAATCAAGAGCAGAAATCCAAGGACCTGGATGTGTGGAAGGCTGAGAAGCAGGGCCAGGAAGGAGAAAGCCAAACTGGTGATCTTCCCCTGCTGTCTGTCCTGCAGAGAGCCAAGAACAAGAGCTGACCCTCCATGCCTCTCCCTGTGAGGAAGACTCAGGGCCATCGCTGGAGGAAGGGGTAAGGGTCTGGCCCCCCTTGCCCTGAGGTTTGGTGGGGCCCTGTGGGGAGGAGCTGCCATGAGCAGAATTTACTGAGGGCAGAGGGGAAGCACTGAGGATAGAGACAAGTTTTCCTGTGGGTCACAGCAGTCCCATGCTGGGATCAGTTGTCACCGAGCTGTTGGGTGCTGGGCTCTGTCCAGCAAAACCCTGTGTGTCGGGCCTCCAGATGCCTGTCTTTCAGCCTCAGCTCCCGCCTGGCTTGTGGGCTCCTTCATCAGGACTTTTGGCTTTGTGCTGTTGATGCTCGTGAGTGTCGTCCAGACTCTGGATCCATCCTTGACTCCAGCTTTGCATAGACACAGGCTGGGGTTATGAAGGTTGTTGTGTAGAGGACAGAAGCCGGGGGCTTTGAAGATCATACTGGAGGTAAGAGTGGAGAAAGCTGAGGAGGTGTCTGGCTCCCAACTCCTTTGGCAGGATGGCCGGGTTGGGGTGAGCCAGCAGCAGCCAGCCAGTGTTGGGGACTGAGACCTTCAGGCTGGGCTCCTGCTCACACCAGTACAACACCCTGGGGCTCTTCTCTGTCCATGAACCCACCGTGCTGTGTCACAGCGGGCTGAATCTCTGTCTGGATCGGTGTAAAAACATCATTCTTCTCCCCTCAGTCCTGCAGCTGCTGATGTTTTGAAGCTAAGAAAACATTTAAATGATTTAAAAAAAAATAAAATACCCAGCCTTGGTTTATCAAGGGAACTTCTAATGAGCAGAAGGGGAGGGGGAACAGACACGGGAAGGGCAGCAGAGACTTTAACAGCCTGGCAGAGCACTTGTCATCCTGACAACGCAGTTAAGTTTCAAACTGGGCTCGCTCCTGACGTTTGCCTGAAGGTATATTTAACTAGTGCGGGAGATGCTGGAGCACAAGTGTGCACCTTTGAGCCCAAGGAAGCCTCGGCGGGGGTTAGCCGGGTTTGGGAAGGGGGGAGACCGGCTCCAAATGGAAAATGTGCCTCCTTCCCTCCCTCCCTGTCTGTGCGTAGCCAGACTGCAGGGCTGTGCTCGCAGCTTGGTGAGAGAGGATGCTAATGAAGCGTGAACCGGCTGCGTTCAGTGGCAGCTCCGCGTATCTGCCACCAGCCCACCTCTTCCTTTCATTCCTTCTGAATTTGCATGTTGTGTTTGACGAATGGAAATGTGGGCTTCGCTTTGAAGCGGGAGGGATGACAAACAAGCAGATAGGACGGGAGCTCAAACTCTGCTTTGCCAGGGCTGGGCTAAATTGTCAGAGGATGCACAAGGCTTCTGGGAGAGATTTGCAGCCTTTGGGACTGATGGGAAACCCTGGGTTTTGCAGGTTCAGTGGGGTGCAAAGGCAGTGTCTTTGAGTGGCTCTGTGCTCTGCCCAGAAATCTTTTCTGTGTTTTTTTTTTATTGGTGGTTTTTGTTGTTGTTGTTATTTTTTTTTTCAGCCCTGACTGTGAGCGCTTTGTGCTCCAGGGCTGCTGCTCCTCTCTATGGGGTCTGAAGCTCCCAACCCTCCTCTCCTGAGAGCTTCCAAAATGCACATCCCACCTCCCTCTAACCCCTTTCAGCTCTCCCTGCTGCTGCAGGACCTGCTCCATCTCTCCTGTCCAGGGACCCCTGCTCTTCTTCCCCACGGCCCCTGGCACTCACCTCCTTTTTTTCCCTCAGCTTTCACTGTTTCAGTCCGGCCTTTGCTCGCTTTCTGTCCCCATACCCTGTGCTGTGGGATTTTAGACACTGAGATATGATCTGTCCGCCCAAAAATCCCAAGATGGTGCCTACAGACCGCAGGCTTGTGTTGAATCCACACTGCGTGCACTTGGGAATAGAAAGCCTCCTCTCCCAAAACTCGCCAGCTACCAAAATCACAGAATTGATAATGTTAGAAAAGAGCTCTAGGATCACTGAGTCCAGCTGGTAACCCAGCACTGCCGTGTTCACCACTAAATCATGTCCCCAGAATAGTCCAGGCAGCCCCAGGAGAGCAGGATGCTTTATGTCTGGTCCTTGTGTTGTGAGAAGTTTCTGTGGCAGAGCTTAAGGCTGGTGCACTGACATCAGATGCTGCTGAAAAGAGACATGATTGGGGTTTGTTTGTTTGTTTGTGGTTGGTTTTGTGGGTTTTTTGTTTGTTTGTTGTTTTGTTTGCTCATTTGTTTGTTTGTGGTTTGGTTTTTTTTTTATATAGTGAGTGACTTTTGGGCATTTTTGAGAAGCAGACTCCCAGCTAGGAGGCAGAACAAGCTGGGCATGTGAAATGGGGGTAATGCAGTGAGCCAGAGCATCTGCTGCCTTGGAGGGTCTGAACTGTCGTCTTGTTGCTTTCATCACGTCCCCAGGCATCTCATGGCACCTCACCTGCCTGCAAAGAAACATCTGGAAGGGTGCAAATGCCAATCTGTGTTTTCACTGGCCCTGCAGAACAAAGCCTGTTCCAGCATCAGTTATAGCAGGAGGAGGTGGAAAGAGAGTGTTAGACACTGGAGTGCCCGGGAGCTTTGCCTGAAAATAGGTGTCTGCAGCAGTATGGGAACGGGCTAAAATCAGGGATGTTAGTCCATGCTCTCACTTGCAGCTGTATGGTTTTATCTTCCTTTCTAGATTGGCTTTAAGAGATAGGAAAGTGTTGAGATCCTTCCCACAGGAGAGATTTGCTGAGGTCCTTAGCTGGTACAAATCAATCAAGCTCTAACTCACAAAGCACCCTATGGGGACGCAACTTCGATAGGAACCTTCCCTCTGAAGTTTGATGTGATTTCCTTTTCTTCCAGCCACATATTTTCCTCTTTTCATCACGAAAATGAAAGCTGTGAGAAAATCTGGCCAAGCCCCGGAGCTGGTCCCCACCTCCCTTGTCCCAGCCTTCGTGCCCTCCATCAGAAAACTGTGAGTCATCACCTCTTGGCTCCACCAGCTTTGTAAGGTTTGTTGTTTTTTTTTTTTTTTCTCCTCCTCATTCCCCTATCCCAGCTGAGGTAAAGAAGCGAGAAAGCAAATAGGAATAAATACCTCCAGCCATAAAAGTGAAATAAATCAATATCTCTTCTCTGAAGCCAGAGATGCTTAATAGGCAAGGATCACTGCCAGATTGTAAAAAATGTGTTTAGTGTGCAGCTGGGGCAGGTTTAACCCTTGGACATAAACAGCTGAGGAGCTTCTCACATCTTTGAATTAAATAACTTTAACTGCACAGGGCTGTGATTAATAGGGGTGCCTCTGCTTGGGATGCACCAGATATTTGGTGCCTGAGGATTGTCTGGGAGGTTGTGAGGGAGAAGTTGTTGCTAGGTCACTTCTGCAGGCCCAGTGATGCTTTTTTTTATGCAGGTACAGCTCTAGCTGTGGGTAAGGGAGCTCCTGGGCACTGGGCTGAACTGGTGGGACTTCAGCTGCCTTTCCCAGGAATTAAGGACTCTTCTGTCTCTCCATACTGCCTTTCTGTGGGGGGAAAGCAGAGGAGCAAAGCTCAAATGAGGTAGTGATAGGATATGAGGGAATGTGCCAGGGGAGGTCTAGGTTGGGCGTTAGGAAACAGGTACTGGAACAGGCTCCACATGGAAGTGATCAGAGCACCAAGCTTGACAGAGGGGAAGTGTTAGTCCTGCTGTTAGTCCAGCTGGTTTGGTGAGACCACCTCAGGAATAACAGGGGCACTCTGGCCAGTCTTTCTGAAGACCAGTGAAGTCAAATGGGAACAGGGTCTAAAGAGCCCTGCACAGAAATTCAGAGGCACGAACATCCCATCACACAGAGTTTGGCTTCACAAAATGAAGGCTGAGAGGTGATGCACTTCAGGAGAAGAAACTATTTAGAGGTGTTGGCACCAGGACAGCCATTTATGGGCTGTCCATGAGATTGGTGACAAGCCAAAAGGTACAAATCCCTTCCAGCAGTCACGGAACAGGGAAGCACTGGGGCTGATTTAAAGTGAAGCTGAGCAGGAGTGATTATTTGATATAACTGCAGCACTGCACAGAGGCTGGATGCAGAGATGTGGCATTTCTTACTAGTCTAGTTTACCGTGGTCCGTGTGCCTTTTGTTGGGGCTTGGAGCTCAAAGATAGCCAAGGTATTTCAGAAGAGGATTAGGGTCAGTTTTCCACAAAGCCTTCTTGCACCTCTATAAGCCATTTGTTCTCCTGGCACAGTCTCACACTCACTGAAGTGCTGCCTGGCACACACAGGCTTTCCTGAGCTACAGCAGAAGCCTTTTGCTGTGGAGACCCACATGATGGAAATTCACTTGGTGTTCAGGAGCTGGGGGCATCTGGCAAAACTCTCAAAATCAGCTTGTTTCTGTGCAAAAGGAAGGCAGGTTGTACTGGGCAAGGTGATCTTGGAAGCACTTGTATTTGTTTTGATTTTTTTTTCCTCCCAAGCAGAGGAAATTCTGTCTCTTGCTAACGTAGCCTCTGCTTGCCACGGGTTTGGGAGCTGTTAAAGTAGCAGTGGAACAGGCTATTCCAAATGGACCCACTTAGCTGCCCTTAGCTGGGACAGAACAAACATGCTGAGGTTGTGGTTCGCCTAAAGTGGGCAGGATTTGCCCCATCACTTGTGCCAGGCATTCTTTATGGGCAGGAAGGGAGAAACCTGGGTCTTAGGCCAGTCTTGCTGACTCCTGATATGTTGCCTCTAGCTTGCTTTGAGGTCTGTCAGTGGCTCCTACTCCTCTCTGCCAGATTCCAGTTTGGACCTGGAAGTCCTTGTAGTCAGAGCAGTGGGTGTCAGTGGTAGTTCTCCACACCTAAATCCACTTAAAATAATTAAGGCTAGGAAAGACTTTTCATATCAAGTCCAACCATTAACCCAGCACTGCAAATTCCTGTTCTCAGTCTCCTGATCCCCTCAAACAGGAAGAAAGGGGGGGACAGCATTGCCTCAGTGAGGTCTGTAAGAGCCCACTGCCTCCAGGACTCCAGTGTTTTGGGTGAGGTGTTGTCCCGTGGGCACCAAACATCTGTGCGGCTTTGAGTGTGTCATTCCTTCCTTGCCCCTTCCTCCACCTCCAGATGTGGGAGAAAATCCTCCTGTTGGTGCCTGCAGAGCTGTCTGTGAGAGTGTCCAGCCGCGGAAGAGCTGGCGGATTGCTTTTCTGCCCAAGGCAATCAAAGTGCTCCTGGTAGGATAATCAATCTCCCCGAGAGCTCCCCCAGCCTGAGGCGACCGCCCTGACTTTATGGAGTGTGGAGCACCTCCCCTGCCACGAGGGGCCACGAGTCCCCCTTCCAGGCAGCAGCTCACCCGTGGGATGGGGAGCGTCTGCGTGTGCGTTTAAAGGTCGTAAAACGCTCCGAGGAGGAAAGCTCCGGCCGTTCCACGTGCCGACGGGAGAGCTCCCTTGGGGAGCTCCATCTTCCTTGGCGTGAAATCACAGCGGCGGGTAAATCCTGGGGAAATAAAACCAACCCCGTGGAATTTAGCCCAGAACCTTGTGCAGGAGGTGGGCAGTGTTTTCACCGTGTTTCCTCCTCCCTCGTGGGTACTGAGTCACTGCGGGTGATTTTGCAGCTTGGGGCGGGTCAAACCAGCCGGGGCTCCTTGTTGGTTAATCCCAATGAGGGAGAGAGGCCCCTCTTTGATGGTCTGACAGTACCACGTTCCTCTTGCGTTTCCCAAAATGGTGAGGAAAGGCACGAGCAGTGTTTTTTTGGGGTGTCTTTTTGCTTCGTCCCTGGAGTTTCTGAGGCTGTGCCCGAAGGCAGGTGGGGTTGGGGGGGAAGGATGTCCCCCAGTGTCAGCCAGCACTGGGCTGGGTATGCTCTGCCTTGCTGGCTCCCCCGGGGCAGGAGCCATCACCCAGGCTGGGATTTCTCCCGAGGCTGGGAAGTAGCTGCCAGGCCAGATCTGGTATGGGGGAAGGGAAAGACTTGGTTTCTTTGTGTATCTGAGGGTGGATTAAGTGGAGCGTTCCTTGTTAGCTAATTGAAACAGTCAAAATGTCAAATGAGGCATTTCAATAATAGTGATGTTTAGGAGCTTTACGTTTTTATTTCTGTCCCTCTCTCCTTTGTATTGTGCCTTCAAGACATGGGGACCTAAGTCTCTGCCTTTACAGAAACCCTCTTAAAGAGGGGCTTCAGGGTGATGGGGCAAGGACTGAAGCCGTTTTAATCCCCTCCAATTCCAACATTATTGTGTTTCAGCAAATATTTTGCAAAAGGATTTTCAGGCTAAACTTCAAACAGGCAAATGCCTCACTCCAGTGACTCGGGGAGCTTTGCAAATTTAGAAAAGAAAATGAAGATTGTTTTAGCTGACATTTAAACCTCTTCTCTTTTCCCAGCCTGTCAGGAAGCTTCATACACTTCTGGTCAGACGCTCTTTCCCTGAAGAAGAAAAGGATATTTATAGCCGGGTAGGACCATAAAGGGGAAATCTCCAGGCTGCAGTACCTGTCAGAGGAGGTTACTTATGGACCCAATAGCAGCAGCCAACCTGGAACCCACTGCAGGGAAGCAGAAAGGGAATGGTCCAGCCCTTGGCCCCACAGGAGGGTTCTGGCCCAAGTAATTTGAAGGTAGGCTTGGCTGGAGTGTGGTGTTTTCTAGGCAAATGTTTTCCTTATGGCTCACTGTGTTTTGTGCCCTTCTGAATCTTGGGGAGTCTTGATACGGAGGGACCTTGAAGTGTGGATCGTTCCTATCACTTGAAGAGGTAGGAAAGGAGTTAACTAGAGATGCCAAACCCAAAGGAAACCGGTTTATCCCACAGACAGGCTGTGGCTTCCTTGCCCTGGTTGGTTGGGAGTTCCTGAGGGGCTGATGGAGCACCTGGCTGCAGGTCTTGGTTCCTCCTTGCTCCCTCTCAGCCAGGGCTGAAGCCGGGCCAGCGACGCCAAGCCGTGAGCAGCTGTCTGAGCTGTGTTCGGAGCAGTTTCCTCCCAGGGATTAGAGTGATTGGGGTTTCTTAAGGTAAAGACAGCGTGCAAAGAGAAAGCAGCGTGTCTGGGGACAGCAGAGCTCCTCTGCAGCCTGCTCTTAACCGCAGCTTGTTCTACACAAAGAGGTTTTGTTGGCACGTCACCTCTGATCCAGCCACCGGAACGGAAGGATGGGAGCTCGCCATGCGGGGCTGTCGAGTGGGCTTGGGGTGGTTTTCTTGCGGCTGATGGGGCTGCCCAGGAGGTTTTGGCACAAGCATTTGTGCAACCCCAGCCCTGGGGCTTGCTCTGAGGCCCCAGGCAGGACACTGAGGGCATTTTGATGTAGCCCAAGGTAGCTGGAAGCTGGATGAAGGTTGGTGTCTGGCTGTTATTTCTGTGTGGTGTTGGCTCATTGCACTATAAGACTCCAGGTGCAGTGCCTGAATGGAGGGAACCATGATGTGGTCTGGCCAAGAAGGGTGTGGGGACCCCTTCTCCACGGATTGGGGGGTGTAGGTACCACAAAGAGTTGCGTGAGGTGCTGCAGGCACACTTCTTTTGTAGGAAAATCACCTGGGGTGAAGGAATAACAAACCCCCTCTTACAGACCATGATCTTCCCTGGAGATCATAGGCTGATGTTCCTCTGGGCTGTGCAGAAGTGGGAGAGCCCAGGACACTGTGCAGGATTATGATCTGGGGGACATCAGGTTTGCACTGTTGGCTCTGCTTCCATGTCCCTCCCGATCCCAGTGCAGTCCTAGAGCTGAGCTGCTCAGGTTTTCATGATCCCAGAAAGGAAAGGAAAAAAATCTCTTAAACACTGAGCTCTCTACCGGGGTTTTCCTGCCTTCTGCCCACCCCGGTGGATGTTAACAAGCTGGTAGATCTAGACCTGCTGTGCCTTGATAGAAAGATTTATTTTTAGGACCTTGATATTTAAAATGATCTGTTATAATTTCATGCTTAAATAACACTAAATAATGTTCCCTGTTTGCACAGTGTAATTGGAGGAGGCGAATAAACCAAACAAACCAGCTATGACTGAGCTTTCTTAGTATTTTCAGAGTGAAACAAACAGTAAAAAACAAGGCCTTGGCCAATTTAACACTTTGGGGGTATTTTCTAGTTGGCATTTCACTTCTTCATTTTCACAGGCCAAGAAACACGAGAGTTCTAAAGAGCCAGTGGCTTCTTGCCAAAGAAAACTCAGTTGATCTTAAATTGAAAAAAAAAAGAGAAAAGAATGAAAAAAAAAATTAGAAGTGAACTTATTGTTTGTTTTTTAGGAACTGGCAGGGCTAATGACTCAGGAGGTGCCATGGGATTTTATGCGAGTGCAGGAAAGACTTAGAAAATATTCAGCAAGTTCATTTTGGCTCCTTTCATGCTTCTCAAATCCTGAGCCTTCTTTTATTGCTGCTTTACGTCAATTTGGCACTGCTTGATTTCGCTGCTGCTCTCCATGTTGCTGCGATGGCATTGCCCCGTGGAGCAGGTCCTGCCCTGCCCACGTCCCTGGCATCCCACGTAACCTGCCTGGGCTTTGAGGTGACTGAATTAAAACTCCTGCCTTCAGCTGACCAGGTCTGGGAATAGGAAGTTCAGGCCAAGCTGCTGTTACCTGTGTGCAAAGCCACAGGTGTGTCATTTTAAGCAAAGAGACTCTGTGATTAGTCATGAAGGGGTTGTGTTCCCTCCTGGAAAACTGCCATCGGAGAGGGAATATAGCCCAGGCTGAGGAAGCTGCTGCACATCAGGCCATTGGTGTGTCTTCCTCTGGAAGGATCCCTCCCTGCCAGAGTTCGAGAAGCATTTGGACAATGCTCTCAGGCACGTGCTGGGATTCCGTGCAGGGCCAGGCATTGGACCCGGTGGTCCCTGTGGGTCCCTTCCAACTCGGGACCGATTCTGTGATTCTCCTGTCAGAAGGGCATGAGTAACTTTTCCCTCTCTGTCCCTGTGTGTAGGCACCCCACGGAGCATCGTTCCTGCAGGTCCAGGCTGTGGCAGTGAAGGTGCCGGGGCTCCTGAGCAGCCCTGCATCCTGCTCTCGGTTCTTCCCTTTGCCTCCAGCCCTCCCTCCGTCCCGCCTGTCCGGGTGTGAGCGGCCTCCCCTCAGCACCTCCCCTCCTTGCAGGCTGGCAAAATCCTTCTCCGCCTTCCCCTCCCTCCTCTCCGCACAAGGCTAGGCTCTGTTTGTGCCCACATTAGCATTTCTGCTGACTGCGAGGATCGGTTTAATTTCATGGGTGTCATTTCCTTCAAGAAATCCCTCTCTGAGCAGCAGCCCGACGAATGCCTGATAAAACATATTTTCCTACGGTAATGATTTTATGGACCCATAAGTCATGAATTTATTATGATCTCAGCCCCTGCTGCTGATTGCTGTAAAATGCAAAGTAATTAACAGCGAGCGGTAGCAGCTATTCCCACCTGGTAGCGTGTTCTTGGGTACACTGATGGCTCTGATTAAAGTAATGGCTAAAGTGTACAGCCCGGCTGTAAAATATTAGCATGATTAATGCGGTATCCCAAATAAGAAACAAAACTAATGGGCATGGTTTAAGGAATTAAATATATATATATATATATATATATATATATATACATTCCTCTCCCGCCCTCTAGCTATTGTTCTGGCTCATTTGTGCTTTCTTTTCTGTTAAATAATGTATGGGCTGGAGGACCGGGGGCCAGGCTGGAGATGCATATTGCAGTTTCATAACATCTTAAGTGCTTGTGTTAATTTTTCACTCCTTCCTCCTCTATCCCCTCAACCTGCCATCATCTCCCGTCGTGCAAGGGGGGAGGAAGATAATCAGGTTTCCCGAACTTGGCCTGAAGTCAGATGTGCTTTGATTTGGATTGCAGACAGCCCGGGGAAGCGGCTGGGAGGCAACTTGGAGAGCTGGACTCCGTTTCTGGCCTCACAGGAGAGAAACCCTGACGCTGTGTGTTCTTGTTCCCGTGGCTGGGGGTGATGTCCGGGCTGTCTCAGCAGCCGGGAAGCCCGTAAGGTTTCTGTGCATGAAGGATAACCACATCTGTCCAAAAGCTGCAGCGCTTCTGCTGGGAAAAGAAGGCTTTTGCTTTTCTTTTTTCTAACAGCTTAAAAAAACCCCAGCAGTGACTGGATCCGGGTGAAAAATTAGTGAAAATAAGACTCGTGTCAGATTTCTCCCCGCCACCCTTCCCAAAGCCGTGATAAATTTGACTTCTGCCACTGACCAATGGGAAAGTTTAGAAATTACTTGGGCTTGGGGATAAGAAAAGAAAGTAGGCTTTTTTTTTTTTTTTAAAGACAAACACTTAAAAAATTTCATTTGGAAATGAAGAAAATACCCAATTGAAAAAAAAAAAGGATAAAAAGGCTTTTCTGACTTACCCATTTTGATCAGCTCTTCCAATTTCTGAAGATGCATACACCAATGTCATCTAATTCCCTCTGATCTACCTCTGCCTTTTCAGGTGTATTGATCTGCTCTAGTTTACGAAGCTCCCGACTATTGGAAAGGAGAGTTTATAAATAACTACAGAGAATGAGGATTCTGTATCACAGGAGTTCCAGCTGTGCTGCTTTTGTTTATCGCACAACACACATTTCTTGGGGAGAACTTTTCTTAACCAGGAGGTTGCGAAAGGAGGCTCAGCATGCCAATGTCACTGAGAATTGTTGTGTTGTATTGTACTGTGCAAACGATGTTTTCTCCCTCTTGGGATGGAGAGGTTCCTGGGTTTGTTTTTGTAGATAAGATATAAACTCAGTAGCGGTTCTGCTAGTAAATACAAGTAGCCCCAAGCTCCAGAATGCATCTTGTTGGTCCCTCCAGTAATTTGACAAAGTATCCTTCCAGCAACCTGCTGAAAGCACAACACGAACAATTTTGTTGGTCCTTCAGGATCTGGAGTAGTTGTGGGAAGGGATGCTGGGCTCCATCAATAACCCTGCACAGTGGCCACTGCCCTGACAGTATCTGTGTGGGTTTTGGATGTCTCACCTGTGTTCAGGAGTGGTCAAACCCAGGAACCAGATGTGGTACCAGGAGGGTGAGAATGAAGCTGTTTCTCTAAAATTGCCCCCGCTGGAGGTGTGACTACCTTTGTTGGGAAGGGAATGGGAAACCTCAAAAAGACTGTGATCAAAGGAGGAGCTTCCAAGTAAAGGGAGATTATTCAGATTGAGAAGTGTTTATTGAATAGAGGGGCAGATGGGCAGATGAGGAGAGGGGGATTATCAAGCCACGTACAGTCCCCAGAGAAGTTGAAGAGGTGGCATAGGTGGATTTGGATTCTGAGGGTTACCCAGTGGACTCATTAAGCAAGAGGTTTAAAGAAAATGAGGGGAAGTCCGTGTTCCTGACATGCATAAGTACATATGTATTTCATCACCACATCCTGCTGTGGGGTCCAAAAGGGGAGAACAGAGGTGAAGCAGGAACTAGATCATCCTGGAACGCAGATCCTTGGGGATGCTGGACGTAGCCAAAGGGTTTGCAATAAGGAGAGGGCCATAGATATCACATCCCTCATTTCCTTTTCCCTCCCTCCTCTCGGCAAGGCTGTGGCCGTGTTTTTGTGACCGCTGTGTCCTCTTGTCTTGACACAGGGGCTCGGAGGCTGGGAGCTGGAGGATGTGGTTTGACTGACGCACTTTCTTTCCTCAGGAATGGATGTCCCCAGTGTGTTCCCCCAGCACCTCAGACTGGAGCCCTGAGGGAGCACAGGGCAGGGGATGAAGGAAGGGCTACATCGTGATTCCCACCAGAAACATCCAGCCTTGGGGACGTGGAGGACACCGCCAGCCCCTGGGGCTGAGGCCGTGACCTCGAGAGGTAAAACCAGGTTGTGTGAGTGTCACCCCAGCTCTGAGGTGTGAGGATGGTGTGTGGGGGCTGGGCCAGGGGGGGCAGATCCTTTCCACCCCTCGTTTGGGCACTGTTCGAGTTCGGCTGCCGCCGTTGGGCAGTGTGGCTGCGGGGTCTTACTCAGAAGGCTTTGTCAGCAGTGCACACGTTAATGATGTTTGAGGAGTCGTTTCTGTGAGAGACCTGAGAGCCAAACAGCTCTGCAGATCAACCCATTAGTATTTTTAAAAGAAAATCTCCATCCTACAGGAACTGCTTCAGCCTCTGGAGACGTGCTAGAACTGTATCCCAGACTGCACCGCATCTGCTTCTATTAGATCTTTCCCTCTCTCCTTTTATCTACCCCTTTTCCTTCCCTCCTGGCTACAGCTTTCTATTGCTATCCTATCCAAAACACACTTCAGCTATTGCTTTGGAAGTTTGCACAAGGATAGGTTGGCGCTTACTTTTTCTCCCCCCTCGCCCCGCTCTCCTTACTCTTTTTTGGAGCTAATCACCCTGGTGAAATTGAGCTGTAATTCTGTTGGCAGTGGTCAGATTGAGCTGAACATGTTTGTGCTCCAGCACATCCCCGGATTCTTTGCATCAACAAAAATGAGCACAGACAGGCACAGAGCGAAGGAGAGACGGCGTGGCCTTGTTTAAAACACACTCGCGCAGCAGCGTCAGCTGCCTGAACAAAAGCTGCCTGTCTCCTCTTCGGAGGTGGGTGAAGGAAGAGGTTATTGGGCTTGATGTGCACAGAGAGAGGGGGAGACGGCGTTCCCCCCCCTCCTCCCCCTGCCAGCTGCAGCTGTGTGGCAGGTAGAGCTTGGTTTGGTAGGGAGGATTTATAGCTGTCGTGAGTCAGTCAGTGTGTCAGGGTAAATCAAGCCCGACGTTTTTAACATCTTCCCCACACAAAAGGGGGGGGGGCAAGGGGGAATGGAGGAAGCAATTGTAATTTTATGTCTATATCCTGCTCGACTAATCAAGGTGAGCAAGAGGCATGCCAGCCAGGGGAGATTTTCCTCTTGTTAGCGTGAACATTGCTTTGCTTTGGCTTTCCCCTTCCTTTCCTGGGCTACCGTAGCAATCTCCTCTGTCAGGAAAGGAAGATCCGGCTGATCGATTCTAGACGCTTGTAGACAAATGATTCTTGCTCCTCCAGACTGTCTCTTGTAGTATGTCTCTAATTAGGTAAGTGAAAACTCATGGCAAAACACATTTTGGCATACCAAAGGTTTGGCTACCTTCGACGCTGTGTCCTGCCCCCTCACTCCTAGTGAGACCCCAAACCCCGATGGCGCAGTGCTGTAGTCTACCATACCCTCTCCTGCCCTTCTCAGGAGCAACCTGGCTCAGGTTGGACAGGCCTACAGGTAAGCTATGCAGAGAAGGAATATCTGCATCATACCTGGAAGGTAATTCCAGGGGATTTCCAGCAGCAGCATGGAAGAGTTTAAGGAAGAGTTGTCTTGGTGTGCCTCTTGTCTTGCCTCAGGCACGTGTGCTGCTGCAAAGCCTTCCCTGTGCCTTTTACCTTGCTGCCAGCACGGGCTGCCTGCTCCCATACCAGGTGGGCTAATTCCCTCTGGTGAGCAAGGAGAGGAAAGGAGGCAGGACAAATACGTGAGTGGGTGCCACCCTTCCTACGCCACAGTCCGGAGTGTTGGTGTAACATATTAGGAGCATCCTGGTTTGAGTACTGGGATTAACAGAGTGCTCTCCCTTTTGCCAGAAGTGATGATCCAGTAGGCTGGAATGCTTCGTGGCAGGGGAAAGGGTCTCTCTGCAGGGAAGGAGCTGGGCAGTTTCAGTGCTGTCTGCCAGCCCGTGGCACAGGTTGTCCTGAAGGTGAGTGAGGCGGATCACGCACAGTCCTGAGCGGGAGCTGTTGGGTGGCATTAAAACCTGCACGCTGGGTCCATGTGCCATCTAGGCAGGGCAGCA
Organism: Pseudotriccus pelzelni; assembly: GCA_035584735.1. NCBI lineage: Eukaryota > Metazoa > Chordata > Aves > Passeriformes > Tyrannidae > Pseudotriccus > Pseudotriccus pelzelni. The sequence continues at coordinate 27,261,155 of JAWMRA010000005.1, read as the reverse complement.
TCATTAAAATTCCTTGTGTGCACAGAAGTGGACTAAGTCATCAGCACAGGGCAGGGAGCCTCCGAGTTCCGTGGGCTTGTGCTGATTTACACCAGCTGGGGAAGTGGGCCAAATCTGTCTCGTTCAGTGAATGATCATTCAATTTTTCTCTCTGCTATCAAGCCCTTAAACAAAAGCCAATTGAAATCAATGGGAGACTTTCATCATTTTCAGGGTTATAGGCCTAAAAAAATTGGATGCTGGGGGAAAAAGCAGGCAGGGGAAGAGAAAGGGAAGAAGGAATAAATGCTGCTGTAACATTATGGCTTACAACGGAAACAGATGGAAGTGAGAAATGCTTTCGTTACGATTCTCCAGCAGCATCAATTCAGCAGAGCTGTACACGGAGATGTGAACGCTGCAGAGCATCCTTCCTTATGTAAACAGCTCTATGGGTGCAAAGGGAGCCCGTCCCTCTGTGAATCCTGTCTCTGCGTGTCCTATTTCTATATGTGATTAAGTTCTCTGCTCTTCCTTTGCAGTGAGGGTTGTTATTAGTGGTAAGCACATGCTCCACAGGCTGGCTGTTCCGCACAGAAATGCAGGAAGAAGCGCTGCCTTCTGCTCCCAGAAACCAGCAGGAATTTTTTTATTTTTTTTTTTTGCCGTAGCTGGAAGAGGGGGAGGTTAATATCTCGCCAGCCTCTGGCTGTGTTTTGATAAAATCCTTTGTCCAATGACTGCAAAGCATTTTGCACGTACAGCAGGGTAAAGCCCCTTCAGACAGGTATTATCTGGCCTATTTTTACAGCTGAGAATTTGCAGCCTTCGGAGCCATCTGAAGGCACTGCCTTCACCTTGTGATCTCCTCGGCTGAATGAATATGTCAGGATCGGTCCTTTCAAACCCAGCCCCAGTTCGAACACAGAGCCCTGCAGTCCGTCTGGGCACGGTTAGATCCTTCCTCCCTCAGCCTCCCCATCCTTGTAACAGGTACGACAATCATCCTTTCCCCCCGGGTAAACATTTCATTATGCGGTGCTGCCGAAGTACCTCGCAGGAGAGGGGGCCTACAGATAAGTCTGCATTCTCATTTTGGCTGTATTTGTGTGCGTGTTTTCTGCTTTAGCTGCTCTTCTCTTTCTTTGCCTGCTCATTAGTTCTGCCTGAGTGCAGGACCTCTCCAAAAAATGCAGTGTTGGCAGCGGGCATGAATTCTTAACGACTGCCGTCTCTAATGACAGAAGCCGGGGCCAGGCAGTCAGTTTGCTTGCTGGGAGAAAGGAGAGGCAGATGAGACAGTGGCTCTTCCCCTCGTCGTGGGGTGAGTCTGCAAAATCACAGGAGGATCTGCAAAATATGCTCAGGTCTTGGCCTGCTTCTCATGCTGCAAGGAGAATTGCTTGGGATGGCAGACGGAAAGAGATGCCTCTCAGGCTGTTGAATTTGTTTTTAAAGCTCACTCTGGCCTCTCTCTGCTGTTCTACCCAAGCAATCAACAGCAAATTTTGGCTTTTGAGCCAAAGCCGAAAATCTCGAGCCTGACTTGCCCAGTGCCCTTTTGTGCGGTCCAACTCTATGCAGAGGGAAGTAAAACCTGGGGGAAAAAACCCACACAAAACAACACAACAATCAATTCAAAGGAAAAAAAAATACCAAGGATTCGATTTTACCAAACAGGAGAACAACTTCTCCTAATGAGGAGCTTAAAATCTATTTTTAGCAGGGTTTTTGTTGTCTTTCATTCCTATTCTGTCCTTGATTCAAAGTTTCCTCGACTTCTTTTGCAAATGCAACTTTTAACATGAGTTAGCTTCTCTTTTCACTTTATTTTTCTTTTAGAGAAGAAGGAAGTCTTGGCAAGTTATAAGAGACAGAGGAAGGGAAAGGCACGTGAATCCTGCCTGGGTGCCATTCTCTCTTTTTCATTTCATGTCAGGAATAAGAAGCAAGAAAGAAGAAAAAAACACATTCAAAATCCCGAGAGTTCTGTGAGTTTTGATCCTTAGAAGCCAAACCAAGGAAAACTAAACTTTGTAGTGGAGGTGAAATGCTGAATTTTCAGTTTGGTGGATTTACACTGCAGTGTCGTCTGGTGGAATTGTTTTGTTTCTGGTGAAATCTCAGTATGCGCTGAGAAAACGTCAAGTTAATTCTGTGCTGTCCAATCCCTCCTAAACGCTCTGGTTATTTCTTTCAGCTTGTCCTGGTTTCTACTTTCCACCTCCATCCTTGCTGATGCCTTTTCCCTCTGTTACATTAAAATTGCCACAAGAAGACAGCTGAAATGCCCAGGAGGTGTTGCCTTCCTGGATGGACTTAGTTGGGGTTGAGACCTCTGTGATTCCCAGAGCTGTTATCTCAAGCTGCCTCTCCATTTCACACGCTGTTGCTGGAAAGTTTTCGTTGTTCAGCTTCAGGGTACCTCTCTCCACTTGTTACATAATGAAGGGCAGGTGCTGGCACTGGGATATTCCACGTGGCCCATGGAGGTCAGTCAGGTAGACTGGATCCCTTCCTGTGGCTTTGCAATAATTGAAGTTCAGCTTCCTTGGTGGCTTACTGTGGCTCAGATCAGTTAAATAAACAAGTAAATAAATAAAAACAATGGGATACATTTGGGGAATCTTCAGAACCACAGGTAGGTCTTTGATCTGGAGGAAAGAGAAAGTTGGGAGGTGTCTTGCCCAGGGATTTGCCTTCTCTCTCAGTCCCTTCTGTGCCCATGGGCCCAGGGAGATGAACTGGCGTTCAGCCTGGTTCTGATAGCACGCTGAAACACCACTGTCTTGTAGCTCTGCTGATGGTCTTGGCAGAGTTGTCTGAAAATCAGAGGATCTCTGCAATCTGGAAAGCTTCTTCTGCGTGAAGTCTGTGATGTGACCGTGGAGACATGACTTGCCCGTCCCTGGACCAGAACGTTCTGCAGAAACGTGAAGCCACCGTCTTTTGTGGCACCCTTGATGCTCCAGACCAGCTCTGGGATGAAATACCCAATATCCACTTGTAACGAGGACTTTGGGGATCCCTCCTCCGTGTCTTGCTGGCAGGCACTCCCCTTCTTGTCCGTGCACCTCCAGCCCCTCGAGCAGATACGTTGATTCCACCTTCCTCCCGTTCTGGAGGGCAGCTTTTGAAATCCTGTCATAATTATTCACGAGCTGTGATTGGAGCCCACGCTCAGAAACACGATTTGCATCCAGCGAGGATCTGATTATAATTGTCACAGGGAAGTTTGTTTGAGGCTGATCCTGTGTCAGCCTGGAGTTCCTTGGCGACGCTCCTTGGGCAGCAGAACTGTGCAGGCACAGGGTTCAGAGAAGGGTAATGAAAGGGACTGGGACTGTCAGGCCTGGGGATGGAAATTGCTTTTTCTTCAGAGAAGATGGATGTGGTAGGACTGCTCAGCTGGAGAAGGAGCAGAGCAGCAGAAACTGGAATTACCTGACTGATCTTCAGCGTACCACTGTCTTCTCCACTTGAAAGGCTCGAGAAGGAGGCATGTTTTGTTCAGGGTGGTTGATTTAAATCACCCATTTTAATCATGAATTAAATCAGCAAGCAGGAAATCTTGATTTAAAAACCACGTTTTAATCTTGTATTTTAAAGTTCATTTCCTAATGAAACCTGGCTTCTCATTGGTTGGCATAATTCCGTACTATTTTTGGCAAAGCAAAAGGGGACGCGACACCCATGCATATTTATTGGCATAACTGTATAGCTTAACATATATCTGTTCTCACTTTTACATCTTTTTATTACATTGAAGAAATGGAAAACATGTAATTTCTGATTTATTAGCCACGGCTTCGTTTTTTCCACTTGTCTCAAGCTATACGGGAACAAAAATTAAAATGCAATTAAAAATGCATGAAGAAGGCAGTTAGAAAGTTTGTTGCTGGTATCACAGAGGGCTGGAACGAGCCTCTGCAGATAATCTACTCCGTGTGTTGGCATTGAGGAAAGATCAATTACCCCTCTCCTCCCCACACAGGTGTTTGTTTAACCTTTACGTAGAAGTCCCTGGTGAAAAGTTCTGCAACTTCCCTGTATCTGTTATAGGGAGAAAGTTTTTAGTCTTCCTTTTTCCATTTTTTTTTCTTTTTTTTTTTTTTTAAATGTCTAAACTTAAGCTTTCTTTGCTCCAAGTTAAATTGTTTCTTCTTCTGCCACTGAACACAGAGAACAATCGACTGCTGTCTTAATAACCTGCAAGCTACTGGAGGATTGTTATGCCTCTGTGCCTTAGTCTTCTCCTTTTTTTTTTTCTTTTTCCCAGGCTGAATGAACCTAGTCCATTTAACCTTTCCTTGCCAGCTCTTCCTTAAGCTGTGATGGTTTAATTTCTTCTCCTCCGGACTGCCTCCTGCTTTTTCATCTCGTTCTGCATCTGCAGTGAAATGACTTTGGGGGTGTTTCACGAGGAGAAATTGCTTGCCATGCCACAGACTGTGGAACTCATTGCTATGGGATACTGTGGATGCTGAAGTTATAATGGGTTTGGAAAGAGTTTAAGCAAAGTAATGAAAGGTGTTCCTAAGCTGTGCGTTGCAGAAAGGCTTTGGTAGATAAGATAAACAAAGGGTAAAATGCTGCTTCTCTGTCTTAAGGTTTTGGGGTGCCGCTGCCCTAGAGGGGGTGGCAGTGCCGCCAGTGCATTGCTCTGCATCCATGTCACGCTGTTGTGGTGTCCTGGGAGCTTGTTCCACTGCTCCGTTTCAGAGAAGCACTGGGATGTGCCCATGTCCTCCCCCAGAGCTCCTCTTTCCAGGCTTCCCAGCCTCTGCCCTCCAACCAGCTGGAAAAATGGGGGCCAGCTCTGGCTCGAGGGCGCTGGGAATCAGAGCCTCAGAAAAAGCCGGATGGCAGCAGGGGGTGTGTGAGTTTCCTGGGGTTTGAATGTTAACTGGGTGCTTTTTGAGGAACGTTCTGCTCCTCTCCCCTGGCAAACACAGGAGTGGGGTGCTGCTGGTGGCTTTGCCGGAGCACCGCGGTGGTTAAAGCTGCCCCTGCCGCTCTGGGCTGGTGCTGTAAACAGCCCTCGGGAGGCAACATCTCTCCCTTCCCCTGGATGTGCCGGATTCGACAGCTCTCCTTTCATCTGCTCAGAAAGTGCTGAAGTGTTTCTAGCTGCTCTTCAAAAGCAGTTCTGCACTGCCCAGAGGGGGGCTGCGATTCACGTGGGGAGCCAGGAGGAAATGATGCTCCTCGTCTCGGCAGATGTGTGTAAACCGCACCACTTCTGGCTTCAGCTCCTGAGCCAGATGTAAATGTGAGGATGGAACTGCGGTGGCAAGGACTCTGTGGGTCATCAGCAAGGTAGGGTGCCCTGGGAAGCCATTAATTCTGGAAAGGCAAGGTTTGAGGAGAGCACTGCTTAGCCCTGTAGCATCTTCAGGGGTCTTCGAAAAGGCAATTGGAGTCTTTGACTTTCCTGTTTGCCGAGCCCTCATGGTGCTCTGTGGTTTTCATAAGAACACCCTGTTATTGCAGGTTTTTAGATGACAGTCCCTCTTTGCTCCCATCTATTCTTGGATTTCCAAATGCATTTTCCCTTTTCAATTTACCTTGTGGAGGGGAGCACTTTCTAGAAAGACCCTGCTTGAGTTTAACTCTGCTGAGGCCACTGGAGCACAGCAGGGATGGGGCAGGTCCACCATTCCTTGGGGGAGAATGAGGCCAGTTCAACATCTATGGGGAGAACTAGGATATGGTTGCTGGTGGGTCTGGAATCATAAAATCATAGAATCCTGGAATGGTTCAAGTTGGGGGGGACCTTAAAGATCATCTAGTTCTGACCCCCCTGCCCCCCTCCTGCCAAGGGCAGGAACACCTGGGATGAGCAAAGCAATAAATTGCTCATCGTCTCCCAGGTGATGATCCCAAAAGGAGAATGGATGTGTCTGAAAGAGACTTGTCACACTTATTTCCTCTCTTGCACCCCTTGAAAAATATTTGCACTAAGAGATGCTGTTATTTCAAGGAATAATAAAGCTGGGCAGCTTGCAAGCCGCGTGCCTGCCTTCTCCCTGGTGTTTCTGTGCTTGGCAGTGCCTTTGCTTTTGCTGGAGGAGTGTGGATTTGTTTTTTAACGCTTGCTGCTCTGTGAAAGTAGGAGAGCACGCAGAGAACGAACAGTTTTGGAATCTGCAGGTAGGCAGGGGCTGCACACCAGTGCTCTTGTTTAATCTTGGGTGCTGAAGGTGATCAGAGCATTTTATATAGACCTTTATCTGTTGGCAGCTTAATTAACTAATGGTACCAGAAAGCTCTTACAGAACAATTGATTTTTTTTCACTTCAGTATCGTTATCTCTGTCCTATTGGCACCCAGGCGGCTGTGCGGGCTTTCTTGGGTGCCGAAAGCCGGTCATGGCTTCCTTTCCCAACTCTGCTTTTTATCCATAGGTTTTTGGATTAGAGATTTAGCTTCAGAGAGAATAAAATCCTCTCTGTCTGTGGCTGTGTGGGGAGCACGTGGCTGCAGCTGGAACAGCCTTGCAGTGTGAATGGCACAGGGCAAGGGAAACATGATCAGCATTGTTCCACTGCTGCCCTGCCTCGCTGTCTGTGCTCCACACCTGACCCCAGGACACACGTGAGAGCACTGCAAGATGTTCAGCCCCTCATCATGTTGTGTCTTTTCCTTGCCTCTGGCCTGAACCCGGGCCTTTTGGTTACTGATTCTTGCGATTTTGCTGGTAGCCCTCCTGGTGATACGTGTCACGTTGAACTCCCGTGTCGTGGGTGCATGTGACAGGGAGAATCACAGCCCTTATTTTAATAAAGCTTAATTCTCCTGCCCCCGTGAAAATATCAATGTAAGAAGACAAAGCTGAGCCCTCAGGTCTAGATATGAAAAGGTGGGGGAAGATCTCCCCCTGGGCTGTGTGTGTTTAAGCCCTTTCCCAGTGCAGGGATGTGGGCTCCTGGGATTGTTGGATTCGCTGAGACTGCTGCAACAGGGATTGCTGGGGTGAACTGGGATTTGATGAGAATTGAAGCTGGCTGTGAAAAAAAAAAAATTACCTGAATCCTCCTCCAGCTTCATGCTAAGTTGGGTTTTGAATCATCTTTGCCAAGGGCAGAAGAAATTCGTAACGGCAACTAGGGCCAGAGCAAACAGCTTTAAGACTTGGTGGAGGTCCTCCCCTTCTCCCATCCCTTCAGCTCCCCCAGACACCTGCTCATTCCCTCTTCACCCATCAACCCGGCGGCTCATCATCTGGCCAGTTAAGCACATCCACCTCTGGTCCCTCTCTCTGTCCCCATTCCCTTCCTACATCATCCGTGATCCTCTGGCACCATGGCAGACTATTTTCTGGAGCTGAGGGTGGCTGGGCCAGCCCTTCCTGCATCTGGTGCTCTGCAGCAGAGGAAACTACTTCTCCTTTATTAAAACACGATAAAATAGTCCAGCAGACATGGTGGCATCTCCATGCAGATGAGACTGGGGTCCTTCAAGCCTGGAAGTGAGCAGAACCATTCCCTTTGCCCCCCCCCCAGACTCTGAGATAACCAAAGTTGACTTTCTTACATATTTTAGTCCCTTGGTGGTTTCTTCTGTGCTGCTGGTGGTTGGCTAGATGACACTGCTTTGTTTGAAACCCAGAAAGGGTCGTTAAATAAGTTTGGCTTCCTGTCTGGCTGGGTGAGAGCACCCCAGAAATGTAATGGGCTGCTTTCATGGGCAGCAGCTCATGCTTGATATTTATAGGGGAACGGTGAGAAGACCCTGTTTCTTAGTCCCTCCTGCTGTTCTCTAGCTAGGGCTGAGCCTTGCTGTTAATAAGTGAAGTGCAGACATCTCTTCACAGTAAAGGCAAAAAAAAAAAAGGAACCTTTTGCTTTCCTTCCCATCTTGTCAGGAGCACCCTGCTGTGCCCCCTCCGCTTTCTTCCCATCTCACAGAGGGAACGGATTCTCTCTTTTGGCTCTGCTCCTCACTAGAGCACTGGTTGCTTGCTGAGCATGTCCATGCAGCCATACTGGCTTGCTTCAGCTGGCTTTTAATAGCTAGCAAAAAGCAAAGTGCGATGGTGTGGGGGGAAGAGAGGGGATTTGGAAGGCCTGGGGTTAAGTCTTGGTTGTGTTTTGGATTTACTGCACAGCCTTGGAAAAGTCACTCCTGTGCATCAGCTCTCTACCTGTAAGCATCAGTGTGGTCTGCCCAACTTCTTCGATGTATTAAATGGTCATTGTGTGTTGCTTTTAACCATATTCCATCCACGGAGGAAAATATGTAGGTGTTGAAGCAAAGGTCACTTTGAAGCTGAGCCTCAGCCGTTTGTGTTTCTCAGGTGCTTTCAGTAATATGACCCATGCTTTATGTTACAGGCTGCAAATACTGCAAAAGGCTATTTTGAGCCCTGCTAGCTTTAATTGAGATCCAGGCTCCTACTAGTCCTTGCAAAATGAGCCTGACACCCTGCACTCTGTCGTTCTAGTGAAAAAAAAAAAAGGGTTCCTTGAGGTTTTCGGCTGTGCTTTGGAGAGACGTTTGTGGTCCGGGGTGTCACCGAGAGAACGGGGGCCCTGGCTCTGCAGGGCCTGTTGGATGTGTGTCAGAATTCTGTTTTTATTTTCTCTCTGGAAAATCACTGGCCACGCAAGAAACTCCGACGAGAAATCGCTCGGTTAAAAATTCGGAGGGACGCTCCGTGGCAAGCCCATGGGAGAAGCCATTTCCCAAGGCTCCTCCTGTCTGCAGGGGCTATTAGGAGATTCATTTATTCTGCCTGAAGCCTGCAGGTTTATAAACACGGGCTTTTTTCTTCAGCTGAGTTGAAAGGAACAACTTCCATTTGATTTCCTTTGGGACTGGCGCTGGCTGTCTCAATCACTCAGTTTAGGAGTGCAGCAGTGGGGAGAAGAGGGGAGGTGGGAGAGCCAGGGGAGCTCTGAGAGGGTCTTGGCTTGTGCTGGACTAGGAAAACCTGCCCTGTGGCAAGGATGGGTAGAAAATGTCACGATTAAACTTATGCTGCTGCAGCACAGAAGGATTAGCCCCATTACAGCTCCTCCTGCAGCATCCCTGTGTAGGTGGGTGGATGAGGAAGGGGCTGAGGGCTTGACTGGGCTTTTAGGATTAGCTGAACTACTCGGCTTTGGAAGGTGGGGGCAAGGGGCAGCTTTCCCTGGGCTGGTGCAACACCCAGAAGAAAACACTGGCATTTCTGGGGCTTCTGAATGTCACCAGTATGTTTGAAGATGGCTCTGAGCTCATGCCTGAGAGATTCTACCACAGTGTCTGAGAGGCTGCAGGACTGAGGCTGGAGGAAAACATGTGGGATGGCTTCTCTTTCCATTTTCTTTTTCCTGTGCCATACTCTGGAAGATTCAAATACTCCTGAGACCTGCTCAGGTCTGAGGCTTCTCAGTCAGTCTGTAGCTGTCGGGGACACTTTCACCTTGCAGGAGGATTGAAAGGCTTTTCACTGGAGCTCCTCACCCTCCTGCACAGGGATCGAAGGGTGGTGCTCCCTGGCTTGTGAGACAGAATGACTGCAGTTGCTTGTGAGAGGGCAGGAAATCATCTCTGTAAAGCTGTCCAGAAAGCCTTGGATTCAGGTACAAGCCTTATGTTTATAGGAACATAAAAGGAACCATGGAAACTAAATGTGGGTCAGAGGGCCCGCAAATAGAAAAATCAGAGGGACTGCAGAGTTACCTTAATTTCTCTGCCTTTGGGTTTGTTGTGCTGGTTTCAAACCTGCCTGGGGTCCTAGGCTTCAGGATCCATAGGAGGAAGGAATTTTCTGGGGAAGGCAGTGAGCAAAAGACCTCATCTAAATGCTGTTCCACGAGGGTCATGCTGCTCAGTGGTACGTGAGATGTGATGGCTGTGACGTTCCCGTTGAGCCCCAAGGGAGATCAGGTGCCTGGAGAGGAATGAGGAGCCTTACACGCACTGTTGACATGGAACTTAAACTTTGCTTCCTCCCCTTCCCTTTTCCTGGAGGATTACCCTGTGCAGCTCTGCGTGCCCTCCTGGGCCCTTCGCAATGATTCAGCTGCTCTGCAGTCCCCAGCTTCATCACGGGGAAGCTTCTTCACCTAGCTGCTGCCAGCATGCTTTTGGCGACCCTGGGTGTCCTGTCAGCTGTTACAGGCCATTAAAGGATTTGTTTCTCGGTGTATGAAAAGGCTTAATTCAATTCTCATTCTCTCCTGGCATTCCTCGGAGGTGAGCGCGTCCCCTCGGCATGAATCCTCCAATGCCGCTAATTGACTTGAAAGTAGCTGGTGTCTCCTTGGAAATGTCACCCAGCCCTTTTCAAGTGCAATTCCAGGCAATCAGGATCAATATGTTTCCTTAGCTAAGGGTATTAGCACATGACTGACAACCCTGCGGCATGAGCTTATTCATATGGACTTCCAGATGCTCATTTTTCTTCCCTGTCTCAGCTCCAGTCCCAGTAAGGAGGGAAAGAGCTTGGAGTGGAGCCATGCCGTGAGCTGCAGTTGTTCACAGAGCACAGGTGGGTATGGTGCTGCCTCTCCCACCCCTGCCCCGAATCCATAGGGTGCTCTCATCCCCTGTCTCTCGGGCGAAGTCAAACTGCGTCGCCCCATCCGCTTGTTCATCCCATCGCGGCCTCGAGGTGTTCCAGAAAGGGACATATTTTTGCAGCACCTTTGCAGGGAGAATATTGTCAGTGTAACTACCCCTCCTCGGGTGTCAGCCCCCTCGTGCTCCCAGGGAGCCCGTGGGTCTGCAGCAGGGCATTTCCCACTGTATGGCAACGATGGGGTGGTCCCGGTGACCAAAACGTTTGGGGTTTCATTACGTTTTTCATCAAGCAGACATTCTTCTGCTTTCTTGCCTCAGAAATGTTTGTGAATTCATCTTCCCAGCGCCCTGTGAGGAAGGGGAGTGCCGCTCTTCTCTGCTTGGAGACAGGGGGTGAAAGCGCTGCGAAATGAATTTAGAGGAGCTTATGAAAGCACTTGAGGCAGTGCTTCTGTGTGTGAATTTAATCTGAGCCCAGGTGCCCTCTGCTTTTCTTGCCTCCCCTTCAGTAAAACTGCCACGTACCAGCTCAGCTCCTCTGGAAACTCTTCCCACTCCTTCTGCACCCCACCTGGGCTTCTTTCCTTGGGAAGCAGAGTGGAACCTACCCCCCACTTTGGGAAACGCTGACTTCAGAGGACTTAGAAGCAACAACTCAGAAACAGATCACAGAGTAGTTCAGCTTTTCAAAGGAAGAAACGGAGATGCTGAGAGACCAAGAGCCACGTCCTGGGTGAGATGACATTTCTCAGACTCCACTCTTCTGGTTCCCTCCCACCCTGCCCTGCAGCTAGTGGTGCTCCCAGCTCTCCAAGAGCTGCTCCCTGGCTTCCGCACTTGTTAGAGCCTCAAGGAAAAAAAAAAAAAAACCCGAAGTTGGCTCCCAGGAGGCAAATTTAACATACAGAGGAACAAGGTGTGCAGCGCTGGAGCGCTGGGAAATTTTGAGGGCTTCTCTGCCACGCCGTGAATTCGAGTGCAGGGCTGCCGATGGCACGTCACGTGCCGCCGCCTGGGATTTGTAACTGCTACAGAGGCAGAGGTGGGCAATCTGTGTCAGGGAGCTGCTGGGAGCGCGATCCCGAAAGGCACATCAAGAGACGAACGAGAAAGCCTGGAAGTTTTAATCCGCGAGGCCGCCCGGGGTACCTGTGGGTGCGTTTGAGTGCTGAATCCCTTGGAAGTGAGCCCAGGAAGGGGTTAAGGCGCCCTGTGAGACAGCCAGGAGGAGTGCATCCGAAACTCCGGCAATCGGAGGCAAGCAACAATTATTAACGCCTCGGCATTTAATGTGGCAGATCGCTTACGCCCCCGGTTATATTGTGCGTTCAATTCCAGAGCTCTCGCAGCTGTCAGTCAGCAGGTCCATAGATCATGGCGACCTTAGCATCGTGTCAAGGGGCTTCACTCCATCAGGGATAATGAGCATCTCCCACCGGCTCCTTCCCATCATTCATTTGGGATCCAGGAGTTCATCATGCAAATGACAAACAATGTTAATTTTCTGCAAATAATTCCTCCAGATGTCCGCAGGATTCCAGCTCTCCTTGCCCAGAACAGTAAAATATGTTTGTCTTCCTCCCTGTAATTCATCACCAGGCACACAAATCTCCCCCAAAGTCTCCATAAACAAAGCAGGAAGCAGAGTGCGGAGGATAATAGTTCACTGCAAACATGTCTCCTAGTTTCACCGTGCTACATGAGCGGTGGAAGAGGTCCAGAAGTTTCTTCTCATGTGAGCTGACTTTGACTGCATTTAGTCTTGCAAAATACGGTGAGTGTGATGGTCTGAGCCAAGCCTCACACAAACACAAGTCAGTGTGTGTGAGCAGAAACTCAGAAGGAATTTTTCTGGGCTTAAAATTTAGGTCTGGCATGCTGGAATGGCTCGATCTGGAGCGAAATTTGCTTCAAAAAACCTTGTCTGCATCACTAGGGGACTCTCCATCAGATCCGTGCTTTATCACAGATATGTATCATGCTGTGTTTTCTGATGAGTACTAAAGCAAATAGCCAGATTTTGGTTCCTCCAAGCATTTCTCAGCTCCCTGGACTCCAGATCTAGCCAAAAGTACATGAAGAGCTCAAATCCATGGAGATTTGGGCCCCAGAGCACAAGAAGTAGTTTTGGCTTGGACGAATTCGGAGATATGATACAAGAATTGGCTCCAGCCAGTGTATCTGTAACAGAGCACGCCCAAGATGAGGCAGACAGAAAAATGCCTGTGTTTTAGGCTCACACCAGAGGTCAGCAGGCAGCCAGGACCCAAATCCAAGGAGGGTGGCAAAAATCCCATTTCCAAGTAAAAGTTCAAGAGAATCTGAGGGCACCCAGGTTGGCTTTAGGCTTGAAAAGCCCGTTGGGTTCTATTTGGTTATGTAGATACGTAGAAATATACTCTTGCCTTGTTTGGGTATATAGCAGTGTACGTACTGTTTTATTCTGTTGGACGTGGACAAACAACCAGGACATCCCAAAACTCTTCCTCCTCAGGCTGCTGAGAGCCCCCAGCCTCCTGTTGGCACCCGTCAGCTGTTAGAGCCGACCTGCAGGGCTCAGTCCTGAGCGTGGAAACGGCCTGATCTTGGAGCAGGACTGGAGGAGGGAGCATCCAAGACTCCATGGGAGGTCTTGCGAGGGCGCAGCTGGGCAGAGTCACCTTACAGAGGATGGGTGGGTATCCTTGCTCCGCTCTCTGGTTTTCCACTGCTCCAGCAGGCCCAGCTTCACTGTGGATTTTTCCTCTCCGTTCCCCAGCTCCTGCCTGCCAGCCCTGGAAGCACAGGCCCGCTCCCTCCCTCGCTGACCTTTTGGCACTGGAAGGGTTTTTAAAGGTTCTTCTGAGCAGCAGCTGCTGTGTGGCTTTTTGGGTTTTTTTTGGTGTTTTTTATGATGGGCTGGAAATTAATTTCTTTTTCTCTGGCGTTGGACTATCCATTCCCCATGTCATGGTGCAGAATGAGCTCGTAACTCTCTCGACTGCCTCGTGGCTGAGTTATGGGGTCTTCTGCAGCGTAGCCCAAAGGGTTTAATTTAACAGTGGATGTTTGAAGAAAGCAATGGAGTTCTGACAAGTGTGTGGTGCTTTTGCTGTCTGTAGACTTGGAAAGGTTTTTTTTTAATGTTTGGCTGAAAAGTTCCTTGTTTTAAATTAAGCTCAGGGCTTCTTGTCCTTTCCACAGGAAGGATTGTTCTGTGGGGTTTTTTTTCCCCCTTTCCTTTTTGTTTGTCTGAAGACTGTAACCATGTCTCCATCCTCTCTACGCTCAGCATCGCAAATGCTTTCCATCCTTCTTTGCCAACCATCTCCTATAGATTTCCAGTCACTGTTGTCTGTCTCCTCTGGACTGTCTCCAATTGTTCACACCGTCGGGGAGATCAGCATCCCAAACTGGACAGCGTGTTCCAGCTGGGGGTCACAACAGCGCGGAAGGCACGTGAGGGTAATTCGGACTTACTTACGCACGACACCGTCTTTGTGCTTTGATCCTGGTTGCCCTTGGCGTGATCTTGAGCCTGTTTTGGGGCAAGTGGGGTGAAGTGTTTCAGTTGCTGTCTGGGCCACCTGTTGTGGCCTCCTTGTCGCCGTGCACGGGCACTAATAAGGCCATCTGTCGTAGGAACCTGTGTCTCGGATCGGGGGCGCTCGGGCGAGCTAATGCGAAAGGACAAAAAGCGCTGGCTGCTCGCAGGAGCCGCGGCTTGTTAACCCCCCCACCCCTCGCAGATGCTCCTCCGTACACTTCCCTTCATGAGGCTGTTTTAATGTGCCTGTTAATGTGCGTCCTGTGCTGAGTCCCACCTTGGATGCTTTGCCATGGCTTTCCCGAGTGTCTGTGCGCAGCCGGATCGATGCCGCGCAGGTTGCTTGTCTGGCGTGTCCAGAGACTGGAGGAGCCACCAGCAACTTGGATTTAAACCCCTGTATGAGGTATGGTTTGAGGTCAGTCCCTGGCTGTGCCACTGGTCCCTTTGCTGCCTGTTTCGTGTTCCTTCCCTATGGGAAGCAATCAGTGATGTTGTGTCCACTGGAGCACTCTTCTCCTCACAGAACTGTGGAGGAGCCATGGGGAAAGAAACCAGGTCCTTGCTCTTTCCTCATCCCTAGCTCTGCCTCTGACATTTCCCTTCACAAGGCCCAGCTTGTTTTTGGTCCACTTAATGAGTAATAACATCTTAGTGACACTGTGCCGTGGCTTTGTCCCTTGCAGGGCAGCATCTAATCCTGTGGTGTTTGCTCAGTTGAACGGGTCACTAGTTTTACTGGACATGATATGGATCTGAGGGGCTGGGCTCTTGCAAGAGGGTGATTATAGACTCACAGAATCATTTGGATCGGAAAAGACCTCTCAGTGTCATCGAATCCAGCCATTAAATCAGCACTGCCAAGTCCCATAGAGTCCTGGGGGCTAAACCATGTCCCCAGGTGACACATCCACATGTGTTTTGGACACTTCCAGGGATGGTGATTTCACCACTTCCCGTGGTCAGCCTGTTCCAGTGCTTGAACACCCCTTCAGTGGAGAAATTTTCCAAATATTCAATCTAAACCCCCCCTGGCAAAGCTTGAGGCCATTTCCTCTTGTCCTATCCCTTGATACCTGGGAGAAGAGGCTGACCCCTACCTGGCTACCACCTCCTGTCAGGCGGTTTGTGGGGAGTGATGAGGTGCCCCCTGAGCCTCCTTTTCTCCAGAGTAAACAACCCCAGCTCTCTCATCTGCTCCTCATCGGATTTCTTCCTCCATCTTGGCTTTGGGGTGTGGAAAGCAAAACTGAGGCATCTATCTGTGAAGCACGATGGCAGATAAGAGTCACGAGCAGGGCAGGATTTGATCCCAGCCTGCCTGCTTGTAAGCCAGCCCAGCTGGAGGTGAAAGGAAGGGCAAGTCCAGCTGGAGAAGGTGAGTAGGAACCCTCAGCCTCCTGGGGGAAGGAGAGACTGAGATCCTTGAGTTGCTCTCGTTCAGGACTGGGCCTAAACTAGAGCACGGATCTGACAAGCCCTGAAGACCTCACAGCATTCCAGCAGCAGGGATGGAAATGCAGGTTGACTGTGATGCTCTGGTGGAGCTCCTCGGGTGATGCTTTGTGTAACCTCTGTCTCACTGGAAATGACCGGACACCCTGAGAAATCATCGGTGTTTCTCAGGATTCACCCCCAAATGAGCAAGTAAATCAGTGTAGCTGGCCTATCTTGCCTTTAGCAGTGTATTTTAGGCAATCACCTCTTTCTGGCGTCACTTGGACGCTGTTTGCAGTCCAAATACTGACAAGTTCTGTGGGACAGCCCCTTGTCTCCACCTCAAACGCGTCTCCCGGAGTCAGGCGATTAGATGAGACTCTTTTTCATCTAAGTGCTTTTTTTATCTTTCTAATCTGTGGAGGGAAGCTGGCAGATATCATCTTTGAAGGTAAGGAAAATGGAGCCAACGTTTTGTATTCCAGAAATCTCATTATTTTCCGACTAATATGCTGATTTTGGATGCAGGGGTTTGGCAGTGACACAGAGGTCACTGCTGAACAAAGCAGAAGCAGGCCCATCCTGGAGAAGCCTGCATGGGTAAAATATGCATTTTCTATGGGTGGAAAACATGAATTCTCTGGGTCATGTCAAGGAATGAAGCATGGTGGGTAATTTCCCTTTGGCTCTGACTTGATGAAAGCTTTTACAAGAGGAAAAAGTGTGTTTTAAGAAGTTACTTGATACTTATCTGTCCACAGTGCTTTTTCCCAGGCTGGATTTGGGGAGGGATTATCTCAGATTTTCATTTAGTTTTGAAATCCTGGGTATTGGTTTTATAAACTAAAACCCCTTCGCAGCAGGTTGCTTGTTCTGCCTTGTTGTTTTAGCTTGATGCATAGGAAGGAATTTAAATTTCCTGAGCGGTTGGGGCTTGGGCCTCGCCGGGGTAAATCGGCATCGTTCAAATATTTAAAGGCAGATGCATCAATACTGGCAGCTGAGGATCTGGCTTACTTTGATTAAAATCTGATTGAGATTACTCAGCCTTGCCAAGGGACTTGGATTACCAGTCTATAAAAAGAAGAGGAGGAGAGGAGAGGACATTAAATATAAAAATAATCCAATGAAGGACGTGAAGCTCAACTCACTGCAAATTGAACAGTAATGAAAACATCCTCCTTAAGCAGGTGGAGCAGCAGGGCTTGCAGGCAAGCAGTGGGCTTGGAGCTGGGGCCGAGGTGGAAATACTGCTCTTGGGTTTCTCGTGGGCATGGCCTCATCTTTTAAAGGCTTTTTTTTTTTTTTTTTTTCAAAGGAGGGCCTCGCTCATTAAAAAAATCCCCGAGGAAGCGTTGCGGGAGGAGATGTGGGTGACAAATCCTTCGGAAAATCCTTGCCTCTGCCTCCTCAGGAGACCTGGGCTAGTGCCAAATCTCACTAGCAAAGAGGTGATTGAAGCTGAGGAACAGAAAATCAACTCTCTTACAGATTTCAGAATGTGAAATGTGCTTTTGTCTTAAGGGCTTCTTACAGGGGTTGAATTTCAACTCTCCGCTTCCATTGCAGCATTTTCTTTTCGCCCTGGCTCTTCGTTCTTTTTCAGATGTGAAGAGTATTTAAGGGATGCTGTTATGCTGTGGGATCAGGCTCAGTGGCCAGTGACTGATGGGGACACTGCACCAAGCCCATTGCTTGCTGGGCCGTTTCAGGAATCTGTCAAACCACTTGGCACGTGTCTGGATTTCCCAAGATTTTTACTGCTTATGATCCCTACACCCTGGCCTAGTGGAAGGTGTCCCTGCTTGTGGCAGGGGGGTTGGAACTAGGTGATCTTTTAAGGTCCCTTCCAACCCATTCTAGGGTTCTATGATTCCCTGTGCTCCTGCGAAGTGCTGTAGCTACTGGTAGGGCAGGCGCACTTGGGTCCCAAACTGGAGGGTTTTGGAAGCCCCCAAACCCCACTGAGGAGAGCAGATTTCTCCCTCCTCTTTATGGAGCACGCTGGGTTGCTGGGATGGGAGGCACATCTCTGATGTGCTGATCTCTGCAGAGGACACGTGGAAGGAGATCTGTGGAAGCTGCAGGGCTTGAGTGTCCTTTTGTATCCAAGACAGGCCATGGTGAGCTGGATGCATGGAGAACTTCCTCGTCCAGGACCTCTCTGCAGAGACTGGGAGACGCTTTGGCTGCGTCAGAGGACTCTGGGAGCCTGGAGAGTGGGGCTGAGTGGGGCTTAAAATAGAATCCTAGAATCCTAGGATGGTTTGGCTTGGAAGGGACCTTAAAGATCATTTCGTCCTCACCCCCCTGCCACGGAGGGGTGACATAAGCTGAGGCATCTCACATTGCTGAGGGGAAGGCAAGGGGGTGGTTGTGGGACCTCCCGGGCAATTACATACATGGATGGTCAGGGATATCGCCTGAGCGCCCCAGCACCGATGCCAGTCTGTCTGGGTTTCTTTAATCACAAGCAGGGTCAGATGAGGATAAGATTGTGTTCTAATAAATATTTGTTAGCAAGTGCTTTCCCTTCCCCCTCCCCACCCCTCGATATTGTTAATTTTCCTTGCAGTAACACGTGCGTTCTTCAGCTTCTGCTGCTCCATGTGTCGTGCTCCCTTACTCCGTCTCGCTCACAGCCACGGAGCGGGAGGAACACTGCCAAGGCTTCTTCTGGGAATTCGCTCTGGTCCCGCCACTTCCCTGGGAGCGCTCAACCGGTGTGTTTTGTTTGCAGGGGGAGTAAAATGCTCAGCTGTCAGCTCCTGAAAGGACAGTGCAGGACCGAGGCGAGGACCAGCCCCTCCTTTGGCTCCGTGTGCAGGTGCCCACACAGCCAGGGTAAGCTTTGGGCGGTGACTTTTGGGAGAGGAAAAGTTGCTAAGCAGTTAAAATGTGACCTCCTTGCCCTGTTGCAAAAGAAGTGAGGCTTTGCTTGAGGCATCCTTAAAATAAAGGTGGATCCTTTCCCAGGTGCACAACCAGGGGCTACGAACAGGGTGTGATAACCCGTGGAAGGGCACCCCTCTCTTTCTGGAGACATTACTGTATTTTCACCGGGTGTGAAATGGCCTTTAAAACCATTGTTAATTGAAAAGCACCGGTGAACACTTGTTTCCTGCTGGAGGCAGGGTTATCCCTGCCCAGGCTGAATGGCTGCAGGGAAGGTGGAGCTGCAGTCAGTGCTCTCTGCAGCGCCTGGGCCCTGGCGTTGCTTAACGTGAGGCTGAATTTCTGATGACTCAGAAGGGAGCTCGGCTGCCCCTCAGCTGTTTGCAGATCTGAGGATCAGTGGGTATGAACCAGCGCTGCGCTGAACAGAGCTGGGACCAAAAGCCAACTCAGCCTCCAAAGTGCCTATAAAAACAAGCAAGGATTTTAGGATTCCCAAGCGTCAACGTTTGCACAGGGCACTCGCAGGCAAGTCCCAGAAAAATAATAAAGTGGATACTAGGAAGGGATTCTTGCTGCTTGCTTCAGTTTCTTTCAGGCCATGCGAGGGAGTGGGGGAAATTTGAACCATCTGATGTATGTTAGTAATGAGAGATATGAATGTTGTATATAAACAGGGGCTTTACTACTGCAGGAGCTGGTGATATTGAGTATCTTATACTTTCTGACTCATAATTCCTGCCTGGTCTGGAGTCTTCTATCAAATATTTTTGTACACAAAGCCTGAGGAATATTTGATGGGAAAGCCCCCTTTCCTTGTGGGACATGCCTGGAAGCCTTTGCTACCAGGTCACAGCAACTTCAGAGCTCTTGGCCACCAGAGTGGGCCAGAATGACACAGGATTGGCAAGCAGGGGTCACTGGTTTGTGTAGCTCCATGACCCGCACCTACGCCTGCAGCACCTCTGTGCTCGCTCAAGGTGTTTCAGCTCAGCTCTGAGTTATCTTCAGGTTGTTCTCTGAGCTCCTGGGCTGTGCTTGACCTGCTGTCCCACCTGGATCTCATCTCTCTGAGGTCTCTAGGAGTTGGACAGGGCAGCTGCCCACACTCAGTTGTAACACCTTTTCTTTCCTTCCTGCCTTTTTCTTCCCCTGAGAAAACAGGGTTAATGTGGGTTTGGCTCCTTTTTGCCCTCCCCTAATAACTTTCCAGCCTGATGGCTGATTGCAGCTGTTCGTGCCAGAGATCTTAAAGATAACGAGTTCCTACCGGCTTGATATAAATAGATGGCCGGGGAGAAGACTTCATCTTTGCCCCTCTGTGCAAGAAGAGTTCAATCCTTATCGGTCCAAGAGCATCTGTGTGTGAGAGAAGGAGGAAGAGAGATGTTATGAGTGCCTGTGGGGAAAACTGCGCTTGGAAACGGTATTCTACTGCATCCTGGAGAATCCCACCGAGACGTCTAACTCCATGGGAAATGGAAGTACTGCTGGCCCTGCTATGGGCTGAGCCCTGTGTGAGGCTTTCTGTTGTTTGCTGTCACCACAGCCTTCCATCAGAGAATGAAAACGGTGATGTGTGTGGTGTTGCCGGCCTGACTCTGAGGAGGAAGCTCAGGAACAGGGGCCTGGCACGGGAGCAGAGGGTTGCAGCCTGCTTCCCAGGGGGATGAGGCTGTCTTAGCCTCTGGCTAGTTGATGGGACATCTTCCTGTTGCAGCAACACTTGCATTCCCTGGAGGATAAACCCCTGTTTCTCGGATGGGCCTCTGGCTCATCACCCAGCTCCTTTCCTGCCCTCTTTGCCTTCTACAGTAAGCTGTTTAATCAAGGGTGCATCAAAATCCATCTGTCTATGCTGGTGTCAACAACTTGGCTTCAGGGACATTTTAAATCATTTTCTTACTGCATTCTGTAATGGATTTTGTTGCTGAGAGAATGGAAAGCAGGGCAGCAAAGGTGTTTTAATTACATCTGCTTGTGGCATCTTGCAGACTTGCCCTGTCAGATGTTCTGGCACAGCACCATTTAGAGCCTGCTTTTGCCAGCACAGGCACGTTAGCTGGGGATTTACTGATCACAGAGGAAATCTTTGCTGTTTCACTCCTGACGTCATCCTGGGGCTGTGTCTTCCTTCTCCACCTTCTCCTTTTCTGGCATGAACTTCTTCCACATTAGAGGATTTTAGTCCTTGCTTATCATGTCACTGGGAAGCAGTGAAAAACCACAGTCACCTGCCTGTTGTCTGAGTGTCATATCTGGGCAGAGCAGAAGTGCTTTTCTTGCTCTTAAGAACCTGTGTTGCTGCAGGAGAAACGTCCCTCTGAACCTTTCCCCTGCTCACATCTTGTTTTCACAGCCTGCCGACATAAAAACAGCTTCCCTTTTTCTGAATCAAGCGGGGGAAGATTGAAGTGATGTCTCCAGCCAAGAGTATTTGGGGGAAGAAGCGGGGAAGGAGAAAGGGGAGGTCGCTGGTCTCGCTGGGCTGGAACACCCTGATCAGACCCATGGGACTGGCTCAGCGGGTGGAGTAAATCCCGGGAAAGACAGGAGTGTGGTAGGTGCAATAAAGCACGTTTTTGGAAGTGCCTGCTCACCACGCAAGAGGAGCTACAGCTGGGTACATGTTCAAATGCCAAGAACTATTGTATCTGTCCATGTTTTAGGTGTATTTGCACCGACGCTCAGGGCTAGTGGTTTCTGCAATGCTGCCTGCGTGTTTTCTGGAGCATTTCAGCAGGTAGCAGCTGCCAGTGCCCATACTTTGACCTGCCTTCTCAAACTGTTAAACAGGCAGTAACTGTTTGAATCAAACCTGGGGTTTGGAGGAAGAAGAGTCTGAGGAGGAGGGCAGAGTTAGTGTCATTTTTTTCTGCATAACTGCTAATACGCGCTTCCATTCTTACCAAAGCTTCTGGCTCTGATTTAACCCAGGTGCCAATCCGCAATTTTTCAATGCTAGAGCGTGTCTGTGGTCCTGACAACACTCATCTGTGTCGCTTCCTCCTCTTAAATAGATATAACCTCAGCTGCAGATTAGAAGTGCTTTGTTTGTCATTTCTGGGCGCTCTGCGCTTGATGCATCGTCTTTTGACAGACACAGGGCAAACTCTGCTCCTCCCTTCTGGCCTGGCTCACAGTGATGGATTAAGTAGGTAAGTAATAGAGTGGTAATGAGATAACCACTGACATCGAGCATTAACGTGGGAATAAATGAAGTTACCGTCCAGAACTAATGGCCTGAACTATCACTGGGTTGTAATTAATGAACGTGGTGCCTGAGATTTACAAGGATATTTTAGGATGCTGCTTGCTTGCAGCTTTGGGTTTTATGGCTTGGTTGGAGAGAAATCAGTTAATGCCAAGAACTTAATGAATGGGCAGAAGCTGTTCTTTGTCAGTTCATAGTGCCCTTTTTGTGGAAGAGACCAGACTGGCACATGTGGAGTATCTGCCTTTTCATTACTTCAGGATGTGGAAGAGGGTGGGATGCTGTGGCCTCGTGAGTCTGGGTCACTCACTCTTTCAGTGCAGGGTATCTTGTAAGTCTTGTTTCTTCTGCTTTATCAGGGCGGAGTAGCAGGAGTCCTGGTGCAAACAACACGTTTGAAGCGAACCCACGGACAAGTTTGCTTGCTTGCAGAAGAGATTGCCGGTGACAGGAATTCTCCATCCGGGACCTCTGAACTGAGCAATGGCAAGCCGCCCTGTTCTGCCCCGTGAAGGTGGGACATCTGGTTCCTTCTTCAGGTCTCCTCCTCCCTGTGGCTCTGTCTCCTGCACGTCACCCCTTCCCTCGCCCTGCTCTGGTGTCCGTGTCATCCACTGACCGCCTGCACCTCTGCATGAGCTTCCTGGAGCAGGAACTGAGGTGCCCAGGCTGCACACAGGCAGCGTGTCCCTGCCCAAGATCTATCTCTGCCTGCTTCCTTGGCATGGAACTCCTCTAAAACACTTCTCCATGTGTGTGTAACACTTCGGAAGTGGTTGCTAGGCTCTTGCAGGAAACACAGCAGAGCAGTCAAAATTCTTCATGGTAATTGGTAGGAATACTCCAGCCACCTCACTGCTGCCTCCCTCATCTTTCCATGGCAACACTCTCCCTGCAGCAGCCCAGGTGCTTGTGGTTGGATATAGCAGGAGTTTTTGAGCCCTCCGTCTTCCAAATCGTCCCTTGGAGCATGGAGGGAACATCTGTACTTTTAAAGGATGGGCATCATGTGATACATCAAACAGCTTCCCTTGCTCTCACCGTATCCCTTTTTTATGCTGTCAGAGACAGAAAATTTTGGAAACGTGCCTGAATTGAACCCTTGCATTTCTTTGGTGGAAAGAGCCGTTGCCCTGTTTTTTGCAGTGGGAATGTAAATCTGCTGAAAGAGACCTGAGTTGTTTCTCTTCCTTCCCGTGGCCTGAGCCATCACACCTCTCTGTGAGCTGGAGAAAGGAGTTGGGACCACACTCGCAGCATCTGGTGAGGACGACGAAATTTCCACTTGCTGTGCCAGCACAAGCCAAGACCCTAAAACTGAACAAAGAAGGGACAGTGTATTCAGGGATATGTACCCTCCTCCCCTGGCCTTGGGAAGTTTATTGCCCTCCACAAAGTACACAGTGTGGTTGTCATTCCTGAGCAGCCCAGGCGGGCTGTTAAATGACAAGGGAAAATTACCCAGTCTGTTCTCCAGAAGGCAAGTGAGTAGGAATTTTCCTCCAACTGATTCAGGACAAAGTTAATGTAGGGAAAGCCATTAAAATTAATGCTGGTAAACAAGGATAAAAACCAGCAGGGTTGTAACAAAATTTGGACCAGATTGGGTTTCCCAGCTGTCGTGCTGCACGCTGTCTTAAAGGCAGTGGGTGGAGGGAGGGGGTAAGCTGAGCTCAAAAAGCTCTTGATGGAGGGGGTTTTAAGGTTGGGGTTGGGGCATCTGGGCTTCAGTGCCACCAGCTTTGTGCTCCAGCACTTTAATCCATTCAGGCCTACTGTCATTTTCTGGGAAGCACTGGTGTTGTTTCGTGTGATGGTCCTTCCATGGGGTATCTGTTTGACTACTCCAGTGGTAATGGGAGCATCCCAGGGAAAATATCCTGGCACAGGAGCTGTGTGTTATGGCAGTCCTCTAGGTAAACAGCTTTTTCCAACCCCACAGCCTACTAACATAAGCCAGTCAACTTCTCCAGAACTCCTGGCACTGGATGTTCAACTGACTTGACACTTTGGAATAGGTCAAATCCTTTATAGCCAAGCCAAAATTTCTAGCCTCAGAACTGAAGCAATGGCCCATATTTTCAGGTGACCACTGATTAGATGCTGCTGGTGAGAAGGGAGAGGTACCAAAGCAGTCAGCCATTTCCTTGCAGTGCCTGAGAGAACTGGGTATTATGTTAGGAAAGAAAGAAGGTAACAGTCTCATCTCTGAGCACGGCCATCTTCAGCACAGATGAACAGCATAGATGCCAATATCCATAGAAAACTTCCCAGTCCGCCAGTCAGTGAAAACAACAGCAGCTAAGATCCTTTGGTTCCTCAAGAAGCATCATGTCCCTTATATATCTCCCTAGTGAGGCTGTGTTTGCTCAGATTTCAGTGGTTTGGATGGCTCTGTCCTGGATGGTCAGACTTTGCAGGGCAGGTTGGGTTTTTGTGGAATCTCCATGCAGCGGCTCCCAGAACAAAGTGAAGGTGCTGAGATAAGGAGCTGTGATGCCTCCAGCCCAGCGCAGAGAGCTGGAGCTGGATGTCTGAAGACATCTTCATCAAAGAGATGAAGGAGAGTCTGGGCAGGTCAAGACCGATGCTGGAATGGGAAGCAGCATGGAGGGAGGCCAAGAGCTCAAAAAGCTCTTCTATTTGAGCCCTCGTCCCTGTGGGAATCCACAGGCTGCCTCTGTGGGGAGGCATCAGCCCCTTTTCACCAGTCAGGCTGCTGTCAGGTTGTTGCCTCAGAGGTAGAGAACTTTCTTTTCTTTTTCATGAGACATCACCAAAGAACCAGGGTAACAGAATTATTTTTCTGTGACTATGTGAAACATTTTATTTTTTCATTTGGATTATTTGAAAACTAAAACTGTTCATGGGTTTTAAAATTCATGTCCCCTCCAGGTTGCTTTACTTTGTTTTGTTTCTTATTCCCTCTCCTTTATTCCTCAGAGGAAACCATCCAAACCTACACAGTGTGTTATTTCTTAAGGAAATGCAATCGTTTTCCAGTCAAACCTAGGCTAGAAATGCTTCTGGTGATTCATTTGTCTGAGAAATTTAAAAAAACCTTGGATGGAACGGAAACCAGGCTGGTTCAGGCAGAGTTTTCTTGTGTGCGAAGACCCAGTTGAGCGGGGGAGTTCTTTCAAAAGCTTTTAACTGAAAAAAAAAAAATAAAAGTTTTTATAGGCTTTGTTTGGGAGACTTGGGCTCCAGCCATTCTTTTGTTGCTGCTTCTTGTGTGGTACCAAGATCTGGAGCCTGGTTATCTTGGTCCCGGCTTCCCGTGCCTGCTGCTTTGCAGGGTCGCTGCTTCTGTAGGGCGGGATGGGGGGGATGCTGGTGATGCCATCCTTGCCTTGGCTACTCTTTGTGCCACAAGTCTTTCTAAAGAACAAGGGTCACATGGGTGCAGAGTTGCCTTGAGTGCAGCAGGGACCTCCTGCCACCACATGGTGAGGGGTCCAGGCCCTGCATTCATTATTAGGGTCTGCTCAAGCTCCTTACAACCAACAGCCCCTTTTCTGAGGTTTCCCAGCATCCAGCAAGCTTCAGAGCCAGGCACCAGGAAGGCAGACTCAGCGGCAATAACCACCACGAGTGGTTGCCCCACCTTTAAACCAAGCCCATTTAATGGTGTGCTCTTTGAGACACGGCTTTCTGTTCCCTCGGGCACGAAGGAGTCGTGGGAAACCCCCAGGCAATGGCTGAAATCAGATGAGCAGATATGTCACATCCCAAGAGTTATCCTGGTTTTTGGGGGCTGTTCTTATCATCTCTGTGGGATGTCCCAGAGATAGCAAGATTGGGGGCAAGGAGCATCATGGAAACAGGGCTGGCTGGAGAGGCTTGGGCAGCAGGGATGCTTCACGGGGGACAGGAGTGGTGGCAAGTGCTGGTGTGACTGGGAATAGAGCCTGATGTGGGCTGGGTAGAAGAGAACACCACTCCTGTACTGACTTCTCTTCAAGCTGCCACCTCTGCTGCCTAGTGCTGGCCAGATCCACGGTGTAACTGCTCATCTCCAGTCCCTGCCTCCTCTGTGCCCCACGTGCTGTTTTTCCTATAAATAGTCCAGTGGGAAGCCACAGAGCCACCGCAGATGGCCCCCAGTTCCCCGTGCAGTCTTGTGTGAGATCCCAGATAGGAGCTGTCAATTCCTTGCCTCGAGCCACCCATGAAACCTCATTAAAAATGGTGTCCTCTTCCTTAACCCCCAATCACTTCCCCTCTTCCCACTCCGACTCGCCTGCATTCAAGCACCCTTATTAAACATGCACTTCCAAGCAAGGAGCGCTGACTTTCCCTTAATTGAGGCATAATAATTAGAGCATTAACACATTAGGAGGGTGAGACAGCATGTTTAGCTTTTGTGATTAATTATCTGAGGATTGTAATAAGTTGTTAAGACATTAATTACTCTGGCATGTTTATTGCTCTTTATTGCAGAACAGACACTTGGTAGCTGCAAGTGCTGGTTCCTCTGGCAGTAGAGTGAGAAGGGAACTGGAGGGAGGAGACCACCTACTCACCCACAGTGAGCTGCTGCTGGTGGGGACAGGGCAGGGGCATCCCCTGGCTCTGCCTTGGTGACCAAACTGGTTTATTCCTAACAGATGGATATAGAAGTGATATCTAAGTCCCTTAGGACAATCCAGGACCTGCAAGGTCCTTTCTGATATTTTCATCTGGGTTTTTCTCCGTCAAATGAAGTGTTTGCTTCCTGGTGGTTTGAGCTCCCCCTCATTGGGCTCTTTGTGTTGCCAGGTTTGGTCAGTGTGGCTCAGTCTCTGTCTGGATCTTACCAGGAGGGTTGTCTGTATTAAAGACAGACTGAAGTTCAGAGTGTCTGCAGTGGGCAAGGAATGAACCAGGACGCCAGTGCCCTCCTTCACCCCTCCATTGGATGAATTTTCTTCTGGATTTTTGGAAAGTAAGTTAGGGAAGGGTTTGGAGAGGTTTGGGTGGATATAGCCTCCTCTTCACACAGCAAGCTGCTCTGTGTCCCCTAGACAGCCCCATGCTGGTCAGTAAGATGGGGTCTGATGGTGGAGCTCAGCCCTGGAGGATGAGTAGTTCTTGTGTGTTCCTGAAACTCTGAGAAAGAGAAGAAGCAGCCAAATCAGCAGGATGATGTGGTGGGCCTGTTCCCAACCTTCTGCCCTTCCCATGAAATACTCCTGCTGAGGGACCCTCCCTACCCCAACCTCCCCCTGCCGTTATCTGGGCTGGGGAGAACGCTGGAGACACAGCGGCAGCCCCAACCACTGTCATGGGTAAAGGGATTTGGGAAGATGGTGGAAGACAAGAAGACAGCGAAGCTATGGGTGCAGTGTGTTGATATCAGTTTCCCTTGGGACCCCTGGGCCTGATGTTTTCTGGTTTCCAGGCTGTTCTGTGCCCTCATGTTATCGCGACACGTGCCTGTGTCTCGGACAGCGGCTGATGGATGCAGGGGGCAGGAAGGGGGCCTTTCTCTGTTGCCTCTTTTTAAAGTTAAAACTTTAAAACATCAGTGATGGTCCTGACTAGTCTTTATCCTTCCAGGATTGACCCAGCGGTCACTTTCCCTGTGGCTTCCTCCAGCTCAAGCCAGTGTCGCTGTCACTCAGTTGTCTGGATGGCTGGGGAGGAAAAATCCCTTCCCTGTGTACAGTCTGGGATCAGTCCTGTGTCAGCTGAATGTGATCTGCTGCCTTCAGCCCCTCAGAGCCCCAGCCTGGGATTGGCATTCACTGTCAGGTACCTGCTTCTTGCATTCAGAGTATGGGACGTGTCAGCCCGGCATTCCCAGCTCAGCTCCCGGGGACAAGGCCGGTCATGACTTACGAGTTTTAGCACTAAAAGGAGAATTTCCTCTAGATGTGTGCAATAAGACAATGGCACTGACCTGTGATCCTGGCATTGAGCAGCGTTAATGACTCCCCTTTGCAGGTAATAAGCAGCAAATGTACACATTTTGGGGAGATCTGAATATTTTTTCCTTCCTTTTAAGACTGCTGTCTTCCTAGGCCAGACTTAATTAGCAGACCTCATTATTTCCTGAAATGTAACTTGACTTCCATTGAATGAGAATTGTTCAGTGGATGGGGAGCAGCAGAGCGGTGCTGCAATATTCATATTGTTTTAATTGCAACATTAACATTTCATGCCGCTCTTGGCACACTTTCAGGTGCGGCCCTTTAGCTCAATACAACACTCTGAAAGGTTGGATCAGAACAATTAGGATGGAGTGACTGGATTTCTGGATTTTCTTTTTTTTTCTTTTTTCTTTCCTTCTGCTTTAATGAACACGAGCTTGGATTCAATCCCCATCACTCCTTTTGTTGGGCAGAACAGGGAGTCAAACACCCCTGGAGTGTAAATCCTTTTTTTTTTTCTTTTTTTGGAAAAAGGGATGTGCTGTAGTGCATGTTTGAATTGTCCTTTTGTGGAGCTGAGGCCCCACAGCTACAAGTGATACGTGATCCACCAGGCTGGTGGCACCTCCTGGGAATTGACCTTTACCGGGTGGATCAGTCAAGTCCCAAAAATGCGTGTGGCCAGCTGGGCCAGTGTCACGTGTGAGCTGGAGGGGAAAAGGCTGTTTCTCACTTCTCAGTTACTTCCAGGGCTCTGGAAGGCCTGAGGCTGGAAATGACACTGTGAACAGATAATGCCTGGGTCAGTGCAGATCCCAAACAAGCACAGATCCCTGCTCTGTCCCCAGATTGCATATAGGGTCTGGCTTTCCTGCAGCAGGGACACCCTGAAATGCCGAGCTCAACCTCAGCAAGCTCTGGTCACCTTTGATGCCTTGCCAGGTTGCTTGCCCTGAAACTTCCCCATGTCAGAGAGGGGTGATGAGTGACAGGAGTTCCTGGCAAAAGCAACTCTGGATTCTACCCTGAAACAGCCTAATGAGGGTCTCCAATTAATTAGGTCACTGAAAGGGGCTGAGCAAGGAAGGCCAGCCAGCCGGCCTCGTTAGTGGCTTCTTGGTGTTGTTATCCAAAGGTTGTATCACCCTGTGTGATATGAACTCTAATAGACTTCAAAGGAGAACCAAGAGGATGTTCTGTCCCCTTCAGCCTTGAAGAGGAAAGGGTCTCTGTGGGCATGTCCCTTCCATCTTAGGCAGCAGCTGAACTCAACCATAAGTGTGGGATGGCAATTAAAGTTGCAAATACAGTAGGACCTTGGTTTGCTCACTAGAAGAAGGGCAAGGGAAGGGCTCACATGCCATTTCCAGGGGCTTTCCAACATCTTAGCTGGCTGGCCCTCCTATGAGGTAAAAAAGGCTTGAAACCCTCTCCAGCTAGTACTGTGTGCAGTGGGATCCATGAAATCTCATCTCCTGTGGATATACAGTTTGGGTTTGGA
Source organism: Pseudotriccus pelzelni (assembly GCA_035584735.1). NCBI lineage: Eukaryota > Metazoa > Chordata > Aves > Passeriformes > Tyrannidae > Pseudotriccus > Pseudotriccus pelzelni. Next base: position 27,232,236 of record JAWMRA010000005.1, on the reverse strand, counting down.
GTCTCTGGTGTCTCGTAAGCTGTTTGTGCTGAATGGAGCATCTCCCCTTCCCGGGATATTTATAGTCTCTCTCTCTCTCCCATGCAGATTGTCAGATGTCTAATAAGGGATGATACACTACAGTTTGAAGGTGCTAATAATGTCTCTCCTCTGATAGTCTATTCCTGTGAAATTTATAGGCTCTGACTGTCTCCAAGACCTCTGTTTCTCTGTCACATCAGGTTGAAATCTGTTTCCAGTGTCAGAAGTCGCTGGGGAGTGGGCAGAGGACAGATTGATGCAGCAGGATTGAATATGCTTTGCACTTCTTAGGAAATTAGGCTGAAAACGCGACCAGCTCTGTTTCCTGCAGGTCTGGGGTGGGGGGCAGCTGTGGCTCAGATCACGGATTTGTGTGTTTGGGAAAGCAAGCCGGTTATGTGGGAGGAAGGTGATGAGCTCAGAGACTACCCGGGAGGAGGAATGCTCAGCCTCCACTGCCATGCTGTGGGTTCCTCAGGCACATTCGAGCTGCCTGGGGCGACCAGCGAGTGCAGAGCTTGGCCTCTTGCGGGAAACAGCCCTCGAGGAGGATAAACGAGCCAGCCCGGAGCTCCTGGCTGGTGTGAAGAATTGCCTGGCTAAAGGATAATGAATGCCACAGCAGGAGACAGAGCGTTTCTCTGAGGCCATTCATCCCCTTTATCACCCCGCTAACAAGCCCCAGAGCGCCTTCGGAGAGAGTTCTCTGGAGCAGCACCATCCCTCAGCCCTGCTGCTGGCTGGGTGCTGGGAGTCAGGGACACGGGAAAACACAGACCACCCCCCCAAATAGCAGCAGGGCAGTGCTGCGGCTTTGCTGGCGTGGAGACCGTGCCCTCCTTCGTGCCGTACTTGGTGCCACCGGAGGGGTCTGGATGTCAAAGCCAAGCATCCGTCTTTTTTTAAAAATACTTCTGGGCAGCACCTGCAGCACCCTTAGGAGCATTGCTCTATCCTAACTCCCAGCTTGTCTGAGATGTAAGATTTATAAGATTTACACAGGACCCAAGAGGAGTTTGGGGCCGCCGGCGCGGAGGTAAGTTGGTTCTGCTTCACTTGCAGCACAGCTGAGCCTGTGCGTGAGCCCTGTGCGAGGAGGAAAGGGCAGGAGTGATGTGCTCCTGGTAAAGAGCTAATAAAAGCTAATTCATCCCTTTGCTCCGAGACAGTAGGAAGCATTAGTGGCTGGCTGAGTGCCTCCTCCACTGCGGCAGCGTGCTGGGTGCCTCCGCCTTCCCCCTGGCTGGGAGCAGAGCGTGTCCTCCCGTGGAGGGGAAGGCGTCTCCGTCGGAGCTGCGCCGGCTGCAGCCGCGTCAGCAGGCAGCCCGTGGGGCTCTCTGTAGGCTGGCATCCCTCCTGGGAGGAGAAACCGGCCAGAAAACCTGGGCAGGTGGGTCTGGGAATGAGGATGGACATCCCTCAGGTCGTGGGGACTTCAGCTCCGAGCAAACGCCTTCGTCTCTGTCCCAGGGCTTGGGCTACAGCTCATGGGAGCAGAGCAAAGCTGGGCTATAGGAGACCCTCAAAAAGGCTGGAGCCATTTGTGCCCAAGTGGGTGAACAAATAGGTTGGAACACCTTCACCAAACAGCTTGTGTGCTCACCTGTGCACTGCATGGGCAGGTCCGTGCTGTGCCTCCCTGCATGCCCACCTGCCAGAGTGATTTGTGTCTGGGGCACGGGGCACAGTGGGTGAGCATCAAGTAGAACTAATTGCCAGTAATTGGAAGGTTTTTTTTTTCTTTTTTTCCTCCCGTTTGTTTTCTTAATTTCTCCTTCTTATCCTCCTCCAGGTTTAGCTGTTGGAGGATGCGTTTTGTTTGGTCCATGGTAAGAAGGGAAAGCAAACGGGAGAGTTTGCGTTGTGTTTGTGTGTGCTCAACAAATGCCGGCGGGTTTGTAGGGAAAAAAAAAAAAAAAAAAAAGACAAGAAAAGCTGCAAAGCTTTGCAGATGAAGAGGGCCATGATGGGTAATTGGGTTGTTCCAGTGAGGGCAGCAACAGTAGGGGAGCAGCAGTTGGTGGGGATGGCCTGGAGTGTGTCTGCAGAGCTGCGGAGCAGAAGAGAAAGTGTGTCATGGAGCTGGGTGTCTTCCTGCACATCAGCAGGAAGATTGTAACCCTAATTTTGTCTCTCCATTTTTTTTTTTACCAGGATGTCTCCAAGCATTTTAAAAGGAAGCTAACACCACAGATTGGAAAACTTTACATCCTGAGGCTTCAGTAACTGGTTTGGAGCCAGCCAGAGGAACCTGTAAGTGCTGAGTCCTCACGCTCTCCTCCCAAACCATCTGCACTCCAGTCCTTGGCCTCTCTCCCAGGCCCCTGTGCTGACCAGACTGATGCTGGGGAGCTCACAGGAGGCCAGTCTTGTCCCATAGGGTGCAGGCAGGACATGTTGGCTCCTGTGGCCACTGCCATCAGCTGGACTGGCTCTGGGAGGGAGGATGCTGGCACATCAAGTGGCCCTTCAAAGTGGGGTTGAATTTATAGGGGTGCACACTGGTCCCCGTCTGTGAGGCCCCTGCTCCTGCCGTGCCCTCTCTCAGCATTTTGGGAGGAGTTCACTTACAGTTTCAAAACACGTGGTGCTTTTTCTTGGTTTTGCCCAGCACCACTAAGTGTCGAGTTGAAGGGAAATACAATACATCACCTTCCTCTTGGGCTGCCAATCAGCCAAGAGGAACAGAGATTAGCCTTCAATCACACGGGGGGCCAGAGCTGAAGGAAACCTTCCCGAGGACACGCTGGAGAAACATTTTCATTAGTGGAGGAGAAGCTGACGGAGATGGAGTGGCCCTTCACCTCAGCTGCCAGACCTCTGGCCTGCCTGGCGCTAACAGGACGGGGAGATGCTGACAGAGGAGCTGGTGCCAGCTGCAAGTCTGTAAGTGCTGCCTGCATCCAGATGTGAGGAACAGCTGTGACACAGCAAAGCAGCCCTGTTAGAGCCTGGTGGGGGTGGGTTTGGTTTGGGGTTTTTTCACTGCTAGAAGCAAAGTGGCTCTCTTGATTAAAAGGGGAGGGAAATGGGTGCTGGGCCACACACCGGAATGGATACCCTGGCACGGGCCAGAAAATGATGTCCTTGGGTGATAAGGTCTGTAGATCCAAGAGATATCATGGCCTCTGCCTCCTGCAACACGTTTTGCCAGTTTAACAGGACAGCCTTTGTGGTAGTGGAGGCTTCCTCTGCTCTGTGGAAAGCTGTTCCACAGCCTGCTGTCGCCGGCGTTTGCTCTTGCTCTGCATCCCCCCAGAGCAGTTGAGGTGCCCAGGGTTCGTTTCTGCTATTGACATCTCCTTTGTGTTGAAGAAACACCCCCTGGACCCCAGCTGGGTGCCTGGCAGAGACCTGTCTGTCCCGGTTACTGGGAATTAGCCAGCAGGATCCCTGCAGCCACATCTGCCGTCCCCCACCACCTCACCTCCCCGGGGCTGGCGTGCTCCTGACAAAGGCAGGCTCCATCTCTTTCACTCACAGCTGAAGGATGCCTTGCCTGGTCCTGTCTTGCAGGTTGGAGGGAAATCGTTTTAATTTGTGTGGCACATTCCTTTGGGCGGGAGGTGGGGGGAGAAAAGGGGAAAAAAAAAAAATCCAGCAGAAACTCTGGCTATTCTGGGTATTTTTAGCTGTTTGCAAAGGACCATTAATAACTCTTTCTCTCTTTTTCTTTTTTTTTTTTTTTAACTCCCTGCAGACCGTTCTCTCTCAGGGGCTGCCTGTGGTGCTGCATTAACATCCCATCTCTGTGGTGAAGGTAAGCAGGTTCCCAGCTTTCTGAGAGATTCCCAGGGAGCCTCATCTCTCCTCTCCCTGCGTGCCCACAGCCCTCTGAGAAGGGACTCCCTGGCTGGGAGGGTGAAGGCTCAGAGGCATCCGCGCCTTCTGGGATGGGTTTTATCAGGAACGGGATTTGAGCTTCCTGAGAGGGAGGCAGCCCAGCCTGGCAGCCAGGCAGTTGGGCTGGAACACCAAATCAAATGTGGCTTCTGGTTTTGGAGCATTCTCACACTAAGGTACCTCTCACATCACCCTCCTCCCTCTCAGACCTGAGTGCAGCCAAAATGAGAGGAAAACCTGGCTCTTGAGCATTTCCCCCCCCACAATGCCTTCACCTGGCCTGTATTCCCTTTTCTCCTACAATCTCAGCTGGCTGAATTTCAGTGCCAGCCTATTGAAAGGAAAGGCACGTGCTGGCTTATGGAGGGAGAGAGACCTGAGACAGGATAAATCTGGAGGCAATGAGATTGGGGGGAGGCAAGTCAGCTGCTCTGACACTTTTATTATGGAGCCAGGCTGCTTGGGAATGAATCTTTCTTGAAATGCGTTGCTGGATGACATTTCTGCCAGGTCTCAGCAGTAACCTTCTCCAAGCCTTGCTGCCCAGCCCTGTGCTTGCCTTTTCCTGGGACAGAGAGAAGGAATGTCAGCTATACATGCCACAGGCTCCATACACCTCCAGTCAGTGTGAAGACACATGGACTTTGGCACCAGAAGCTCTTCAAGCTTTGGTGACTTACAGCTGCATGTGTTGTTTTGCAAAGGAGGTGTCGGCTCTTGTGTTTCTCACTTCAGAAACAATGATGATATAACAGAGACCAAAATGAAATCCTCCTTGGAGTTGCCAAGAGTGATGGATAACTGCAGGAAAATATTATTCTATGGCTCTGGAAAAGGAAGATCTACTTGCTTAGTAACCTGGTAATGAGGTAGTGGCTCTGCTCCGTGCAGAGACTGGAAGCCAGGGGAGATTTGGGGTTACAAAGAGGGCTGGGCAGAGTTTGCTGCCCTCTCAGCTCCTTTCCTGTATCACTGTCAACTTAGATTTCACGTCAAGAGGGTGATGTTGTGCCTGGCGGTGACAACAGCAGAATGTCACTGGCAGAGGTGAAATCTTTCCCTCCGTGAGGGTAATTCTTCCTTTCCCTTCCCCTTGGCTCATGTCAAGAACCTCTGGCTCCCGGTGCCGAGCGGGCCGTGCACACGTGCTGCTCAGGGGACAACTGTGCTGAGCTTCACTTTTCTTGCCGTCTTGGTAAGCAGCTCTGTGTCGCTGATGCCTCCCGGCTGCGTGGTGACCCGGGACAAAGGGAAGCCCCTTGTCACTGCCTGGGAGAAGCTGGGGCCATGGGAAGCTGCCGCGTTTGCCATCGTGGCAGCACCGCTCAGAGCGCTGCTCTGCCGTGCCGGCACACTCGTATCATCTCAGCAGTTTTGCCAGGGATGTCCCTTCAGAGACCGTTTGTGCTCTTCAGGGGCCAGGTGTGAGCTAGGTCAGGGTCTGAGGGGCAGACTTCCACATGTTAATGGGTAATGTCCCCCACAGGCTGTCTCTCACCTCCTCTGAACAGCAGCTGATCTTGCAGAAGTGTGCCTGTGCCCACCCGCTCCGGCAGCCCCTCTGCCAGCTTCTGTCCCCAAGGGCCAGTTCAGCAAAGCTTAGTGTTGTTCTGGGTCCAGCCTTCATTTTCTAGCTGGTTATGGAGGAGAGGAAGAAGGTTATTGCTGCCGCTGGTGCCAGGCCACGCCAGAAAACAGGCAGGGGACCCGCCTCTCAGTGCACTGAGAGATCCAAGTGTTTAATCTGACTCTGTTTCTCTCTTAGCCCTGAACCTGTTGTGTCTTTTCCAGCTGATGCCCGAGCCTTTCTTTGTTATTTTTATTTTTTTTTTCCCCTTTTCTCCTCACCTTATGAAAAATGGCTTTCCCATCTGCATCTGTCAGGAGTGTGCCGAGCCGGGGGTACGGCTCAGTGAATATCCAAATGCACGGTTGGACCGTGGCCCCCCTGACAGGCTGGAGATGAATTCCAAACGTGCAGGGAGAAGAGCTCCTGCTGCCTCTGATGGTTGTTTTTCTTATCCCGAGGAGGTGTGAGAATCGCCTTTGGGAGCAGCGCTTCCTTCTGCTCCTGTTCCGCCTTTACCAAGGATCAGTTCTCTACCATCCATCATCAGGCGAGCCCTCTCCTCGCTCCCACGTCTCAGCTGCTGGTGGGAGTGCTGGGGAAGGGGGAAACGGTTTTATCCTGCTTTTTACTACCATCCTTTTTCCTCTCCCTTTTGCATCCCACCTCCTAGGCCTCTATTACAAGGCAATTGGCAGGCTGGGGCTGGAGGGCACTTGCCATTGCTTGCTGATCCAAGTAGAGGGGAGGGGATTGTTTCATATAATCATAGAATATCCTGAGTTGGAAGGGACCCACAAGGACCATTAAGTCCAACTCTTAGACCTACACAGGACACCCCAACAATCCCCCCTGTCCCTGAGAGCGTTGTCCAAACACTTCTTGAACTCTGTCAGGCTTGGAGCTGTGATTACTGCCCTGGGGAGCCTGTTCAGTGCTCAACCGCCCTCTGGGGGAAGAACCTTTTCCTAATATCCAACCTAAACCTTCCCTGACAGAGCTTCACGCTATTCCCTTGGGTCCTGTTACTGGTCACCTGTTTGACCTTACCCAGGGGGCTTAAAATGTAATTTTGATGGGTATTTTTCAGAGGTGTTGTGCGTGCCTCCCTGTTAAGATGCACTGAAAGCACCCAAGTGCTCCTGCACGTCTCAGCCTCGCTGTGTCCCCTTCCTCTGCTGCAGGTGAACAGAGCTCTGGGGCTCGGCAAGGAGGAATTCACCATCTCTGAATTGTGGAACTCTGCAGGGGCACTCAGGTACCCAAAGAGAGGTGACAGCCTGCCCTGACAGCCGTGAATTTGCTGAGCTCTTCTCCTGCCCCTTGGCTTTCTGCAGTGTGGTGCACGAGCTGCTTCCCTGGCCTTGATGTGCAGAGAAGCTTTCAGCCGGGTGGGCTCAGAGGAGCAGGCAGGCAGAAAATGAAATGAGTCTCTCTGTGCTCTTGCCACAGCTATCTGGTCAAGGAGGGGAAGTTTCTGGGTGGGCAGACCCCCTCTTTGGCAGGAGGAGAAAGCAGGCAGCTTGAGCTGGGCTGGTTTTTCCACAAGCAGATGGATGTTCAGTGGGGACCCAAGAAAACCCTCTCGCTCCAGGCTATCTGTGAGCCCTCCAAACCAGAGCGTTGTGCTGACACAAAGCATCGCTCCGTTGATGCTCAGCCTGAATTGCCTCTTCCAGGCGCCTGATTCGGGACACAGCGACCGTCCCCTCCTGCCACCAGCTCCCGGGAGGAGCCAGCTGCCTTCCTGCAACCGGGCAAGGATGGAGCCGGGGCCGTGGAGCAGCGAGGAGGGAGGAAGGCGAGCGACGGCAGATTCCTCCGGCATCTCCACGCCGCGGGGCTCTTGGCGAGCGGCGTGCTCGTCTGCTTTGAAAGCTCTTAGTGCTCCTGCAGGTGGGAGCCAATTTGTCTGCTTTCCTGCCCAGGTGCCATCTGCTTGTAGGATTGCCTGTGCGGTGGATGAGCACGACGGGGATGGCGAAGGGAAAGGGCTGCTGGGCTGGGAAAGATGAGCCTAAAACTTTTCCTTGGGTATCATCTTCAGCGCTTCTGGCTGCCGTTGTTCCCTCTCCCCTGCATCGCAGCGGGGAAATCGCAGCCTGTCATTTGCTGTTCCTGGAGCGTGGAGGGGAGCTGAGGCACTGCTAATAGCAAACTATCATTCTAATGCTAATTTCCTACCATTAGCTCAGGCTGGGGGAGGCTCAGCCTGGGTGGAGGGAAGCCATTAGCAGATGGAGAAAGGGGGAGATGTGTGCGGATTTGTTCTGCACCCCCAGAAGGGATTTTCAGAGGGCAGATGATTAACCACCGCTGGGCAAATTGGTAACACGAGCTAGGTTCAGTCTCTGGCGGACGTGGGAGGAAAGGAGAGAGGATGCTTCGTTCCAAGTTGTCCTTCCTCTAGGGATTTCTGGAGCGCTTCAGGCTTTGGCTTGAGTTTGGTGTCAGCTGCTTTGTGCCAGCCCTCGTGTGCTGTGACCCAAGGGATGCTCAGAGCGCTGGCAGGGCTGCGGCTGGGGGCATCAATGTCCTTTCAACAAAGGAGCCAGGCGGGCTTGGGTTTAGCTGCTGTCTTTTTGGGAGGAGCTTCCCAGTTCAGGAGCCTGGACATCCGTGTTTGGTGGCAGGCTTCAAAGCAGGGAAATTTTGAATCCACCTTTGAGATAGCCAGGAGCTAAAAAAGAAACCTGTCCTTTTGCCACAGGAACAAACCCAGCTGCCCCAAGCTGGAGAGCTGCCAGGAGAAACCAGGGGCCGAGTTTGGAGCTGGGAAGGAAAATGAACTATTTCCTTGCCCTTTCCAGAGGTGGGCATGCCTACATCCAGCCTCTTGATCAGTCAGTCTCCTCTAGAGAAGTCGCAGGGCCTGTGCTGCTCCCTGCACTGGTGTAGGTGCCTGGGAGCTTCTGGGGTGTCTGAAGAAGGTGATGGGCTACAGTGTGACTGTAGGGTCTGTTTGGAATTCTTTGGGCAAAAGTCAGAGAGGTTTCTCTACCATTTCTAGACCGGCTTGGAAACCTTGGGACTAAAGGGATGCAAGCTGTGCCTGGCTGGGAAGAAACTGGCTGCCTGCTACTGAGGGACAGCGTTGTTTGAAGGCAAGGGCCTGGTATTGTCCTGATCTGTGGTGTGACACACCTCCTGAAGATCCAGCAGCTTGTCTGTGGTGATCTAGACCACTTCATTTCATAGGGAAGTGTACAAGGGTGGTGTTTTTTTTTTTAAACCCACTTAAAGACGGTTTTAAAACTCTTTTGTCATCTAGCAGAGACGCAGCGGAGGGACAAAATCAGCCACAATAAACCAGGAACGGGTTAAATGGCAAAGGGGGGGAAGGCAAGAAGGGACTATCCCGCCAGGAGGACAATAGCACAAGGCTCCATTAGCAGAACAGCAATGCTCGCTGTGGTTACCAGCTTTCAGATCCATCCCGGTGTGGAGCGTGACTCACTGTTGTTTAAGAAGCTATTTCCATCTGAAAAAAAAAAAATGGCTCCTACCTTTTCTAGGGGCTCTTCCCTGCCTTGTTTGAAGAGAGGAGCAAAAAAAGTGAAGGGCTACTTTTTCCTAGTCAAGGAGGCTCAAACAAACTTTCCCCCAAGTAGCTGAGCAAGGAAATCAGCACGTTATGTGTTCTCAAGAATAATACAATCAAAGCAGTGGTGGGGGAAAAAAAGGTAAGAATAAAATAGCATTGCTTTTCCCAGTTCAGCACTTTGAATAATGAGCCTGCAAGCCAGAGGGAGAGCTCCCAGGAGAGGAGCTGTGTACGGGAGATGGACGCAACAAGTGTCTCGGATGGGCCGGGATCTGAAGCGATCTCGCTCTAATTTTCTACATCAGTGAGAACACAGCACAACACCATCAATCATAGTCAACTTCCCCTCAAAAGCCACCTCCTGCCTCTCTGTATGGCAGGTCCCCCTCTGCTCCTGCCCCCGCTGGGGACCGCAGGTGTCCCGGACAGCAGCGCTGCCAGCACCTTCCCTCACAGGAGGGTTCTTCGTCGTCGTGTTCGAGCCTGCTTGTGTTTCTGCTTTTCTCCTTCCTCCATCCCCAGCACCTGTTCCTTGCCAGTGCTCCATTTCCAGATGTGCCTCCCCCTCCTGGAGCCAGGAAAGGCCAAATACTCCTTTAATCCCCGATGAGGAGAAGGTGTGGAACTGCCTGTGCTGGTAAACCCGCTGCGTGCTGCCAGGGGGAGGGGTGGGTGTGGTTTTGGTGCCCCTGCTGCTCAACTGAGGTTGGGGAGGTTGGACTTTGCAGCTCCCCTGAGGCCATCAGGGCATGTTCTGGCGATTGCTGGTACTGGGACTGGCTCCTTCTCCCCAGCTCTGGGCATGGAGCACCTAAAGGGATCGTCTTTCATGCTGGGCTGGTGGTGCAATGCAGCAGCTTCTGGTCCCTCATTTCTCCTTCTGTGAAGTCCTCTCTGCTCCTTCGTGGCCCGGGCAAGTGTTTCCACCACACCAGGAGCAGCAGCACTGGTGATGGGGCTCCTCCTGGGCAGGCCCAGGCCAGGCACACTTCTAGGCTGGCCAGAGGGATGTGGGTCTGTGCTGGTGGCTGTTCCTTCTACTGGAGCATGGGCACAGCTGGTGGGGTTCGGTGCCCCTTGCTTCTTCATCTCTCTCATGTGCTTTTACTCTCAGACCTACCAAAACCTGGCTGAATGTCATGGCACAAACGTGGTTTCACAGCCCTGTTTCTGGCTTCGTGGGCTCAAGCACCAGCTAGAAAACCAAGGCCTGAACTTCTTTCTTGAGCACAGCCCTAGAGAGGAGCACCTTCTGAGGAAACTCTTGCAATTGCCACCTCCTTCTCAGCCTCTTCACCGGCTCCTGAGAGCTGCAGAGCATCCTTGACCTCTGTCTCAGGCACGGTTTCCTGCATGTATCAGCCCTGCTCCGGTGTTGTGGAGCTATTGCTGGCATCTGTAATCGCTGTGTTGTTTACTTCCCAAGTGCCTGCCCTTTCTGTAATGAGCTGTAATTCATCCTGGTTTATACAGGGCTCGGAGATACCTGGAACAAGGAGGGTGTGCCATTAAACCACCTTCTAGGCTGCTCTCTGGACCTGGGATTGCTGATCTCCTGGAGATGTAAAACGAGGAGGACAAGGGGGACCAGATGGAAATGGGGAATAATTACCTTGCAGGGTTTTTACCCAGGGCTGGCTGGGTTGGAAACTGCTGTGAGCTGCCACGCAGGTGCAGATGGATGGTTACGGCGCACAGGGCAGAGGAATGAAAGATGCCTTTTTAAAGCATCTGCCTTCCTCTCTTCCTCTGCTTTATAACCTGTTTTTATAGAGACTGCACGAGGAACACATTTTTTTTATTAGCAGCTTGGGAGTGGAGAGTAATAAAGATTAATTTTTTTAAATAATTCCTTGCATTATCTTTTAATTTCCTGTGGCAGGGTTTGACTTTTAAATCTGCAAATGGACTTTACTGCTAATGTGCTCATCAGTTCAGAAGCAGCAGCCAAAGGAGCTGTGGGACTCGGTGAAGGTGGGAGAGGCCCCAGGGTTGAGCCTGGAGTCCCAGAAGAGGCTGTTCCATCAGCTAGTCCCTGGCCAGAAGGACCCTTTCAGCTCCACAGCTGTATCTCCATCCCAAAAAAACGTGGAGAGGTCTAACCTGTACTGCAGCTCATGGTGTCCGTTTTGCTTCCTTCCGCTGATGGTGATGATGAAGCTCCCACGAGGAGAAGGAGGGAAGCCTGGTGGCCGTGCTGTGCTGCTGTGGCTGATAGATCCTTGCTGGCCTGCAACCCAGGATGGTGTGTCCTGCTGGAACCTGTGCTGAGCTGTGTGGGAGGGTGGGCACAGGGGTCATCCAGACCAGTGGCCTCGCTGGCATTTGGGGAAGGCGGCTACAGGACTGGGGACGGGGGGAGATGTCAGGAAGGGGGTGAAGCGTAAGAGAGAAGTGATAGAAAAAGCTCTGTTTTCCCCCTGCATCCAGACTCTCCTTCCCAGCCTCCATGAGCACAGGCCTGATGCACTGCTGGGCTTTAACCTGCTTGGGAGACTGGCTTACACTGGAGCTGGACAGAAGTGATGCCCAGCATGCAGAGAGCCCAGCCCCAGCTTACTTTGATCACTGACCTTTTTTTCATAGCTTGTTCTTCATCACATGGCCACGCTGGTGGCTCAAATTTGCTCTGAACTTCTGATCTCTCTGAGGAGAACGTGAAGGAGGCAGAGAGCAGCCGTATGGAGAACCAGCCACTGTGGACAGGAGCATTTTGGTTCACACAGGTATGAAAGCAGCTGTAGCTCAAGTGCCTGGTGTGGGCTTTGGGAAGGCAGAGGGGAAGCTGAGGGAAGTGGGGGGAGCACAGCTGGAGCGCTGACTGAGTCCTGGAAAGGCATTTAATGGGATTACATCACTGCAGTGTTGGAACCAGGACTGGGATGAGGGTTTATGGAGGTGCCTGGGAGCGCTGTGACCCAGACTGCTCCTGGCTCCCTCTGCCAGATGCCATCTGGAGCAGGCTCTGTGCACGCCTGGGTGTCTGTGTGCCTTGGCAGCCCTGATGGCCAGCTCTGCTGACCCAGCGTGGGAGGGCTGTGCTCTCCCTCCTCCTACTGCTTGGAAGAGTGTGAGGAGGCTCTCCAGGCTTGATCCAGCCTCGCTGCTGCTCCCACACCTCCCCTTGCTCCTGGGAAGAGGAGAAGCCCACCTCAGCCCATCCCCAGGTCGGTTGGCCCGTGCCAGCTCACCTGTGTTTGCTGGCATTTCGCCGGGCAAAGCTGTCCCGGATGAGGTCCGGGTTTGTGGGCACAGTGCAGGGGATGTGGAAGGGCTGCCTTTGGATCTGTGTGACTGCCTGGCACCAGGAATCCTGCCTGCAGCAGTAAAATGTGGCTTGGGTTCTGGTTTTGTTCTTTGGCAGGCGGCTGAGCTCTCGTCCTGCTGGCCAGGCGTCATCCGACTGGATCGTCTGGTGTCCAAGGGAATGCCAAAAAGCTTTGGTGCCTGTGGCTTGTGCATGTTGTGGGTGGGAAAACATTCCTCAGCCCTTTCTTTGGATTCTTCATCTATTAAAGGCTTGGACCAAAAAAAAAGGGCCCTGCCCTCTGCCAGTAGAAGATGACAGAAGTGCAGTGTGGATGCTCCTGATCTCAGGAGGGAAACTGAGGCACAAAGAGGTGACTTGATGCCTGTACAGCTGCCAACCCCCATGTCCCAACGTGCTACAAATAACTACAGCTCCCAGTTGTGTTTTTCAGCCAAAAGAAGCATCATTTGTTAAAGTTCCCAGGCGTCAGGAAAACCAGGGGGGGAGGCGGGTGCAGTCCCCGATTGTCAATATCTGTCCAAATGCAGGAGCCTCTGCCGCTGTGGTGGGTTCTTTTTTTTTTTTACCTCCTGAAGTTACAGAGAGAAAAATGGAAATAAAAAGCAACAGGGAGAGAGCTGTTAAAAAGCTTAAAGCTGTCACAAGGCATTGGTTGGTTTATGTGCAGTGAAGTATACAAACAAGTTTTCAGCTTGTTGGTTGCAGCCAAGGAGCGGGCTTTTTTTTTTTTTTTTTTTTTTGGTTTGTTTTAA
>JAWMRA010000005.1:27195182-27219138 GCA_035584735.1 Pseudotriccus pelzelni | reverse complement strand
GCAGTGAAGTATACAAACAAGTTTTCAGCTTGTTGGTTGGAGCCAAGGAGCAGGGGTTTTTTGTGTGATAAATATGTTTTATAGGTCTTTTATGGGATTTTTTAAAATGCCTGTCCCAATAAATTATTTACCGGGGTAATAAAAGATCAGGGAAATTGTTTCAACCGTATCGCTGAGCATCTAAATCCCAAACTTTTACTGGGGTGGAAGGACCCTCTGAATTCCTGTGTCCTTATGAAAGATGGGCCAGGTCTGCTACCGTGTTCTTCTGGAGGCCAGGTCCCCAGCCACACTGACACTGCCGTGTATATCCGGGAGGTCCCAGAGGCTTGACATCGGTTTTCCATCCCCTCAGCATCTATTCCTGGAGGTGAATAGTGTTTCCCTCCGCCGCTGCAAATCTCTTGATAGTGTCTGACTCTTTATTTAGGCTTCCAAAAGGCCTCAGAAGCTTAATGGTCCTTTCTGGGGTGAAGTGGGAGGCAGGAATCGCTTAGAAAGCGGGGAGGAGTTTGAAGAACGTCCTTAGCTCCTGCAGCACAGTCTGGAAAGGCAGACATGTCTTCCTGCGGGCAGCAGGGACCTCCTCCCACCCCAGGGGTCTGGATGGGTTTGTTCCTCCTTGCTTGGCATCCACCTCTGCACAGGGGAAGGGGCAGGTTCTGCTGGCTTGGTCTCCACGGCAGACAAACCCAAAATAGCCCTTGCGGAGGTGAAATAAAAATTGACGCCGTTTCAGCCACAGAGTCTGTAAAAACGTTTTTCTTGGGCCTTGGAGTAGGCTTTGAGGTGTTGTCACTCCCTCTCTCTGCTCCTCCCAAGAGGAAGGAAAAGGCTGGGGGTCCTATTGAGGGTTTCCCCCCTCAGGACAGGGTAAATGCTTTGGCTGCAGCCCAGATTTTCTGTAGTAAGTGGGATTAGGTGTTACCCCCAGTATGGTTTAAAAGATATCCAGTTGTTAATGTGTTGGCTTTTGTGAGGACTCTGGTTGGGAAAGATGCATCCCTGTGTGCTAAGCTGGTCATAAATAAATTTAGATGGGGTTTTAGAAGCAATTTCTGAGGCTTGAAAGAGATCCTTCTGGAGTGGCCTTCAAAAGGGCTGATGGGTGGGAAGGGACAGCCACTGTTTCAAGATAGCTCTCAATATTCATGGGAAGGATTATTCACTCAGAGGCTTTCCAGAGGGGAGAGTCCTTGTGTATCTGATGTGTTGAAGCGAGACTGGATTGATCTTTGTTTGTGCTGTCTTTGGCTTATGTTAATCCCTCACTTCAGGGTGTGTGCTGTCCTCTGCAGGGTCCAGGGAGGAATCCTCCTCTCCCTTGGCGCCTAATTTGGCTCCTGGGTTTGCTGGTGGTCCTGTCTCTCTCTGAGGTGGTGGAGAGTGGCCACATCTGGGGACAGGGAGCAATTTCCTTAGTCGGCCAACAGGGAGCACAGGGCTTTATTTGGCTTCCTTCTGGTGCCTGGAGGTTTCCTCAGATCTTACAGTTTCGTGAAATAATTCCTCTGCTGTCACGAGGCTCCGAGAAATTCACGGAGCTGCTAATCTTCCTTGTTTGCCTCCTTTGCTGTGCCACAGTGGTGGCTTTTGGACTTCCCTTGGGCTGGCCCTGGAGGCTGAGGCATGGCTGTGCCTCCAGGTCCGTCAGAAGCACTGGGATGGAGATTCTGGGCAGCTCCTGGGCATCCTGCTCTGCCCTTCTGCCCCTCTCATCCGAGAGCTGGGCCGGCAGGGGCAGCCCCGTTGCATCCATTCCCTGGTGGCTGCCAAGAGTTCTGGGCGGTGTTGGCTGCACCCCAGAGGGTGTCAGTGCTGGTGGCCACTTCTGTGAGTGGGCTAAGGCGGGCTGAGGGCTCCAAGCCTGTGAATCACTGAGGCTTTAGCCTGGGAAAACTTTAAATTAGTGCTGTGTGCTGTAATGGGGGATGTTTGCTGGGGTCAAGGCCCTGTGATTTGGCTTTTAGGCTGGCAGCTGGGGGACCAGGTTTTGGAGCAGGCTTTGCATCACAGGGAGCAGAGGCTGGAACAGCGTCTGATGTTCGGCTTTAAAGAAGAAAAAAGGACTCATCTCCCCACGTCCCTCTTATTAATTATAAACACGTCCTGCTAGTTTGGGAACGGATGCCATAAATTTAAATGAGGGTTGAGCCGGCACAGGGCCGGTACAAGAGGCCCGGATGGCGTGTGTAGGCCAGGCTTAGCATCTCCTCCTGCTCGCTCCAGACTATGCAGCACGACTCCGCTGACTTCGGTGGCATTTCCTCCTGGCTCTCCTCCTCGGGATGGGAATTGGACTGCACGTAATTGAAAAGGATGGGGTGTCTGCCAGCAGACTGTGAGCCACATTCCCCTCGGCAGCTTGAGCTCGCTGGTCGAGGACAGGGGAGACAGGCTGGGGAAGACACCTGTGTTGGGGGCCTCAGATGAGCCCCAGCATCGCGGGGATCCCAAATCCATCTCCACCTGAAGCTCTCCGGCCATGGTTTCCTGCTGTGCAGGGGTTGCCCCTGCCCGGAGGGGGACTGATGTCTCCAGCTGCTGGTGCGTGAGCGGTAATTTGCTCTTACTCACCATCTCCCCCACGCTGGCACCAGGACAGGCATGTGAACAGCTGCTCCTCCAGCAGCGCTCTCAGCCAAGGACCTGAACACGAAACGCATCCTGTGATCCGTCCGGCTGCTGCTGACCCCGGGCTTTGCACCCCTGCCCGAGCGTCAGTCGAGGGCAGCCGAAGGAGGTAAAAGGCTCCCGGGGCTGGTGTGGTCCTGAACGCTAACAAGAGCTCCTCACACACCGACGGCGCAGGGGGCCTTGGCGTAAGGCCAGCGATCAAGATGCGAGGGCGTTGTAAATCCGGCACCTACAAAGATGCGGGAACAAAGCGGGGCAGGATCTGCATTTCAAAGAGGGTTGTTTCTGTAAGCACTGGAGCTGCCCGTGCTCCTGCTGCCAAGACAGAGACCAAGCTGTTTGAACCGCGGTCTCTGGGAGCCTGTAAACCAGCAGCTCCACGCTCGGGGCACGGTTAAAGGAAAGCTTTGTGACCCCGCACTAATTGCGTGGTGAGGTGAGGCCTGCTGGGCACGGCTCTGCCTTACACGGGCTGCAGCAGATGAAGATGTCTCGGAACTGGGCTTTGCTTTCAAGTGTACGTGGTCCCTCACTCGGCTGCTAATGATAGAAACGTCCCTGCCACTGAGTCATACAATCAGAGAATATCCTGAGTTGGAAGGGAGCCACAAGGATCATCGAGTCCGACTCCTGGCCTCACACAGGACAACCCGAGTCAAGGCTGGCCGTGCCAGCGCTGGGAGATTCTCTTAGGGAGAGCCAGTTGCTGCCTCAGAAGCCTGTGAGCCAGGCAGGAAGGGCAGCCATGGGAGTCGGAAATGAAGTAAGATCCAGTGGTCGTGAAATGATTTGGTTTTGTCTTCCAGTTATGGCAGAGGTTGAGTCAGGAATGACCGGACACAGGCAGAGCTTGGCCATGGTGTCTGGACACAGTGGCCTCCTTTACTACAAATGGCTTTTTTTTTTTAAATTATTTTTTTTAACGGGGTTATTTTTGGCTGTGGATTGGGTTTTTTCCTGTTGGTATTTTATGGAAGGGGAAATTCTAGAGTGTGGGTGGTTTTGAGCAGTATAGCACCATTTTAAATTCTCTGTGCTGGCCAACTTGGTGGGAGATGGAGCATCTTCTTCCCTGGCTGACGTCACACTCCCAAGGCAGCTGCTTCCCTGGGGGAAGAGGGAGCACCAGCAAATCCCAATTTCTGAGTGATTCCAGCCTGCCCTGCCTGGCATGGAGCCGTGACAGTCCCATCCCATGCTGCCATCCAGACTCTCCCAGCTGAGACCAGGAGCAGGATTCTTATGTCTGGCTTGTGTTGGAACCTTGTGTGCCTCAGAGGGACTGGAAGGAGGGACAATTACAGGGAGAGATGCTTCCTCTAGGAAGCAAAATTAAATAGAGCAAGGAGGTGGCTGGACATAGGAAGTGAGGCAGTTCAGTGTGTCCCCCCATCACCAAATTCAGTGGGAAGCAATAATGGTTTTGTGAATAAAACTCTGTGTGTCCTGGTCAGGCACCTTTCCGGGTCACCTCTGTGCAGTTATTTAGATCTCAGAGGGTACCACCAGGGAAAGAAAAAACAAACCAAACAGAAAAAGGAAAGAAGAAAAATGCCATCTGTGTCACTGACCCCCCTCAGTTCACTTGGGCTGTGGTCCAGAAAAGCACTTAAGCGTGTATGAACACCTCCCTGGGCAGCAGCGTGTGGCATCCCTGCCCGGGGCAGGTCAGAGGGGGCTTGGCTGTTGATTTTGGGAACCAGGCATAACAGAGAGATGCCCCTGCCTCTCAGCACCCTCATGAGTTGCTCTGCAAGGTAACCCCCCTTGGCCACTCCTGATCTGATTGCAGCTGGGCTGGGAAGTTTCTGATTTTTGACTTTTGTTCCTCAGTTAAGTGGCCCTGCCTGTGAGAAGCTGAAACCTTCCTGGAAATGAGGACTCACTCCTTCCTACTGGGATGGCTGGAGACCTGCAGGATGTCACCCTCAAGCAGGGCATCTTTTCTTAGAAAAACAGGTACTTTGGGGGCTCTGGGATGTTCCTCTCCAGAAACACCCATGTCAGCAGGAGGGTGGGATGGGCTTCTCCTCTGGCTCACTGAACTCACCTGGAGAGCACAAGGATGACGAGCAGCCCCACAGCAGAGACTGAGAAAGGCTACCACCACGGTAACAAGTGGCAGGACAAGAACAAGCATCCTCAAGTTTGCAGCAGGGGAGATTTGGATTGAGTATTGGGGAGAATTTGTTCACTGAAAGAGTGGTTAAGCACTGGAACAGGGATGTGATGAATCACCATTCTTGGAAGTGCTCAAGAAATGTGTAGGTGTGGCACCTGGGGACATGGTTCAGTGGTGGGCTTGGCAGCGCCAATCCAATGGTTGGATTCGATGATCTTACAGGTTTTTCCAGCTTTAACGACTCCATGATTCTATGATTGCCAGGCTGCCCTGGTCTGCTGTGACAGGCCACATGGCTGAGGACCACTCTGGTCACTGCCACCACTGTGGAGACATCACAGAACCCACCCTGTGCTGGCTGTCACCGTGCAGGGCATCACACCAGCAGCAACCACTTGTGCATTTGCTGTTTTACAAACCCTGGCCGGGTCATTAACGGAGGGAGGAAATAAAAAAGCAAGGGCTCCAAATGGATCCCAGAGGGAATCCCTGTAGCAATTAGCTTTAGACTTGAAAACATATTTCCAGTCTTTACTGCCTGCTCTCTGTATTTGAAATAATTTTCTACCCAATAAACCTTAGTAGCCCCCAAACATAATTTCAGCGGTGCATTAATTAACAACAAGGTGACCCGGCGGTTCAAAGCTGAGCAAAGCCTGATGCATCTCAAGGCGGCGAGGCAGTATTTCCTTGGGGCTCACCAGGGCAGCCACGTGGAGGTAGGAGCTTTATATAGGACATTACCTAAGGCCTGGCTGGCCCCCGGGCAGTCTGGGCTCTGAGGTGCTGACAGGCACCTTCTGCACTGGACGATCACACTGGAATTTGAGACTTGCAAAGCTCTGGTCTGTTTTTTGGTCCTTCATAAAGAATAATTTTGGGTATCTGTTAGGCTTAGAAAGGTCTCTAAACCCGAAAAAAACCCCCATTTAACACTGTGCCTTGTGGCAGGGAGTTTGAGGAGCAATATATCCCTTGAGCTGTTGTGCAATTGCTCTCCTTCCTCGTGATTTCCATCCCTGTGGGTGCGTGAACCAGCAGGACCAGCTGGAAATCCCTGGTGGCTCCTTACCTGCTGCTCCCTTGGCATTAATTCACTCTGGAGGGAAAGTATGAGCCTGGAGGTTCCTGGTTGCTTCTGGGGGTTCAAAGCCATTGGATCAAAGCCAGTGAAGGCTCCTGGGCTGGGGAAAGCATCAGGTGGAGAGGGAATACAGGCTCGCTGTGCCATGTGGTGCTGATGCAGCTGGAGTTGGGCTCCCCTGAGCCCAGTTAACCCAGTCCTAGGTGCCTCTGGGACCTGTTCCCATCCAGAGAGAAGGTGAGGATGCAGGAGCTTGGAGATGCAGGAAATTGGATCTGCAGGTCTGGAGCCCACTGTGGACTGGCAGAGAAGGATGCGCTGGTGTGATGCCTTCAGCAGGGCTCAGCTGCCCATCTGGGAAATGATGAGCCACCAGCTGGCCACGACCATGAAGGGTGGGGACCCTGCTGGTTGCCACCATTGTGGAGGCAACCAGGGCCACGGATCCAGTTCTTCCCAGTCTCTGTGCACGAGGTGAGTGTGTAATCTCCTACTTAACAGAAAGGGAGGTGGCATTACGGGCGGCTGCTGCTGCTGCTATCTGGGTTTTCAGCTATCACGGGCTCATCCTGCTTTATCTGTTGCATGTGAAATATCCCGTGTAAAGCTACGCAAAGCTGCAAAGCCACCGTAATCCTTCCTAAAGCCACCCTGCCCTTCCCTGCAAATATTACATTAGATATGCTTATTAAACTCACTCAGCTCAAGTTTTTACTCCCAGCCCGTGAAGTGATAGTCTTGAAATGCCGTTAAGGTGATAATTTAAATCACGTTGTCCTTCATCCAGATTTTGGGTGGCAGTTGTTCACATCTGCTGCCAAGCTATTTAAAAGTGGTGGTAGGTGTAAGGGAAGGTTGAGGCGTAGTGGGTGCTGAGATTCCAGCTGGATAACGTGCTGGTGCCAGGCCGGTCGAGAACCCCCCCTGGCTACGCGTGAATCAGCACCCCACATGGGGTGGGATGATGGCTGGGAAGTTCCCTGTCCTGCCCTTGCCTATCAGGGTTGTCCCCATGCCTTGGAGATTGAGATGGTGCCATTTAATACCTCCATAAAGTGTTTTAAGTTCTGCTGGCAGAGTGATGAATTTCATGCTCAGAGGAAGGGAAGTCTTTGACATGAGGCTGTTGTGGCTCATTCTTACTATCCATGGTGTTGTTGGATCCAAACCCCTCTGGTTTGCCTGGTTTATGAGAAGCAGCTGGTTGGTCAAACCTCTGGGTTGGAGGTAAGAGACAGAGCCATGGATGTCACTTTGCTCCCGGCTCCTCCACTCATGTGGAAGGCTGGGTTGACTTCAGTTATTTCTAGGAATCTTACATGGAACTAATTCCCACCAATTCCACTTGAATCTCTGGGGGGCAAGAAGTTGCAGTTTCAAATTTAACAAAATTGCAGTAGGTGGTTATTTTATGAGTTAAGTGAACTCCGTTTATCCTGCAGTCAGCTGTAATCCCGCTGCCTATCACCCATCCCACCCCACTCTGCCACAGCCCTACTGAAATGATCTGGTTCTGGGTAATCCCTGTGACCCTCCTGGGTTAAAACTGAATTTAGCAGAGATGAAAGCTTCCCCTCACTTTGCCGGTATCGAGTAAGAGCAGAGCACAACCTGACACCCTGGTCCAGTAGGATTTGTAAGGCTCAAGACTCCCGAGATTTGTTGAGGTGTCTCCCTGGGCTGCAGTGACCCTTTACTTCTAGCGAAGAAATTGGTTCAGATTTTGCATGAAATGGGATTGCTCTCAGTGACTTTGCCAGATCTTCCTCCTCCTTTGGCCTCAGTGAGATACCAGGGAGCCTGCTAGGCTGCTGGGTGGCTTGGAGAGGGATCCAGGAGGGAAAACAAGCCAGGAAGGCTTATGGCTGTGTGGTGAGGGGGCACTTCATTCCTGTACCCAGTGCTGGTGAGACACTTCAAATCCTGTGGTCAGTTTTGGGCCCCTGGCTGCAAGAAAGACACTGAGGTGCTGGAGCGTGTCCAGAGAAGGGCAATGGAGCTGGGGAAGGGTCTGGAGCACCAGTTCTTGTGGCTGAGGGAGCTGGGAGTGTTTATCCTGGAGAAAAGGAGGCTCAGGGGGAACCCCTGTTGCCCTCTACAACTACCTGAAAGGATTCACAGAGGTAAACAGAGAGACATGCCCTGACCCTGGGCTCTGATGTTGGGCATCCCATCCTCTGCCTTCACCTTCCCACCTCTCTGAACCTCTGGAACACAACCTGCTGGCTTGCTACCACCAGCCATGGGTGGGGAACGATCAGCTGGGTTAGCATGACACTGATGTAAATTTAAAGCCTTCTTTTGCTCTCTCTGCTGGCAGCCCTGTATTTTCAGGAAGAAAGAGAATGGGAAACAACTTTTTTAATGAAGTAGAGCATTTAAATTCTCTTTATATTTCGTCCTATCTGGAGCTCTTTACCCAAATGAAGCAGAAAGCATTTACAGCTGTATTTTCCATCACACCAACCAAGGAATATATTCATTTGCAGCAACATGGCACTCAATGAAGCGGAAAATAAGCTCCCAAAATTGCTCTCTCTATGAAACGGTCTCAATGAGTAGGAAAAGCCTTCTTGGATTCCACTGACCAGTCACTTTGGTTATGATAAAAATTAATTTGATTGAACACCTGAGCCGTGGCAGAGGAGGAGGCTTGGCCCTGGGATCGCTCGGCGATCCCGGGTTCAGGTCTGGCTCCTCCGCTGCGGCTCCCGCTGCTCCTGCCGGTGGCTTTGCTCGTCCGGGAGACTTGGCCGAGACGCTGGTGGTCACGGGTGGCCCGTGGAAGCACGGCAGCCCACGTCCCACCCGTCCTGCTCCACATGGATGCGGGAGGGGATGCTGCCAGCGCCGTGGCAGGGCTGGCCCGTGCTGGGGTGACACGACCGGCCCCGACCGCCGTGCACAGGCAGGCTCCGAGCAGAGGGGATGGCAGTGGTCCCCCCACCTTCCCCTTCCCGGCGCCGCAGCCCGGGGAGGACGTGAGCGGAGCGTTAAGCAGGTACTGACCGAAGGCCAGCGGAGGGTTCTGCTAATTGCTCGTGATGTCTCGTCCAACTCCATCGGCACGAGCAACAATTGCTACTGGAAACGCGATTAATAATTAAGCACTCGGCGCTGGCAGGTGTCAGCAGGAATCCGCAGGGCCTGGCATCCCCCGCCTGGACGCCTCCCTCTGCCCGCGCCGGAGCCGGCAGTGCCGGCCGGGATGCAGCCCTTCACTGCCTGGATCCATACTGGGCAGGAGGAAATTCCACACCTTGTGGAAATTGCTCGCTGTAGGTGTTTCCCCAGCATGGGTGAAGGCTGCTGGCTGTCGGGCAGCGGGCTGGGGGCCCAAGGCTGCCCGCCCACCTGGTGAGAACTGCATGTAGTCCCCACTGAGCATTTCAGGGATAGTTCCCAGCTCAATCCACCTCCACCGAGGATGTTCTGTGTGCATTTTCTGTTTTTGCTGTACAGGCAGAGTGACTTGGGGTGGAAACGGCTCTGCAGCACTTCTCCACAGCGTTGGAGGCTGGGAGCATCCCCTGGAGCTGGCACAGGGGGGCTGGGCTGCAGTGGCTGAACGACTGGTGCCCTGTCCCGGCAGTGGAGGCAGCCGGGGATGATAGCACACCACAGAGATATGCTAGGCCTAGCTGGCAGAAAGCAGCACCTTGATGGATTGGATGTCCTGCTGAGATGCTGTCCTGGCTCCCTGCAGGCTTGGGACCCCCTGTGTCCCCACTCGCAGGCTCTGCCAGCATTGCTTTTGCTCGCAGCGTTGGCTGCTGCTTGTGATGACTTACAGCCTTCTTCAAGCTGGCTTTTATTTTTAATTACATTTTGCCTCTGAAGATGGGCTGCTTTGCTGGTTCATTATTTTCCTCTGCTCTTTTTTTGGGGGGTTTTTTTCTTTTCCTGTTTTAATTTTTTTTCCCCCCTTGTTTTTTCTTTTAAAGCCCAGCAGAGTTCAGGCTCCCTGAGAAATAGCTTCACCCTTTAGGAAAGTGCAGAGCCTTTTCCCTGAGTAGCAAAATGTTGATTTGCTACCACAGGGTTGAGTGATGGTGATTCCCTTATTAAACTGCACTTAGAGGCAGCGACTGTCAGGCAGGGATGGAGAGCTTCTCCGATAAGTTGGAGCTATTCATTATTAAATTATCTTCATTCACTTGAACATCTCATTTTCATTGAATTAGATGAAAAGTGCTCAAAGGCAGCTGCTGCAGCGGCTTGGAGGCTGCCAGGAACAGCATGCAAATGTCACTGCTGGCCTTTCTGGCTGCGTCTGACCCTTTCCATTGGATGGATGGACCTCGTGGCTGGCGTTAAATCTCCTGGACTTGCACCTGCTGATGGCCTGACCTTGGAGATCTGATTCACCAGCTCTGAGAGCTGGAGTTAGAGGAGATTGACCCCACCGGGAATAAGGTAGTGTAGCCCCTGGGTTGATCTCTGGAGTTGGAAAAGAAGATCAAGGTGGGTGTCCCCAATAACTGGGGGTCGGTGTGACCCCTCAGGAGAGCCTGCCCCAGTATTTTGAAGGCTGTGTGTCCTTCTAGGGGGCTGCAGCTGGATTTGGCTGAGCTACTCCTTAAGCTTGGCCTCAAGGACCTTGTAGGGCACGGGAACTTGCCCAGGGGCTGCCTCTTGGTGGTGGGTCGTGTGGTTGTCCTGCCAACAGTGACAACCCTGTCCTTTGTCGGTCACCCAGGTAAGAGCTTCCCCCTCCTGCCACCACCCCTTCCCTGCCTTCCCCCCTTTTGTTGCCCCCCTCTCTCAGCAGCACATGCTGGGCAGTCGAGCTAGGCACAAAGGCATGGCTCACACTTAAACACGAAGCCAGCCAGACTCCAGGTGCTCTTGGGAAGCACCAGCAATGCGCACTGGCTCCTTGCCTGCCCATCCCTGCACTCGGCTTGACCTCTGCTCCTGCTGCCCCCTCCCCTCCTGGGACATTCCCCCTCAGGGCAGCCACTGGCCACGGTGGGCCCGGCTTTAGCCCCCCACTTGCAGATGAGCTGTGTTGTGTCCCGGTGGTTATTTCTGTGGGAAGATGCCATCTGGCTGCCTGATCTCTCTGCTTTCACCTTGGCATGAGTAGCTGGAACCCAGCCCCGTCGCTCGGCACCGAACCAGGGGGCTGCTGTCTGGGCCTGCCAGCCCAGCACTCTTCAAGGGGCTTTGTGGAGGCTGAGCTGCTTTAAAGCTGCCCCCTAGGATTGGGAGGCTTTTGTTTTGAGGCAAAAGACCTTGGACATGGCCACACTGTGCCCAGGCATCGCTGATCTCTGTCCCAGTCGTACGTGAAGGTGCATCTTTCCCTAGGAGAGCTCAGAAGTAGGACGTCTGGCTGCTGCTCGGTCCCAAATCTCACGGCATCCCTCTCTCCTGTGACAGCCTACAGCTCCAGTGGTCACTGAAAATCCCTGTGCTTCGCTGCCCTGGGCACTGTGAAGTCCTTCTCACCTCCGACCCACCACGCTACCATCTTCTTCCTGGCGAGGAACCGCCGGCCCCTTGGACCAGCTCCTCAGCAACTGTTGCTTTTCCTTGCCAGTGAATCTCGCCCGAAGAAGCCGCTTTGATCAATGTACTTGGATTTCAGCCTTCAGCCTTGATCAAGGCAGGGGGAGGGACGAGAGAGCGAGTACTCCGCGGGCTCTTTGGGGACGGTCTGGAAAGCGAAGCTCATTCTCCAAGAAAAACCTGCTTCAAAGTAAGAGGCGTTGCTGTCAGAATAAGAGTGAATCAGGCAGGCAGAGGAGGAGGAGGAGGAAGGCTGCTGGGTGCCCAGAGCCCCAGCTGGGGTAGGGCAGGTGTGGGTCCAGCACGTGGCATTGCTGCTGGGAGAGGGCAGAAAACCATCGTTTGGGAGGTGCAGCGGGGAGGGGGAATCTACGTCTGCCCCTGCGCTTAACTCTGTGGCATTCTGCACTCATTAGCTTTTCTGGTTCTCCCAGCATCCCCGGGAGACCCTGGGATTGAGAAAGTTTTCAGAGCTGAGAACAGACTGTATTTGCTTCCTTGGGTCAGTGGTTTCCTCCCAGTCTGTAACTGGTGCGGGTGGTGCTGCAGGTCGGGTGCCACAGACGTGAGGACGGCTCTGGAACAGGAGCAGGAGGGACAGAGCATCCCTTTATTGCCAGCACAGTCTGACTGTTTCAGCCATAAGGTCTCTGTGTGGGATAAGGGAGGCATAAGGCACTGCTCAAGTTTGGGCAGATGAGAGCTTCTGGTTAATGGAAATTAAAGGCCAGGAGACTTCCGGAGACTTGTTGGCTTTGTTTCCCCCACCAGTGCCTGCAGGAATACTGTGTCAGCAGCTCTGGCAGGAATGGGCCCTTCCTTTGAGGGCAGCATTACCTGGAGAGAAGCAAAGGACCGAGGAGAGACACAGAACCTGGAGTTCCCCATGAGCAGGGAAAAGCCCTGGCCAGAAACCACCCTCCAGCAACAACCTTCCTCGCTCCAGCAATCCTCCTCCTGCTCTGTTCCTGCTCCCACTCCCTCTCTCCCACCTTCCTCAGGTGCACATCCACACACACGCACCTCTCACCTTTCCTTTTGGCTACAGATGGCAGGCAGGAAAACCAGCCAGCCAGATGTGTTTTTCATAGCTCCCAAGCCAGGCATAACTAAACATTTACATTTATTACCAATTAGAGGGGAAACAGACTGTAGTTTTATGTACTGGATGTGTCTGGATGTATTTCGGTGTGTGACCTTACTACACACCCCCCCCATCCTCCCCCAGCAACTAAATCTCTCTTGGTTTGGAGCAAACCCCTGGGAAGCATCTGTAGCAATGGATCCCATCCTGGCATTCCATCACTCTGGGATTAGATGACAAGGGTGCTGTAGCGGCCCCTGACACTCGGCCCCTGTGCAAGAAAGCCTGTGCAGGGGTTTGCTCCTGAGTGGTGTTGTGTGTCCCCAGGGCCCAGAGTGCCGTGGTGGAGGTGATATCCATTAACTCCCTGTATGGATGTGACCACGGTGCGGCTGTCAATGGGCAGCCCAGGGCCCGCGGCTCCCGAGCCAACATCACCGCAGCTTTTTAACGGCGCGTGAGCCAACGGCAAAATGCAAACAAATCCATAACCAGGCTCTGAGCCTTGCTGAGAGCAGGAGGAGAGGGGGGGATAAATGTGCACGGTGCCAGTGATGTCCCAGCCTTTACCAGCAGGGTCACTACGGGATTGATGTCCTAACAAAGACTGGATCCTGGCTGGCAATTGTCCAGCCCCAGGGTTGTCACGGTGCCAAAGCCATGGGCTCACCTCTGCCTGACCAACACCTGAGCCGGGCCTATTCGAGGCACAGAGGCTCAGGACAGAGTTTGCATGTGCTCACCAAGCCTTGGGTGGGCCGACAGACTCCCAGTCAGGTGGAGGTGAGGACTTCTTGTTTCTGTGGAGATCCTGGGTTTGCTGTGCTGGGTCAATCGCTCCTGCCTCTGGGCAACAGTTAAGGTGCAGAGAAAAGCATCTCAGTCTCCTCCTTCAGGCCACCATCCCCTTGGAAAGAGAGGAAGGAGAAATGTCTGGTGAGGCCAGGGCATGTTGGACAACAGTATCCTTTAAACCATATTGTCTCAAATTCATCCCGATACAGGGAAATGTGCCCCCCCCAACACTTCCTCTCCACAGCCACCCTGCTGGGATTCAGGATGCTGCAGACACTGACTCTGCTCATCCTGTCATGCCTTCCCTACCTCCCCACAAGTCCCACAGCCATTGATTCATGCAGCAACATCCCAATTCCTTCCTTGCTCCCGCTTTTTCCCCACAGGGTGCCTGTAACCCTCCAGCAATTCTGTCTGAAGTTCACCTCTGGCTCTGCTACCCTGATCTGTGCACCCACCTCTGCTGTTGCTCAGGCAACAACCTCTGGGTTGGACACAGGGTTCTATTTCCCTCTTTTTTTCCAGGATGCTGCTGCTGGGGAGGCAGCCCACACATGGAGGGAGAGCCACGGGCGATGCTGTACTGCAGTTGTGTGCATCCCTCCAGGGACGCCAGGGGGAATTATTCCATCACGAGGAGCTTCAGAAATGCAATATTTTATTAGAAGTCCATTAAACTGTTCAAACAGGTGATTAAGAGAGGGGTGACGATGCAAATCGGAGCAAGGTGGGGGCGGATTTCCACCTGAGCCAGAGGGCTGAGGTCAGCTCTGTGAGGCCAAGATAAGGAATGGATAAAGCTGAGAGGCTGAAGTGGTGGGGATGGGGTGGGTGGTGAAGGGCTGCAGTATTTTGGGAGAGCTGTTGGAGAGTGGAAGGGACCGGCCCCGGTGTGGAAAAGGTCCACCCCAACCTCAGCATGGAGGAACACGTTGATATTCTCCAGCAAGGGCTGCATGGAGGGGCAGCATCTACAGCTCCATGCATGGATTTGTCCCATCATCCTGCTGATCAGCAAAAGAAGATGATGGTTTAACTGGAGAGCTGGATTTAAGATTCAAAAATAATACTTTATTTTTTTTTCCGCTCCTCTCCCTTAACTTTGCCGGAGCGTGACAGGGTGGGAGCTCTTGGCAGCTGGGATGTTAAATGTTTTTCCACATGGTCTCTTGATTATTAATGGATTTTAGCACTTGACAAAGTCGAAATTAGGAGATAAAAGCTATTAGAAACTAATTTGGGTAATCACTGATTCTGTTCCCCCAGGAGCCTTTCTGAGAGCACTGTTCCCAACGCCACTGCCGAGGCTCAGGAGAGAAGGAGTCTTTTCCTAAGGGAGCTTCGTGGGCTTTGGGGGACCCCCCTGATTTATAGCCAATGATGAGATGACTTGGATGGAGCAGGCATGATCCAAACATCTCTCTTCTTCCAGCAGCCTCCTGGGATTTATAGGGTATCCCATCCCTGGGCACTATTTGGGGTGGTTTATGTGCCATACTTTTTTACTGTTATGTCAGTGAAACAACCATAGAAACCAGTTTGGGAAAACAAGGTGGGAGATAAATCCTTGGTGGAGTGGGCTCTCCCAGTGATAAAATGGGCTACAGGTGGAGAAATAGGCCTCTGAGACCCTTTATCTCCCTCAATTCCCATCTCCCTGAGTGGATCGATAATGCCAGGGGCAAGGAAAAGGAGAGGAACCATCACAGGGAATCATATTAAGGGAAAAGCTGGAAGGTGGTAACCGATGTAGCAACCACTGCTGATTTGAGGCAGATGGGCTGGGAGGGTTTGTGTATCCCAGGAGGGTTTGTGTACGGAGCAGAGGATGTCTGTAGGCTGGGAGAGCACTTTTAGAAGTAATTTGACTGATTTCTCTCCTTCTTTCTTTCCGTCCAGTCGGTCTCTGCTGCTGGCATGAGTAGCAGGAGCAAAAGGTCTGTCTTGCAGACTTGTCTGGGATATTATTCCACAGAGCTTTGCCCTCCAGCGAGATCCCTCCAAAATGCATCCTGTCATCCCACCAAAATTCAACCGTCTCGACCTTTGATCCAGGAGCACAGCCCAGAGATCCCCTGGGAGCATCGTCCAGGGGGCAGGTGAGGGGGTTCAGTGCCCCAGGGGGGTTCCCTCCTGGGACCACTGTCCCAGGATGGGGGGGTCAGGGTCCAGCCTGATGAGGTAAGTCCTCCAGCTGGGCTCCTGGCCGTGAATCAGCCATGCCCCTGGCTCCAGCACGGCTGATTTACGCCAGCTGAGGTGCCACCCCAGGACAGGGCACCTGTATTTAATGGATGGTGGTGGCACTGCTGGCAGCAGCAGCTCCCAGCCCTGAGTTTAGGGAGGAAACAGCAATTTGCCGTCATCATTCCCGGTCCCCTGCAAATTTCTCTGCTTGCCGAATGGGATGCTGCGAAGAGGCTTTATTTGATGGTGTCTAAAGAGGTCTCCAGGTTCTCCTTGAGAGCTGGGAGCAGCTGAGGGCACTCAAGGAGGCCAAGAGGTGGTGCAGGTGCTGGGGTTGGGTGGGTAAGGTTGCGCTTTTCCATCTTTGCTTAAGGAGGAGTCAGTGGGGAGGGAAGAAGAGAGCTGAGGAACTGGGACTGAGGATTACTGAGGTCCTCACCAGCTTGAGCCACCCCAGGTCCTCACTGGGCTTCTGGTGGGAACACAGGAGGGTGGCTGGGACATCTGCATACCTGGGTTCACAGAAACCTCCCTCTTGCCTGCGCTGTGCTGCTTCTCCTGCCTCCTTCAGAGATTGCGGCAGGCGGCTGAGGAGGAGGAAGAGGGAGAAAGAAGATGAGGTTTTCATCATTTCAAGAGCCTGTTAATTGTCCTCGTGCTCCCTAAGAAGTGGCCATTTACCACAGGCCCTGCCTTCTGGAGAGAAAACACCAGGGAGCATGGCATGGGAGGATGAGAGCCTCGATGGCTTTGAAAGAGGGAAAAACCCAGCCCACCGTTGGCGAAGGAAGAAAACAGACCCAAAGAGAGAGAAGCTGAAAATGCGCTGAAGCAGCTGATGACAGCCCCAACAGCAGGAGAAGGCTCCTGCCTGCCAATTAACGAGGCTCTGGTGTTAATTTGCCACCTTGACTGCACTTCTGAGCTTGTCAGGAGAAGAGGGAGGGGGAAAAAAAAAAGATGAGGCTAAAAAAAGAGGGTTTGGCTCATCTCTTGGCTATGCAGGTGCCACTGGGCTTCAGAGAGGCAGGGGGAAGCAGGGGCGCTGATGGCAAACCCCACCACCCACGAGCCTGGAGTGCAAAGAGAACAATGACAGGTTTGTGGGCTTGTGTTGGCAGAGCAGCTCTGGACCAGGACACTGCCCAACCAGGTTTCCCAGGGATCACATCCCACCACCTGCTGGGTTGGTCGGGAGAGCGAGTGGCGATCCCACGCGTGCCCAGGGGCATCTCTGGTACGTGTGGTGAAAGTGTGTTATGAGGAAGAAGCTGGAGCAGCCCCGTGCTGGGATGGAGAGGTCTGCAGGCAGCTTGGTATCGCCTGCCTCCCCCAGAAATGCTGTCAAACAGCAGAGCAGATCTGTTGGCAGCTGCCTGGTGGTTCTGTGCAGCTAAGGGAGCTGGAGGAGCCCTGGGCAAAACGCTCAGCATGAAACCTCCTGCCAAGCCAAACGTGTGATTCCCACTTCTTGCCCATCCTGCAGCCCAAACCAAGAGACCATGGGGATGGATTTCAAGCAACATCTGCACCAGTGTGCTGTTTGCATGCAAAGAAAGAGAGTATCTACCAGTGAGGCGTGTTACCCTCCCCAGCCCTTCCTCCTCCCCTGGGAGATTTTATTCCCTGGGCATTCCGTGGTCTCCCAGGCTGGCACAGCATCACCTGGGAGCTATGTGAGGGTAAACTGAGGCAGGCTGAAGCAAGGACGCAGGCTTAGCCCCACAGCCTCTCTCCATTCTGTCTTGTCATGGAAAAAACTGTCCTGGCTGTTTTGGCGCAGTCTGACGTGGAGAAGCCCTTGGCCCACAGGGCTGGAGGCTCAGCTAGCGCTGCAGAAAAGGGGTGAAAACAGGAAGGGGGAAAAGGGGCATAGGTTAGACAGCTGGAGCTGTGAGATGTTTGGTTCGGGTGTAGCCCATCACAGGCTGTCTGAGGGCGGGAGATGGAGGTGGGACCAGACCCCACCTGGGAGCCGTGAGTTCTTTCTGGGGAGAGCTCTGCAGATAACCCCCCTCCTGCTGCTGGGCCTGGGGGTGAAACATCCCAGCCTTTCCCTGGCCTCCTTTTCCCTGGCACAGCTGCTGAATAAACGTGTCCGGAGGGAACCGAAGTGTCTGCAGTCAAGCAAGTGAGGAGCTCCGCTCGTTATTTAAAGGCAGTTTTCTGGCTTTCATGCTGCAGAGAACCTCATGTGAACACAGAGCCCAGGTAAGGATAAACCCAGTTTTTAAAACCTAACGGGTTTGAGGCTGAATTCCTGGTGCAGGGTGGCACACTGGCTGTTTACATCCCGAGGCCAGATCCTGACGGTGCTGTGCAGCAGCGACTCTCCAGCCAGCTCTGCTGCCATCGGCGTTGTTCTTTGCAGGGGAAAACACTGCAAGGTAATCAAATGCTGACCTCCAGTTATTAACCTCATCCTCTTAATCACCTCCATTGAGCCCCTTAATTGCCGGACAGGGATGGGAGGACTTGGCTGCTTCCACCCCGGATTCCCATGCAGCCTGGCAGACCCCTCCTGGGGCGTGTACACTGCTGCTGCTCTTCCTTTAACTCACCCACACCCTCCCAAAAAAAAAGAGGTGGAAGTGGTTTTCTCCCAAAATACAGCCATTTGGCAGCAAAATTCAAGGAACCAGCCACGTCTTTTCCTCCAGTGGGTTAAAGAGGGGGTGCGGCCCCGTGGCGCTGGGGGCCGATGGCTTTGTATGCAGGTTCCTCCTATGCTTCCCAGGGGGGTGCTTTGCTGAGAAGGTGCTGTGCCAGCCTCGGAATGCCATGCACAGCCTCATTCCTGATGGGAACTGGCAATTTGGACTAAACTTGTTGCTTCTGGGCCATAGTCAATGGAATCTTGCGGGGGAGGCTGTGGAGAGAGGAGAGTGCAGTCCTGGGGGCAGCTGCTGAGGATGCAGAGTTGGCAGCACATCCCTCCAGCTGTCTGCCTCCCCTTCTCTCCCCTTTTTCATTTCTTTGCGTTAGGCTGAAAGTAAACAGCCTTCATCCACCTCTGTCCTTGCACACCCGCCTGTCTCTGGATCCAGCAGCAAGGCAGAGAAGCCTGGGGTCCATCCCTCGGTGGGTGCAAGCTGCCCCCTCCATGCCTCAAGAGGCTCCCTGAGATGCTGCCAGTCATCCCAACAGCTCTTGCACTCATATTCAAGTGGGTTTAGGATGTGGGACTGGTTCAGGGCACTGAAAAACATGGTAGGAAATGCTCTGTCTGGAGAAGACAGGAGGCAGGGCAATGTTAGCCTGACACATGGCCCATGTGATAATGAGGAGAAGAATCATAGAATGGTTTGGGTTGGAAAAGGCCTTAATTAAAGCTCACCTGGTTCCAAACCTCTTGCCATGGACAGGGACCAGGTTGATCAGAGCCCCACCCAAGTTGGTATTGAACACTTCCAGGGATGGAGCAGCCACAGCTTCTCTGGGCAACCGAGAAGTGAAGACCCAGGAAGATGTACAGCAGAAGCCAAAACAGCCTTACTAGCTGGGAAGGCTCCCAGCAGCCCTGCCTGCTCAGGAGCATTGCCAGCCTTTCCACCTATACCCTCCTCATTCCTGGGCTGATGTCTCCTGGCTTCCCCTGGGGAGCAGAGATGATGGCTTGGACTTTCCATTTCCTCCTGGGGTGTTTAATTGCCTGATTACTTTTTTCCTTTAGGCCTGGAAGGCAAGGGAGGAGAGGTGGGCCGAAGACAGATGTGTAGAGATGTCCAGGTGACAGACTGAGGGATGCTGTAGCCACAATAGCCAGGCTGATGGATTGATAGATTAGACAGGGAATATAAATAGCAAGTGTGGTTTATCTATCCCAATTTTATTTTCCTCTCACCTATCTCTTTATCTCTCCTGGTGTTATTTTACTCATGTTTATCTCTTTATCTGCCCAGCCCGAGGATGGAGGAGAGGCGGGTGACAGAAGCAGGATGGATGAGTCCGGGTTACCACCGCTTTTGCAGCATCCAATCAGGCAAGTTCTGACAGGAGGATTAGGAAGCAGGCTCAGATCCACACGCTGCTACACTTTTCACAGTCCTCTCCTTTTCCCTGGACCATCCCCTCTGTCCACACCTCCTTCCTCTCCCTAGCTCATCCTCATCCTAGGAATGAGGGCACCCAGTGAAGCAGTGAGCTCCAATTGTCTGGGTACCCATCGTTCCCATCTGACAGCCGGGCAGCTCCACCGCTTGATATTCCAGTCAGGCACTGGGCACAGCAGCAGCAGCAGCACCAGGAAGGAGGGAGGGAAGGAGGGAACCTCACAGCACAGGAAAAGCCAGGGCCAGGGATGACAGTAACTGTTCTGTTCTTATTTTTGTTTTTTTGTGTTTTTTTTTTTAATCTCAGTTGGTTTTGGTTGCTCTTTTGCTCAAAAAAGGCATTTTTTTAAAAAATATATTAAACAGATACATTTTACTAAGATGTCTCTTGGCTGGAGCCACTGACAAGAAATGACACTCCCCAAATAAATAAGCTTAAAAAAACCCCTCCCAAACAAACCGAATAAATAAATACATAAATAAAACTTTTTTTTTTTTCCTTTTTCTTTCTTTTGCTTTAGGGTTTGGTTTTGTTTTTTCTGTAGGGAATTGTGGCCCAGAGGTCTCCGCCGGTGTCCGTGCTGGCAGTGCCCACGGGGTAGGTGCCAGGTCCTTCCCACACAAGGGGGGATGATGCCTTGGTACCCCAGCAGGTGTGAGATGCTTCTGAAGAGGGCCCAGGGGAGATCAGCCGGATCTCGGGGCCCTGTGCTGTGGATCCCCACCAGCACCGTGTGCGAGGGCCTGGCTGCAGGATGGATCACAGGGGATGTGGGAGCGAAGGCGCCTGTAGAAACCTCTTAAAAAGACTACAAAAGTTGGGATGACGAGGAGGCCGCTGCCGGGGGGATCCTCACGGTGGGTCGGGCACCTGCTCCAGCGGGACCAGCAGCTGCCTCCGGCCAAGCCACATCCCCCTGGGCCATCGGCACATCTCCCCGGCCACCGACGTGGCAGCTGTGCTGGCATCATCCCCGCCCCTGGAGCCAGACTGTGCTGCACGAGCCATCCCTCCTCCACAGTCCCCTGGCACCCTCCATCCGCTCGAGCCCCGTGTCTCTTTGGCCGGTCGCTGGGTGTACCATGGAAGCACGCGGTTGGCACTAAGGTAAGGCCTTGATTTGAATTTTTTCAGGGTGGTGGTTTTTCCCCCCTTCCCCTTCCCCAGGAAGTCCTTTCTCCCAGCCCCCTGGCTCCGAGGCCGTTAGCTGCACAGCTTGCCCGTCTCCTGCTCCAGGGCGTTGGGCAGCCTGGCGTTGAAGGCTCTCAGGGAGGATTGGATCCTCGCCACCTCGTTGTTGGCCAGCTTGAGCCGGTGGCGGAGCAAGCACGTGAACAGGTCGAGGCGGGTTTTGCCAGGGGGTGACAACCTGTTCACCCGGTCCCTGATCTCCAGCAGCTGGAGCATGGCCGAGTCCTGGGAGCCCTGGGTGTAGGGGTAGTCCAGCTGGAGGATCAGGTCACGGATAGCATCCGGCTCAAAGGGCAGGCTGTAGCCGAAGACTTGCAAGCTGTTGATTTTCATGTACCCCAGGTTCTTGGAGGGATCTGACATCTCCAGGGGTTCATAGTAGATTGTCTCGTTGGAGCTGTCATCCAGAGACTTGATGCGGCTCCGCAGGTAGACGTGGACCGTTTCAAAGAAGGTCTTCCACTTGTTGCCCAAGGTGAGCGTCCAGTTTTGGCACTGGGCAGAGGCATCTACGTTAGTCCTTTCCCAGTCTGGGAAGCTGCCCTCGTTGACGGGCATGAACCAGCTCTCCGAGTGGCTTCCCCCGAAGGGGTTGACGTAGATGGCCATGACGGGCTCCAGCGTGCTGTTCTTGGTGAGGCAGATCTGCAGGGAGAGCGCCAGCATGACGTGAACCAGCCCGGGCTTGTACTTGTTGCTCTTCAGGGTCAGGAGCATGCGCTTCCTCCAGGAGGGGTCGAACCAGCTCCCCAGGCGCATGTCGTTGCTGATGAAGATGGAGTGCACCTCGATGCGGCTGTCCCGCTTCTGCAGCAGGTACTTGAGCTCCAAGTCCTGCAGGTCCGTCTCCAGCCCCAGGTAGTGCTCCAGCGAGTCGGCCACCTCGGGGCGGCAGAAGCCCTGGGTGAGCACGTAGCCGTGGTTGCAGGTCCCGCAGCGGGTGCTGTTGTCCTCGGCACAGCTGGCACAGGCTGGCCCCTCGCCCAAGGCACACGGAATGGACCCCTGGCAGGAGGGCTGGTCCGAGGGACAGGTGCAGCTGTGGCTTTCTTCCAGGAAGGTCCCAGGCACGGTGGTCTCGCTGCAGTAGAGGAGCGACTGTGCGCGGCTCCACCAGTAAGGGAGGGACCTGATGGAGAGCAGACACAGCAGAGGTGCTTACATGGGACACAGCTGACTTTCCTTGGGGATGCAAGAGCTGCCCACTTTGTGTTCATCTGCTGCTCTGCTGGAGGCCCCCCATGATCGAGCCCAAATTCCACCTCTAGGTCTGGACCCCCTCTCAGGGCCACATCCCAAGGTGGCACAGCCGCCCCTGCTGTCTGCTCATCCCCAGGCACCCCTCCAGCAAGGCAGGAGCTCCTCCGGTCCCAGCCACAGGGAGGTGGGCCACAGATCTGAGCCCTCCTCAGGCAACTGAGCAGCATCCCTGGCACGGGATGGGGATGCTGGGACACCCTACCTCTCCTTCGGCAGCTTGAAGCGAGGCTGCCGGTGGCAGCGCTTGCTGAGGTTGAAGAGCCGCCGGATGAGTCGGTAGGTTTTCCTGGAGAGCAGCTTCAGGCTGGTGCCCAGCTGTTGGTAGCGGTGCTGGACATCCAGATCCATGGCCCAGAAGTGGGAGATGGCCGTCCTGTTCAGGAAACGGTCCGTGGGGAGCCTCTTCACCAGGGCCTGAAACTCCTCTGTGAAGAGAAGGAGATGGCATCAGAAAAGCAAGGAGTGATGGCGAGGCTGACAGCCACGTCCCTCCACCCGAGCTCCAAGATCTTCATGGTGAGATAACCACCCCGGAGCCCCACCGCCCAGCCTGGGCTGCTCGCAAGGGGAAGGAGATGCTTGGTGGGACCTCCCCAGCCTCACCTGACTCCTCAAACTGGCCGTGGTGGCTCTCCCAGGCTCTCCAGAGCTGGCCCAGGCTGTTCTCCAGCGCCTGGATGTCGGCCTCGGGGCAGTTGCAGCGGGGGAAGGCGGGCTGGCACTGGCAGCGGCAGTCGCTCCGGCGGCACACCAGCTCCCCGGCCGAGCTGCAGGCGATGTAGCTGAGGGCGGCCGCCACGAACCTCTCCCGCAGGTAGGAGGGGAGCACCGTCTGCAGCCCTGCGAGCGGGAGGTGGCAGCGTCAGGGCATACGCAGAGCCCCTCAAACATTGCCCGGGCGAGGAGGGCATGAGCCTCCCCCCGCCCCGGGCTCCCACCCCCGCACGATTATCATATCAATTTGCTGTGGAGCCGCTTGTCTGGGCTCTGCATCGATCTTGGCTCCTCTTGGCAGACGAGCAACAACCTCATCCTGCCCAGCTTTCATTCCTTTCATCCCCTCTCCTCCCCAGCCCTTAAATTAAAAGCAGCATCTTGTGCCAGCATCTTCTCCTGCAACCACCCTGTGCACCCGCAAGCATCCCACGGTGACACTTGTCCGTCCCCACGTCCCCACCAGCCCGGTCCTACCTTGGAGCTGGACTTTGTTCTCAGGGCTCTGCACCAGGACGGAGCTCACCGAGTCCAGGTTGTCGTAGTTGCTGCAGCCGAGTGGCCCTGTCCGTGTTTCGGTCACCTAAGGGGTGATGTGGAGGTGCCAGTGACACAGGAAAGGACTCAGGGCGTGTGCTACCCCGCGGAGAGCGATCCAAACAACCCCTGCCCAGGCTGGCCATGCCCAAGAGAGGCAATGTTTGGAGAGGAGAACTAATTACCTGCTAATTGGCTTGTTGACAGGCGGCAGCCCCGACTGCAGCCCGCTGAAAAATGTGCCTTTATTAGCGTGGTAAATTTCCCGTAAATAACGGGAGCGTGTTAACTTTCCGTGCTCTGCCCTATCTGGCGGTGCTGTTTGAGGGTCTCAGCCAGCTTTGGGGGGGCCACTGGCGAGGCCCGGGGCTGCTGCTTCCCCGCTCTACACCCTCCTTCCCTCCCTCCTCCCCACCCTCGCCTACCTTTATGGCAGCTGTGGCGATCTGGATGTGGTGGAGCCGGCGGAGCGTGCTCTCCCTGTCGATGAAGTAGGAGGCTGCCAGCTGGTGCAGGGTCTCCAGCGAGACCCCCGAGCTGTTCCCAGCCCCCACGGCGGGCTCTGCCCTCCGGCTCAGCTTGCGCTTGTCCACAAAAATGGTCAGGGACTCCTCTCCTGGCGGGGGGGGGGACACACACACACAATGCTTTTGGGGAGGCTGCTGGGCTCCCCACATTCCCTTTCTCGGCCGTATTTCCCCCTGCAGTGTTTATTTTCCCCGCTCTCCCTCCTTTGCACGCTCCTCGTGCGAGGCCCCCCCCCCGCACTCACCTCCCA
>JAWMRA010000005.1:27175599-27195082 GCA_035584735.1 Pseudotriccus pelzelni | reverse complement strand
GCGGGGCCCCCCCCCCGCACTCACCTCCCAGCGTGGCAGCCAGCAGGAAGTGTGTCCCATACTTTTTGATGAGGCTGTCGGTGATCTGCTGCGGGCTGGGCCGGCGTCCCAGCAGCCGGATGTTGCGGATGAATTCGGGGGCCAGGGGAAGTGGTAGGCTGAAGAAGTCTTTCCTCTCCAAGGCCAGGTTATTCACCTTCCAACGAGCAAACTCTCTGCGGGAGGAGAGCAGCAGTGGGGAGACAGTTTGACGCAGGACTGGCCATGCCACATGCACGCTCTCCCTTCTTCTGTCTCCAGTTTCCACCTGAGGACAGGTGATGAGTAGCTGGAAAACTCCTCTCAGGATGATTCTGACCTCCCCATCGGAAGTGAAGGATCTGCTGCATGCTCTGCAAGTATGGATCCAGCCAGGACAAAAGTGCTGTCCCTCCCTAAGCCATTGATGGTGATAACGAGCTACAAGCAGCGGAGATGCTTGATATTGATTAATCCAGCACCTCTGGCACACATTCATCACAGCCCAGGGCAGGGCTGGGCCAGATGGGTCTCATCCATCCTCCAACTCCATGCTTACAGATCCAGGTAAAAATCCAACATCTGGGGGTGGTGTGGTGTCAAGTAGAGGCAGTTTGTAGGAAGCTGGAGGTGCTGGGATGGAGTGGGGTTGGTGGTGGGTCCCCTTGTACCCTCAGAGGCTGTGAATGTGCCTCCTGGCCTCGCCTGGCCCCAGGGAGCAGCACCAGCCTGTCACTGCCTCCAACAACTGATGGCCCCGTAAACAACCGGCGGCAAATTTCAGCCTAATCTTCGGCATTTTGCTCTAATTAAAACCAGGCGGTGACTTTCAGACAGTTTAATTAGGGCTGGTGGGGAAAGGGAGGGAGAGGGAGGAGGAGGAGGGAGGGGTGGATGGCTGCAAAGCAGCCGGTGGGCTTGGTGGATGACAAGTTGCCTTGCGTCATGAACTTTGGGCCTAGAAAGTGGGATGCTGGTGCCAGCAGTGGAGCTGGGGGTGAGCTGGGGGGGATCCTGCCTCTCTCCTTGCAGGCACGTTCCCTCAGGACTGGGACACGTGGGGCTGGGGTGCCAGTTTCCTCCATCCCATCCCACAGGAAAAGCAAGCCCTGTGGGAAGGCTGATGGCACATTCTCTGCCTCAGAGGAGGTGTGAGACAGCTGCTGTCCCTCCAGGTCCTCCTTCTCATCCCACCACCGTCACCAGCAGCATCCCTGGAGGATGCGGGTCCCTCGGCATGGCGGTGTCAGCACAAAGGAAAGGGGAGAGAAGCTCTCTGGGGGTGCCAGGCTGTGTAACAAGGCTGCCATCCCGGCAGCCATGTCAGCGTTCCCAAGAGGCAGTGGGCAGGCTGGAAACCCCCAGGGCTCAGCACCAGTGGTGAGGAGAGGAAGGGAAAAGGGCTCCTTAGGAGGTGACAGCCCCAGTTAGGTCTTGGAAGCGGTGGACTGGCTTTCCCAGGGTGGCTATCGTGGGGTGACCCTTGGCTGCAGTCAGTGAACCCCACTGCTGCCAAATCTGGTTCTCTGCTGACAAGAAAACCCCTCCAGCATCCCACGGCAGCAGTCTGGGGGTGATGGCACTGGGGACATGCCAGAGGGTGAGTCAGGGTGGTTTTTACAAGCCCCAGCAGCATCCCAGCCCCAGATGGCGGCCACTCCAGGTAGGCTCAGCAATTTGGCACAGAGATGTCTCTGTGCATGGCAAAAGGGCAAAGGGGCTGAAGGATGAATGGCACGTGCATGCTGCCCCTTCTGCTCTCCCCAGTTTCCACCTCAGGGCAGCTCAGTAGGTGGAGGGTGTCCAAAGGGGCTGGAGAATGCATGAGACCCATCCAGCCTAGTGGGCTCTGTGTCTCCCGCCATAAGAGCTGATTCCATCTCAACCTCTGCACCAAATCCCTCCCAGCTTAGGGCAAATCCTGCCTGGAGCCCAGCCTGGCCACACCATGAGCCTCCTGGAGAGCTGCTGTTACATTCCCCGGGAAAGCAGCATCTCACATCCACCCACCCGATGGGCAGCCTCCTCCCGCACACCGGGGTCTGCTCATGTGGATTAGGGAGGGTCTCCCGTGCCCCCCTGCAGCCCCCCACCCCACATCTCCCTCTGGGGGCGCCCGTGGCCTCTCACCTGTAGATCCTGTACCTGGTGGTGAAACCCTGCCGGTAGCGCTCCATGAAGTCCACGTACTCCTGGGCTCGGTAGAAGGGTCCGCGGTCGGTGAGGAGCCAGTCGAGGGGTGCCCGGGCGGAGGGGGAGGAGGATGAAGAGGAAGGGGCCGAGGGGGCAGCATGCTGCTGGGGCACCGTGCTGCCCGCCCCGCCGGCCACCCCCCAGCGACAGCACGCGCTCAGGGCCAGCAGGGCCAGCGGCCACGGGAGCATCGGCGGGGGCCCGTCAGCGCGTGGGAGGTCCTGCCGCCCCATCCTGCTGCTGCCCGGCCGGATTCTTCATTCTCTCACCCCACGGCGATCCTCCGGGACAGCCCTGCCCTGCAACACGGAGCAGGGAAGCCCATGAGGACTTGGGTACAAACCAGGAGCAACCACAAGCTTTGGAATGCCCGCTGGGACGCCGACGCGGGGAAAGCTGCGATCCAAGGAGAGCCACGTGTCAGGCAGGGACTGGTTGTGCCACAGGAGGTAAGGGTTTATGGGGTTAGGGGTGCTGGCTGCTGCTGAAGTTGAATGAAATCCTGACTAATGGCTGTTTGAGGAATTTGTGGCTTTCCCTTTATGTTTTTCTGTGCCACACATCAGCCCATCAAGCCGGGTTTGCTGCTGTGGTGGGACAGGGGGCTGACTGTGCTCCGCATGTTGGGGCTGCCTGTCAACAGCCGTGTGCAGCTCGTTTCAGGGTGGGGGGCTAAAAAATAATAAGCATGGGGAACTGGGAAAATGAGCTTCTCCAGGTATGGACTGAACCACGTGTGGTTGATGTTAGGCTTTTCTTTGTGTCCTGCTAGTGGCTGAGATGATAGATGGATGGAGGTTCGCCCCAAGGATGGATGGATGGATGTCCATCACAAGATTGCCTGGGCTGATTGTAGTGGACGGATAGTTTTGAGTGCAAATGATGTTTATCTCATGCCAAGGCCTCTCCACTTTCAAAGCCCAACGTGGCAGGACTAAAGACAGAGTTTTTCTGG
The DNA here is from genome assembly GCA_035584735.1 of Pseudotriccus pelzelni. NCBI lineage: Eukaryota > Metazoa > Chordata > Aves > Passeriformes > Tyrannidae > Pseudotriccus > Pseudotriccus pelzelni. The sequence goes on along the minus strand of JAWMRA010000005.1, from coordinate 27,191,916 downwards.
AGGCAGCAGCCACGGAGCCAGAGCCTGAATTTGCAAGTGAAGGTGGGAGATGGGGATCTGCAAGGTCTGGCCAAGCCAGGGGGAGGCAAGGTGTGCTGTCAGGCAAGCAAGAGCTGTTTGCCTAAAAGCAGGGACCCTGTCACTGCAGTGCTCCCAGGGCAGGTGATTTTTATTCCAGGAAGGTGGCTGGTGGGGGCCCGGAGCCCAGGCGCTTGTCCTTGCCGTGCATGCACCAGCCCCGCCTTCTCCCAAACGGGGCTTTGCCGGATGAATCATCATGCTTTAACATGTAATAATATGGTTTTTAAAAAGTTTTTTCCTCCCTCTTTTCTATTTTTAAACCCTGAAGGGTGCTCTTTGATTACGTTTTCTCAGCTTCTCGCTGAGCCCTCGAGGCTGGGGCCCTGTGAATTTTAAACAAAAGCTGAGATTTTCGCATCACCAGGTTGGGGTGCCGGGGCAGTGGGGCGGGCAGGGGAGGGCGGGAGCAGCAGGCAGGGCTTTTTCTGTCCCCCCACACTATCTTTTCGCATGTCACCCTGGTTTCTCCCATCCTGGCAGGCAGCCACGTAACACCCTGGCAGTTGCCTCCCGCTCCTGGCACGTGGAGTTCTCCGTGGCCGTGAGGTGGCCAAATCCTGGCCCAAAAAATCAGGACCGTATGCTGGGGTGGGATACAGGCAATGCCAGGCTGGTTTCCTCGCCCTGTGTCACGAGTGTGGGAGGGGGCATCTGCCACCCCCAAAACGTGGCAGGACCCGATGCCGGCTGCTCGCAGAGCTGCTCGCACGCTGTCACGTGTGGGTGATGGCTGAGCAGCTGAGGCACTCTGGCTGCTCTGTAATCCTTCCTCCCTGCTTCCCTGCCTGCAACCAAAGCTGGCCCAGGGGGGAAGCAGGCAGCCGGGATGCGATGTCTGTCAGAAGCAGGCACGGACCTCACTGCCCTCCTCGGGAATATCTGATGGTGGTCTTTAAATTAATGTGGTCTGGGGACAAAAAGGGCCCTCGAGGAACACCATTAAACCCCCCTGATCCTTTGCTGCCCTGCAGCCATGGGTCCTGCTGCTGCACTGATCTGGGACAAGCTGCTGTGCCCAGGAGGGAATGGTGGGTGCCAGGGTCTGGCAGGAAACCCTGTGGATGTTTTAGATGCTGGCCACGGGCTAAACCCTCCATGATTTCATCCCCTTCCCACATTGCAGGGAGGAAAGCACCACTCTGGCTCTCAGCTGAGAAGCCAAGGCGAAAGCATCCTTGAACAGCATCTTTCTAAACCCTGCCCATGGAAACACACTGCTTATAGCATTAAATATGGCTGTGACAGCAAAACACCTTGTTTAAATATCTGGTGCACTGGGAGCCTGCCTGTTGCCTCACAAACAGGCTTGGCACGGGCAATCTCCTCATCCTGTCATCATCCATGGATTTTAGGTGGCTCCTGACCCACTTCCAGCAGAGGTGGGGCTGGGCATGGGATGCTCTCTGGCTGGGCCTCTCTCCCCTTTTCCTCCACCTGGGTCTGTACAGCAAAGGGGATGCTTTTCCACGGGGTCCATGGGACACTGGCCTCATCCATCACCACTTCACCACAGACGGGTATGGATAATCTTACACCAGTCACCCCACTGCCCTCCCTGAGGCTTTCCTGGTGTAAATGAGGGCATGGGAATATCCTTTCTGTGATTCTAAGCACAGAGGGGGGTTTTTAGCGGGTGGACACACCAGGCAGAGCACTGTCTTTTCCAGCAAACCATCCTGGGCATTAACAGCTTCCCACCAGCCCTTTCCACCCCCACCCTGGGGGACACTACTATGTGCCTTCCCCAAAAGGGGCTCCCCATGCTGTTGTTCCCCTCCAAGCCCCCTCTCCCACCTAAACACTGCACCTAAGGCAGGAAACATCTGTGTGAGCATCGTGGGGGTGGATATTAGGGATAGAGCCAGTTTGAGCCACCTCTTCTTCCCTTAGGCTTTGGCCCTTAGAGTAGCTAGACCCCACTGCCGTCCCTGGGGGAGCTTGTCCTGAGATTCAAGGCTGAGCATGAGAAGTGTCCTTGTGGAGGCTTCATGTTTTACTACAGAGCAATAAAACCAGTCAGGATTGGGCATTTCCAGCACCTGACTGGGTCCAGCTGGTGCAAAAGCAGTGAAGGTCCCCTTTGGTACGGGAGCAAAGTTTGCAGCTGTGCTAAGTGAGCTTCTGTTTACACCTCCCTCTTATTTACACCGTGTGTGCCGGCACCTCCGAGGTGGCTCCTGCTTGGGGACGGGCTCTGACGCACACCAGCATCCTTGCCAACGGGAACTTGAAGCCCCAGGACAGGCAGGAACAGCCAAGGAGAGCCTGCATGGGGGCTGCACTGAGCTACCCGGCAGCGTTTCCCCCAGGAGCAGCTCTCCTGCACCGCCGTTAGCTGAGCTGATTTATTTCCTATCGATCGGGGGTTATAGAAAATAAGTATGTGCAGATATTGCCATAGCTCTGTATAGTCCTCAGTCCATACAGCTGGGGAAGTGGGGGGGGGCAGGCTCTGGTTTTGCTGGAGTTGGGGCAACGCTTTTTGGGGTGCGCCTCCATGTGCTCACACCAGCATCCTCCTGAGATGCTGGGGAGAGTAAAGCTCTTCGGAAACGAGTAACCCCCTTGACCTTACTACAAGAGCTGGAAACGACTTTCTAATCACTTTTCCTTGATCCAAAAGAATGAAGATTTGATGAGAAGCATCTGACTACTCTTTTTTTCCCCCCCTCCTTTTGATTTAGGGTTTTGCTTCACAAAAGTTGGAAAACTTCCAGCTTGCTAATTTTTTTTTTCCTCCTTTTCCCCCTTCTATAAAAACTCCAAAGTGACGGAAGGAGAGTGCCAATGCAAATATTCTTGGCAAATTTTCCCAGGAGCACAACATCCTTCCTGGCCGAGTCCTCCTGAGCTTGTTGCAGCCCTCGGTGTCCTTGTTGCCTGCAGAAGAACACCCTGGTGCCTCTCCAGTGGTGGCTGATGTTTGACCCAGACTGTCACTCGTCAGAAGCTGCATCTTAAAAATAACTTGTGGCAATTTCTAGAGGCACCCCCCACCCTGGAGATGGCAAAGCACTGGTATGAGACCAAAGCACTGGTATGAGGTGTGGATGGAGATGCCCAACTGAGCTGCAGAAGCCTCTCTACTGCTCTTGGAGCTGGCAGTGACAGCAGCAACATCCTCAGCACAACACCGGAGCTATGCCAGGGTCTTGCTTGCTTCCATGCCGACGGCATCTCCAGAGCCACTTGGTGCTCCACCACTAATCAGGCTGAGTTCGATAATTAAGACGTTAGCTAATTGTTAGGGACATTAGCATTGATTTCTGCCCTTTCATGCTGCAGGAGCAGATCTAGAGATACAGGAACTGGGAAGCGTGCACTGGGGAGAGGCAGCAGTGGTATTTGCCAGGTGCCATGAGGAAGCCCGGGAAGATTCCAGATGGACTCCGGAACTACCCCCTGTACACGCTGAGCTGAAGGCCAGAGCAAAAGCAAGACCCAACATCTGTGCCAGGTACATGATGCCTTTTGGTGGTGGAGCTGTGGGATGTGCCCAGTCGCAGGGGCTGGTCCCTGGGGCGCAGCGGGAGCAAAGGTGCGTCTGTGTGGGAGTGATGGGGAGGGGTCTCGAGCTCCTTGGGGATGCCTTTTAGTGGGAATGAACGTCAAACCTAGTGACTGAGTCACCTTCTCATTAAACGTGGGAAAGCTTTATCAAATTAGGGCCACTTAAGAGAGCCTGGGCAAAGGCTAAGTGCAGTTTAATTTCTGAAGTGGATTGTTTCAGCCGAGCCTTGTCTGTGAATTCATGCAGGCGCCCAGGGCACTTCTTCCTCTGCCGCTTGCACCTTCCGGGACAGAGAATCCCGAAGGGCTCAGTTTTGCCGGATTCTCCCGTTGCTCCGGAGCCACCAGCCTTGCTTGGGGCTTCGTGACATCCAGCTCCCTCACACCCAACCCTGCCTCTCTCCCTGCCTGCATCTCTGCCTCCTCTGCCCCCTCCCCGGCTCTGTGTGGTTTGCAAGGAGCTGCTGCATCGCATCCCGAGGAAGCGCTGGGGCCTCATTGATCCGCCGGGGTAATTAAGAGAGCGAGCCAGGCACCGCCGGAGCGACAGCAGCGCGGTAATCACTGGCAAAGTGGGCACGGCGGGGTGCTGTCAGCCGCCTGGCACCCGGCCCCGGAGACACGGCTCCAGGCGGCCAGCGTGGGGACAGCCACCTCGGAGCCTGCCGTCCTGCCGGAGCAGGGATGCCGAAGACCGCGGTGGTGGCTGTGAACTGATTCTCGCCGGGCTCCCGCAAACCACCCTCCGCAGCCCGCTCCGTCGCTGTAGCCAAGGGGCTTTAAGTCGCTGCCTCCCTCCCGGATCATGAGACTGGTTAGAAAACCTGCAAGACTCGATGGCTTCGGTTCCTTTTATTAGCTGTTCTTCACATCCTCGAGAGCAAGACACTTGAAGATGAGAGTAAAGGAAAATAGCAGAAAATCCCAGGACTCGGGGAGCCAAGGATTTGCATAAGACATCAAATGAGATGAAGCCTGGGCTGCCACCAGGGGAGATGGCAGCTGCGTGCAGTGTGTCGCACCAGTGCCATGTGTTCTGCCCTCTGGCTTTGCACACCCGAGACTTTCACACCCACAGGCAAAAAGGCCTCTCAAGTAAAGCAGTGTGCAAAATACAACTACCCCCATCGTGGTGACAGCAGCAGCCCCGGCTTCCCACCTTGTGCTGAGCTCTCAGACCAAAGCTTCCCTGCAGATGGATTGCTGGAGAAGAGCACCCCCACCACAAGGGTTGGGGAAAAAAGAGCACCCCTGCAGCCTCACTCCCCAGGGATGACGGCTCCTTTCCCTCAACGGACCCTGCAAGCCCACTACCAGCCTCCTGCAGGAGCTGGAGGCAGTGCAAGGTGAGGACCATTCCCTCCCATCACTCCCTTGCCTTCACATAGGTGACAAGTGTCATGGGTGGGCAGTGATGCACAGCAGTAGCTCAGTGTTAGCGGCACAGGATAAATAAAGTGGTGGATGGCTGGTGCTGGGCAGTGAGAGGGAGGAGATCTGGGGTGTCAGAGTGGGGCCACTTCCCTTCTTAGCACCCTGCTGCTCCCCAAGTCTCCAAACTGTCACCGAGCGGCCACCAAAGACAGCTCCGCTTCGGGAAAAAGTGCAGGGGGGCCTCCTTGCAACATCTCCGGGGCTGGCAGGGACCCTCCTGGCTGCTGACAGAGAGGGGACACTGACATCTGCCGGCAGGTCCCACCCGGCCCCGCAGCGCCCCGGCTCACCCTGCCCGGCCCCGGGACCACAGCGGGGGCACCCCGGGACGCGCCACCGCTGCTCCAGGGCAGCGACACGCGGGTCCCCCGGCAAGAGACAGGGCAGGGTGGGCGCTGCTGCGCCGAGTGCTGACGCTCTCCCGTGCTTTAAAGATCCAGAGTTTTGTTCCCTACTGAAAAAAATGTGTGTTTAGGGAAGGGAACGGAGCCTCGCAGCGGGAACCTCCCGATCCCCGAGCTGCCGATGCTGTGCCCGTAGTCGCCCGCGGCGAGAAAACACATCCCGACGGGTCACCCGCTGCTCGGCCCGGTGCTCCGGTGAAGTGGGGCCCTGCAGGGATGATAATGGTGGGAAATTCCCCCCACGGGCTATTGATTTACCGGTGCCCACCATAGAAATGCGTGTTTAAACATTTAAGGGGGCATCTCCTCCGGTCTCTGCGAGCGCAGGGTGTCTCGCACGGGCATCTCCTACCGAGCAGCCCCCGCTGCATACAGCAGCAGCAGGTCTCAGCATCCCGGGCATCCCGTTTATCCCGGCAGTCTGCCAGCACCCGGTCCCACCGGGCCGCTCGGAGCCTCCCCGCACCTGCCGCGCCGCGATGGCTCCAGCCCGGGAAGAGCTCGGTGCCTTCCCCGACTCCAGACTTCGCTGGAGAGGCTGCGAAGCGATCCCGGAGCAGGGACACAACTTGACCAAGGTCACCGAGCGAGGCGGCGGCGGTACCCGGCATCTCCGCTCCTCCCGCATCCCATCCCGCGGCGGGGTCCCCACAAGGGCTCACCCCGTCCCCCAACTCCCCCCCGCGACCCCGCAGACTCACCCCAGGCTCCGGCTCGGCGCCGGCGGGGCACCGGCCGCCTCTCCGTCCCGTCCCGCTCCGACCCGCTCCGCCTCAGCGGCCCCGGGCGCTGCCCCGCCGCCGCCTCCCGGCCGCCCCATCGCCGGGCGGGCAGGCGGCCCCGGGCGGCGCCGCCAGCATCGCGCGATCGCGACTGTCGCGACAGGCGCTGCCGGTGCCGCGGCCCCGCCGGGTCCCGCCGCGCTCCGCGGGCGCCGCCGCCGCACCGCCGATAATATATGCAGCGGCCGCAGCCAATCAGCGGCGCCGCCGGCCTCCCCGCGCCTCCCCATTGGCGGGCGGGGCGGAGCGGGGCGTGGCCCGGCGGGCGCGCGCTGGGGGGTCCCGGAGCCGCCGCGTCCCCGCTCCAGCCCGGGGGTCCCGAAGGAGCGACCGGGCTCGGGATGTTCCTTGGGTCGTGGGTTGGTTTGGGTGGGAAGGGACCTCAAAGGTCACCCAGTCCACCCCCTGCCGTGGGCAGGGACGCCTTCCGCTAGACCAGGTTGCTCCGCGCCCCGTCCAGCCTGGCCTTGGACGCTGCCAAGGGATGGGGCAGCCGCAGCTTCTCTGGAAACCTCGTGCGTTGGTGGTCAACAGGAGGGTGGCATTGGTGACCCCAGGTTTACTGCACTTGGCTGGTTTGGGTTTTTTCATATATGTTTTATTTATCCACCTGTATTCCTCATGCCTCCCACCAAACCCCTTCCTTACTCTTCTTCCAGGGGTGCCACTCCCGGAGATGCACTCCATTTCCTAAAGACTTTCTTGGAGACACCTTCTGAGTAATGCAATTGCACCTTTTGTTGGTGTGACTTTTTTTTTTTTTTTTTTTGATAAAATAGTTCCTTTTAATGAGTTTGTGTCCCCTGGTGAAAAAAAGAAGAGCTACTAAAGGGCCTGGCAGAGGACGTCCAAAGGGATTACCCTGTGCTCTGCAAAAGCAGGGCCATGTCTGTTGCTCTTTTTTCCTTATTTTTTTTCCCTGATTTTCCTGTTTTCCCCCGATTTTCTCTTTTTTTTTTTTTTTTTTTTTTTTTTTTTGTTTTTTTTTGTTTTTGTTTTTTCCCCTGATTTTTCCTCATTTTTCGTGGCAGCTGCAGACGGTTGGTGCCAAAGGGGGACAGTGCTGCTGAAACACATCCCGCTACATCCTCACTGGTTTAGTTCAGCGCTTGGCTCTGACTGTTGAATACGGGTAATTTCTGGTGAGCACAGTTTTTCCTTCCCAAAATATCACGGAAGTTATAAATACGGGGGCGTCATAGATCACTCTGGGGAAAAGCAGCCACTGTGGCTCCTCTGCTTGCGGTGTGTGGGGCACAGCGCTGTCCCCCCTGGATGCTGACCCTGGGGCATGTTAAGCTTCACAGCTGGCACGGATGAGGGAGGAAGAATTTGGGAAAACCCCTGCAAGGGGAGGAGGAAAAGCTCTGCAAAAGAAAAATACAAAAAATTGCAAGAGTTTTTAAAGGAACGTGCCGTGTGTGGTTCCACACGAGACAGGGTGGAGCTGTGTGGGGTGTTAGCTCTGCTCCCAGGTCAGCAATGCCTCCATACCCAGCTCCAGAGGTGTCTGCCATCAGGAGACTCCCGGGGTGGGGGGGAAACCACACCAGCATGGCTGTGTATTCCTGCTGGGATGGGGATTGGGCCTTTCCCCCACACTGGAAGAGGAGAACGTTTTCCCATCAGAACATTTTGGCTGCAGGGAGGACCACAGGTGCTTGCAGGAAGGTGTGGCTGTCAGACAAGCTGTCACTGCTGCTTTGTGCTCACTTAAAGAGTGAAAATAAAAAGCATCCAGTGCAAAAAGAACAGGTTTGGGGTTGACTCTAATGCTCCATTTATGTATGTAAATGCTTGGGGCATTTGGAGGTCCGTGACTTCTCCTGAGCTTTGGAGTCCATGACTTCTCCTGGGATTTCGGAGGTCTGCTGTTTTGGAGGTCCATGATTTCTCCAGGGGCTTTGGAGTCCATGACTCCTTCTGGCATTTTGGAGGCCTGGGATTTTGGAGGTCAGTGACTTCTCCTGGTGCTTTGGGGTCCATGACTTCTCCTGGGACTTTGGAGGTCCATGACTTCTCCTGAGATTTTGGAGGTTTGGGATTTTGGAGGTCTGCGACTTCTTCTCGGGCTTTGGGATCCATGACTTCTGGGATTTTGGAGGTCAGTGACTTCTCCTGGGGCTTTGTGATCCATGACTTCTTCTGGGATTTTGGAGGTCCATGACTTCTTCTGGGATTTTGGAGGTCTGGGATTTCTCTTAGGACTTTGAAGGTCTGTGATTTTGGAGGTCTGCAATTTATCCTGGGGACGGGGGGGGTGGTACCTGCACGCTCTTCCCAGCGCAGAAGCGGGCAGAGGTAGCCGGGCCGGGCAGTCCCCGCATCCCTCCCGCCACCGCACCGCTAAAAACCGCATCTCTCCCGGTTTTTCCAGGGATGGGGTGGGGAAAGGGCGAAGCGGAGGAGGGGGGAGGCGGGGGGCCGGGAAAGCCGATCCGTGCCGAGCCGCGCCGCACGGGGAGGCGCCGGGCCGCGGTGCCCGCCCCTCGCCGCCGCCTCCCGCCCGGCGCCGGGAGCGCGGCGCGGGGCTCCAAGATGGCTTTGGCCGGGCTGTGCTCGCTGCTGGCCGGCTGCTGCCTGGCCGCGGGCAGCGGCCCCGCCGAGGCGGCGGCGGAGGCGGCGGCCAAGGAGCTGGAGTGCAAGCTGAAGAGCATCACGGTGTCGGCGCTGCCCTTCCTGCGGGAGAACGACCTCAGCATCATGCACGGCCCCTCGGCCGCCGAGCCCAAGCTGCTCTTCTCGGTCCGCAACGACTTCCCCGGCGAGATGGTGGTGGTGGATGACCTGGAGAACACGGAGCTGCCCTACTTCGTGCTGGGTGAGCCTGCGGGAGCGCGGCGGGGCCCCCCGAGCATCCCCGGCGGCGGGGCTCCTCCCTGCCGCACCGGCGGGCGCCCTGCGGCTGCTCGGCCCCGGGGCCGCTACATCCCGCTGCAGCATCTGTGCCCCGGTGTCGTTTCACCCCGCCGCAGCATCCCGGCCCCGGGGCCGGTTCACCCCGCTGCAGCATCTCAGCCCCGGCGCCAGCTCACCCACCGCAGCATCGCGGCTGGAGATGCTGCAGGCCTGGGGCTCCCGGCGCGTTCCCAGGTTGTCATCCGCGGGGCTCGTCCCCAGCTCGATCCATGGCCACCGGCGGCTTGTGCTGGCAGGAGGCCCACAGTCTGCTCCCAGCGTGCTCAGCTGGGGGTGAGGGTTTCTGCTTTGTCTGCCCCTGAGCAGAGTCACCTTTCCTGCAGCCTGATGGAAAAATACTCCGGTGCCCAGTGTATCCCAATCTGCCTGTGTGTGTGCTGCCTCCAGCGCTCCTGCCCCCAGGTGCTGGGCTTTGGCCTGCTCACATGGCCTAGGTGGTTCCCACCTGCTCTTCACCCACTGCATGAGGCTCATCTGCCCTTATCTCACGGACCCTTATCTCTTCAGTTTTCTCTCACTAAAAAAAGCCAACAATTTGCTCCTTTGTTTATCCTGGCATCAGAGCGAGGCCTCCACCCCTCGTGCTCTGGGACCCGCTTCCCTCCTCACCACCTGGAACAAGTCACTGGGATGTTTAATTTTGGGTGATGTTGGTGCAGAATACCAGTTCCCTGCCCACACATAACCTCCTGTCCTGGGCAAATGCCACCAATGCTTTTGTAGCAGGCCCACGCTGGCTGCGCCACCTCCTGCAAGCCTTGTCCATCTGTTGCTCCTCTAGCAGCACCTTGGGTGTCCCGTTAAGCTTTTAAAATGCCACCCTTGTTTGGATGTTGGCCCAAAAATGAGGCACTGTGTGTTGCTTGATGTGATGCTCCTCTTGATGCTCCTCTGTACCACCCATGTGTGACCCCAGACTGGGTTTTCTCCTTAGCAGTTCATCGCCTCTGTGGCCTCTGGACCCGTCCATGTGCTAAAAAACCCCAGTCCCGGATGCTGGGTAAAGGTTTGGGGCAGCTCTGGCTGCTGTGTGAGCATCCCCTTTCTCCTGGGAGAAAGGCAGAGGCAGGCGTGGGGCTGCTGATGCCAGGGGGGAGGTGCGTGGGGTCACCCAGGGGTGTTTTGCTGGAGGCCAGAGGCCGTGTGGGGAGGGGGCAGCGGGCTGTGGTGCCCCCCTGTCCCCCTGGTCCAGCCCTGTGCTGCGGGATGCTGCAGCGGAGGCCGGAGAGCGTTGCTGTGGCAACAAGGCAGCAGCGCTGCGGATGCAGGGGGACGCCGGCATGGCCGCCAGCCCTGCGCCACCTTGATGCCCCAAAGGCCACCCAGGCGTGTCCTCTGACCCCTTCAGACCCCATCCTGAGGAGCTGGACCCTGATGGGCCCTGGGGTGCTGCCAGTGGGGAGCATCCGGGCGGGAATCGGGAGGGGGTCCCTGGGCTGGTGCTGTGGGGATTTCCCCAGGGATTTTGCAAATCCACAAAGATTTGCTGAGCTGTGCAGTAAAGGACCCATCTACCCTGACAGCCCCCTGCTGCACCCATGGCTTGCACTGATGGTGCTTGGCAGGGTTTTGCTTTTGCCTCCTTCTGCTTTCTGCTGCCGGACAAACGCAAGGATGACTGGCCCCATGCCAATGCACCCTGATGTCGTGGTGGTGGCTGGGCCCCACAGGGCTTTTCCCCCTGGGACATTGGTTCCCCAAGAACCTGGGGGTGCATGGGGCTGTGCCAGCCCCCAGCAGGCAGGGGTTTGGGCTGTGGAGACACAGGGGGGATCCCAGTGCAAGTCTCCCTGCCTGGAATGCTGGGGCTGAGGGCTGAGCTGGCAGGGTACCCTGCACCTTGCAGGTCCCCTGTTTGCCAAGGTTTTGGCTTGGTGACTTCTGGGAAATGCCATGTTGCATCTGCCTCTCTCCTGTGAAAGAAGGACTGGCTTTGAAACTGGTGTGGCCTCTTTGCCATGTGTGGGTGTTATTGTTGTTGTGCTGCCTTACCATGTGTGGGTGTTGTTTTTATTATTATTAGAATCATTATTATTATCATTATTACTACTACTGTTAGCCTGGACACTGGCGTGGCAGAAGCTCTGAAATGCACAGGCCCAGACTTGGTGACTCAGAGGCTGCAACCTCTGGAGCTGGAGAGCCCCCAGCCCAAAAATCCCAAGAGCATCACTGCACTCAGTGGGGGCATGGTCAGATCAGTGTGTGGAACTGGTGAGGGTGGTTTGTTGTGTTTCCCCAAGCCCTCGTGCACGGCCTGAGGATGTGTTTAAACATCCTTCCAGGAACGTGGCTTCACACAGTGCTGTTTGCACCATTCCTGGCAAACACCAGCCCCATTTGTGCCTGCCTCGATGAGCTTGACTGTGTCAGAGGGGTGGATAGACCCACTCTGAGCCTGGTCTGGTTCTGCGTCTGAACGGGGGAAGCTGAGCAGCTGCTCCTTCTCCTCTGGTGTCTTTCAGATCCAGGGATCTTTCCCAAGGGAAAGTGAGCTGCCTCCCAGTTGGCAGAGTCTTGGATCAGACCCAGTTGCTGCCCCCGGGTCAGGGAGGGCCTGGGTTTGGGCTGGGAGCACCAGGAAGCGCTGCACAGAGGCTCATGGCAGTGGCACCTTGGCTCTGCCACATGGGCTCTCAGTCAACCCCCCTGGGTGTCTCCCCATGCCACCATTTCCCCACAAAGAGGGTGGGAGCACGTGTAGAGGTGGCTACAGAGTGCCGGGACCATGGCAGGGAAAAGGGTGAGGGGAGCAGCTGGAAAAGGGGCTGGACTGGGGAGCCCAAGGGTGGCAGTCTGTCATCCCGCTCTGGTGCCGTCTGTCCCCCTCAAATTCTCCCTAAATAACTGAAGGGCTTTCAAGCTTGGCCCGTGTTCACGGACAGTGTTGTGGGAGGTTTCTCTGCCTTGGTGGCACCTCCCAAGCCAGGCATCCCACTGACGGGCACATGGGTCAAGGGTTTCCCCCCGGCTAGAGCTGTGCTGGCGTGTTTGAAGAACGAGGTCTTTGGAGAGCCACGTATGGGACTTGTTAAAAATCAAGTGCCCGGGGTGGGGGGGAGGGCGTGTGTTGAACTGGGCAACCCAAAACCAGCTGTCACTCCTGACCCCTGATGACTCCTGATGGGATCCTCTGGCAACGTAAATTAATGATGAGCTCTAACTTTATAGGTGTCTTAACACTAGAGGGTGAGGCATTGCTTGCTGCCTGCTTTCCATGTGCCTGATTTAGACCTCATCCTCCCTGTCGTGGCCGTCCTGGTGCCAGAGGTGGGTGTGTTGAGTGTGTTGGTGCTCAGCTCTCCTAGGCATGGGGACCCTGCATCTGCTCCCGTATTCTTCCAAAAGCAGAGGGACAGTCTGTGGGACTATTGCCTCTGGTTTAGGAGGAGGGGAGACGCTTGGGCAAGGCTTTCTGCCGCTTTGTAGCTCTTTTTGCTAATGGACAGAGGGAGTTTTGATTGCACTGGGTGCCTTCCCGTGCATGTGCTGCCTCACTCAGGAGCAACTTGATGCTTAAACCTGCTTCATATACCTGTCCTCAGAGGGACTGTGACAGCATTTGGACTGTGACAGCATTTCCCTGTTTTGCTGTGGATTTTTTTCCCACCTCCCGAATTTTCAGGAAGGACCAGTTTTCAGGTGGGAGCCGGGATAGGGCCACTTGCTGGTGTACGCTGGGCTGCCTGCGCTGAAAATCACCCGGTTTCCTCCTGCTTTAAACCAAGGAAACCTTAATTTGGAATGGTTGCCTTTCATCTCATTTTGTGTTTGTTGCATTAGCTGTATTTTTTCCTGAAGGGAGGAAGCAGTTCTCTGGTCGGTGGCCATTAAGAAATGCTAATTTGCAGCTCAATATTCCCTGTCCGCTCACCTTCACACCCCCTTCTTCCTCACTGCTTGGCTCGGCGGCATCCAGCCACATTTGATATGTCATTAACTGGATTCACACTCCTGCAGGCTGCTAATTTTTTTTGGGCCCCATCCTTCTCAGCTTATAAAGCAGCGAGAGGGGTATTTATGAGCACCCTGGCTTCCCTCGGGCTCGGTGGAGATTTGCGATGCAATTAAAAACCGCGCCAAAGACGGTGCCTTTGACTCTTTCGCCTTCTCGGTAGTGCAATGAATGTTTGAAAAGTGAAGTCTTGAAATACCTTTTCGAGTGTAAAATTGACTGGAGGAACGGGAAAGCGCAGCTGATGTGTTGAACTCGTGCTTTCTGGGGGTCGGATATTTCAAGATCTTGAAACACTGGGTGTTTTTTGCATCCTGGTTTTTTGTGGTTTTTTTTTTTTTTTTTCCCCTGAGTGTGGAAGAGCTGAAGGAGATTTTTCTGCCTCTCCAGTTTCTAGCCTAGCTGCTGTGCCCTGAAATAGGGCAGTGCAGCCCCTCATCCCCGACTTCCCGCTCCCCACTGCCCTCCCGGGAGCCTCGGCAGCAGAGGATGGGAGACGGTTCTTAACTTCAATGACTTTAATAGATTATCATAAACTCCAGCATTAATACAAGCTGTCATGATTTCAAATTATCTTACTTTTAAATTAAATAGATTCCTTTTTAAATACAAAATCAATTCTAATTTTTTAGAGGGGTGAGATTTTTCAAAGGCACCGATGAGCTGGGCATATTTAACTGCTCTCGAATATCTCCCCGAAATATCTAATCAATTTTGGTTTTTTTTTTTGTTGTTGTTAAATCCTAGCTAAGCTTTTTGGCTGTGACTTCCCTGGGTTAATAGCAGGATAGCACAGGGGGTTGTGGGGATGTGAGACAGATCACAGTGGGGATTGTTGGCTGCTGCTAATCGGGACGACGGGCCACCACAGAGCCTGCCCGCCCCGGCTCTGCTTGCAGGCTGCACGGGGAGGCGGCCAGATGTGACACCCGTCGGCTCTCATCCTCATCCCACACATCTCCCCGCTGCTGCAGACTGCAGGATACGGTGTCCTCCCCGCTCTGTCCTCGACCCCCCAGCTCCTAAAAGGCCCTGGAGGAGGGAAGCAGGAGTTGAGGGGCTGCGGGTTTGCATTATCCCATTTTTATTTTTTTTTTTTTCGAATTCCACGTCAAGTGAGGAGAGCATCCCGCTGAGTTTTGTTCCTCTCACCTGGATGCGGGTGCTGGGTGTGATCCCAAAGCTGCTGGCATGCAGGGCGGCCCTTTGATCCCAGCTCTCTGCGTTAGGAAAATGGTTTTTGGGGTGTTGCCGTGCCAGTCCCCAGCTTGACTCAATTCCTAGGGGAGACAGTGGCACCCTGGCACCACCACAAGAACCCCCTTTCCCCGTTACAGGGACCAGGACACGACAGAGGGCTACAGCAGGGCTGATCCCACCATGGGACCCACAGCATCGCTCCAAAGCGAACTTTGCACCTGGAAATAGGTGTAATGGTGAAATAATGAAGCAAATATTAAGAAATTCTTAAGTACCTAGAGAATAACCAAGTTAAATTATACCAGGGGAGCTCAATTGCCTTGCTTAGATTGATTGAATTACTAAATGAGCCTGAGTAATGGAATGGAGTGGATATATCGGACTTTTACTCAAGATCCTGAAATAATTTCTCTAATAAGATTGTGAGCCATTAATTGAACTTGGCTTTGATCCTGGACACTGTCGCATGCTCTGAAACCCGCCGGTGTGATCTATGTGCCTGGCCAGGGGGGAGGCTGCTGTCATCCTCCTGCCGGGCTGCTTGGAGGGCAGCCAGGGGAATTTGCCTCGGAGGGGTCCCAACCCACCCCACCAGGAGCTGCAGTGGGGAAGGGACTGCAAAATGCCCTGTTGCCAGCAGCCCTCCTGCCCCTTGGCGAAACCTGCCTTGGCAGTGGGATGCACTGAATTCCCTCCTGCTTGGGGTTTATATCTGCTGAAAATCCAGGAATGCTACGTTCTTCCTACGTCCTCCTGGAGTGGTTGATGGTGGTGGTGGGGCATCATTGTAGCCTCCAGAGTGCTGCTGGGTGTCCAGTCTGTTGTGGGAGATGTTTGTCACCAGGGCTTGGGGGCTTGCAGAGCAAAGCAGAGAGTGATCTCTCGAGGGGATGCATCCTGCCCTGGGACATCCCCCTGGTGGTACAGGACAGGCTTATCTAATAGCGATGTCTGATAACTTACTAGTAATTGGGTGCAAATTGCTGGTGGGACCCCGTTCCAGCCCTTCCTCTTGGCCATGCAATGTAAACCTGACCTCTCTACATCCCTTTTCCAGCTGAAGGATGGGGTCAGAGGGGTGAGCCACTGGAGCACCCCTGTGCTTGATCGCACACCCTCCTCCAAGCAATGCAGCCTGGCACCAACCTCAGCTACAAGGAGGGGCAGCCATTAAAACCCCGTCATGGGGTGGAAAACGCTGCAGGAAAGCTGGCAGCATCCCAGGGAGGAGCAGGGAGTCCCCCATGGAGAACTGGGGGGATGATGGAGTCTTGGGATGGGAGATGCAGGGTGCACGTCTCCATCCTTATGGACACCTTGTCCCCATGCTGGGCCCCATCGCTCTCTTGCTGGGCACAGAGGTTTCAGTGGCATGGTGGATGCACAGGGCCTCTTGTATATTTTTTTTCCTTAGCCAAGGGGGAAAAAAAAAAGTAAGAAATAAGGATTTCGTCTCTGGGAACCCGTTGCCACAGCAACCGCGCATCCAGCTGGCTCCAGCGGCAGCGGGGCTGGGAGGGGATCTCGCTGACCCAGAAAGCAGCGGGGGGAGTGGGATGTGGGGCTCCTTGGCCTTTTGGGGGGGGTGTCAGAGTCTGGCAGGGCAGGCAGGGAGCTCAGCCAAGGGGGCTGCGGGGGGCCTGGTCCTAGGTTTCAACTGCCTTTAATCACTCCCAGCCTGAGTTTCTCAGCCCACCTCCAGGCAGGGATGCTCAGGCTTGGTCCTGTTCCTGCTCTGAGACCCATCCCAGTTTTGGGGGCTGGGCTGACCCTGTGGGTGCTCCCCAAAGACCCCCAAAGCTTTGTGGCAGGTTTTACCCCCCCTGGAATTGGCTGTGGTTCTCGTGCTGGAGGGGACCCTCAAGCAGCCACACTCTTCTCTGACGCCACTGTCTCACCCCTGCTCTTCTCTCCACATGCTGGTGGCATTTGCTCCTGGGCTGCCTCCCTTTTCCTACATTTTATTTTATTTTATTTTATTTTATTTTATTTTATTTTATTTTATTTTATTTTATTTTATTTTATTTTATTT
>JAWMRA010000005.1:27037624-27175527 GCA_035584735.1 Pseudotriccus pelzelni | reverse complement strand
ATTTTATTTTATTTTATTTTATTTTATTTTATTTTATTTTATTTTATTTTATTTTATTTTATTTTATTTTATTTTGTTTTACTCTATTGTGGTTTATTCTAGTTTATTTTCTATTCTATTCTATTATTTTTTTTCGTGGTTGCTTAACCAGCTAAACGGGGGCTCTGAAATCATCCCTCTTGGATCCTTGCTGCAGAGCAGTCCTTCAAATGAAGGAATTTTTGCCTGGTGGGATTAAGGCAGCGCCTGGATGATGACGGCTCTGTCATTTAAGGCTGGTTGTCCTTTTCCTTCCAAATTGCTGGGCTCTGGCTTCTCTGCAGCAGTGGCCGGTGGCTCACCCCAAGCAGCAGCTGGGGGATTTGTGTAGATCAGGGAAGATTTTTGATTGCCAGGTTTTGGCTGTCCCACTCCGGCTTAACGCTGAGAAATCACCCCGAGGGGAGCGTGCCCTGCTCCCATGGGCTGCGTTGGTATTTCTGATCCCATTTTCCTGCCCTGCAGCTGGGGGTTGCTTGGGATGGATGCTCACCCGGAGCTGGGCTCTTTGGAACCTGCTTTAGGATGTGGTTAAGCTGACCCCACGCTTTGCTCTGCTGTGGGGTCTTGTTTAGTGCTGAGACAGGAGTCTAAGTCTGTCCCCTCCGTGCCTGCAGAGCCTGAGATCCGCTGGGAAACGGGCGTTTTTTCACCATTCTTAATCAAAGGGGGGTAAAGGATCCCTGAGCTGGTGGGTCACAGAAGTTTGGGGTCTGCAGCCCTGATGCAAGAGGTGGCACGGTCCCTTTTCTGGCCGACTCTGAGGCATTTCAGTAACTGGGATGACAAATGAGCGCAGCAGAGCAGCAGCTCTGGGGGATGCAGAGGGCTGGCTTTGCTCCCACGGGGAGCTGACCCAGCTGAAAACTAACCTGGTGGAGGAAAGGAATTGGAGAATCACAGAACTCTAGAATGGTTTGAGTTGGAAGGGACCCTAAAGATCATCTCTTTCCACCCTCCGCCTTGGGCAGGGACACCTCCCACTAGCCCCATCCTGGCCTTGAACTCTTCCAGGGATGGGACAGCCACAGCTTCTCTGGGCAACCTGTGCCAGAGCCTCCCCACCCTCACAGGGAAGAATTTCTTTCCAAGGGTTGGAAGAAGGGTAGGAGAAGGTGGCAGAAGATGTCAAGGAAACTGTGCCTGTGATCTTGCTTGGCCACGTCACTTCTGCTTGGCCTGGCAAGGGCTGTGTCGCCTTGGGAGCGCTTCCCAAAGCAGGTCAGTGGTCCAAGCGAAACCAGAGCCTGGCTTCCAGAGCCCTTTGGGATGGAGATCTGCCTGCTGGGCAGGGTAAACCAGGGACAGGCAGGACCTTGACCTTGGCTTTTGGGAGCGGCACTTCCCTTTCCTCTCTCCTGAACCCTTGCCCTCCTCCCCTGCCAAAAAAAAACCCCAGCTGCGATGTCACCGTCACAACACAGCGGCTGCCTGGGAAGGCAGATATTAGCAACCCTGAAATATCCCCGGGACAGGCTCTTGTGTGATGGGAGACAGTTACCATGGAAACCTCCTTCAAGTAAAAAAAAAAAAAAAAAAAAGGAAAAAACCCACGAAATTTAAAGCAGCCCTTGTAGCTCAGAGGAACTGTAGACCTTATTATGGGTTTTGGCAACCCCCCTTTTTCTTTTATTTGTTCCAGCTAAAAGCTCCGGGAGACAAGGCAATTAATTTGGCATCCCAAGGGGGGTGAGAGAGGGAGGGCACGGCGATGGGAACCAGTTCCCCAGGCTGGCGGGCTCCTGGTGCTTCCCAGTGCTGCTGCCCCGCAGCCATCGAATGCCCTCTTGTAACAGGGTTGCCCCAACACAGAGGAGGAAGCAGGGTGGTTTTTTAGAAGAGGTGGCTTAAGGCTTAAAAAACCGCTTTCTAGCTCCGTAGGCGGAGGGTTTGGGGAGGGTTTGGGGAGGGTTTGGTGTGAGTGAAGGGTTCAGGGCACTGCAGGAGGGGTGAGGATGTGGGAAAACACCACGGATTACAGCTCCAGCATGGGGACGGGTGGCTCAGCATGGGTCGGGAGTTGGGGTGTCCTTACATGGGTGGCAGCAGAAGGATGGCTCCTTCTCCTGCAAGAAGGAGCTGGGGACTTCCTGCATGGATCAGGCAAGCTGGCCAGCTTTGGTGGGGAAGGGGAGGTGCTTGGGAAAGGAGACATCCCACTCCTAAATTCTCGTGCCAGAGTCTACTTCTCAGCAGTGGCTGCAGGGTCTTTAAATTGCTGCCGTGCTCTCAGCCCGTTTGCTCCCCTAATGATGTCCCCAGTGTCCACAGCCTCTGGGAAATCTCCTGGAAACGTCAGGTTTGGACTGGAGAGCCTTTTATGCCTCCCACTGCCCTGGGCTGGCCCCGAGCTCCCCTGAGCGCTGCTTTCCCAGTGGTGGTTGTGCTGGTGCAGAGCTGTTTTCCCAACCTTTTCCCAACCTTTCCTGTGTTGCTCAGCCAGAAATAGCTGGGCTCTTCCTTTTTGCCGCTTTGGGAGAGCTCTGGAGAGGAGCAGGGATGGGACTCAGAGCCGTCACGCTGCTGTGGAGCTGCTGGCTCTTCTGTGGGCCAAGGGGACGAGTCAGGGAGTTTGTCTCTGCAGCCAGGACATGTATGGCCTGGAATTTAGGGGGAATTGTGAATTTCTCTGCTGGTCCATGAGCAGGGAGCTGCAGGGGTCTCATCCCAGCTCGTGCCAAGGTGCAGCTTTAGTGGACTGGGATGTGTGTGCAAGCATCTGCAGGCAAAACAGTGCCTGAAACATCCTGCCAGGGGAAAATGAAAGCAATTTTATTAGTTTTTCAGCCGGATCTGCTCTCCTCCTGGGTGTGCCTTGCTCCTGATGGGAAGGAGAAGTAGCTCAGCCCCTCTGGTGGATGATGGGAATGCCTGTGTGCCAGGGAGGGGAGTCAGCCCTGGACCCAGGCTGGCTTCCACAGCTTTTGTGGTCATGTTTCCACCTTTTCTTGCTTGTAGAGTAAGGCACATCTCTGGTTAACAGCTGGAGGACTCAGCCTCAGTCCCAGCATCCCCCCGCAGTCCATCCATGCCTGTTGGCACAAACTGGGATGAAGGGATGTCCTGTGGGCACTGGGGCTGGGGGTTGAGCGAGGGATGTGGAGGTTCCTGGGATGGACCTGGTGCAATTCTCTCCGTGGGACGGGGGTGGTGTGGGCAGCCTGGGTGGGATCCAACCTCCTTGTAATTAAAGTGTTGGGAAGAAGGGATTTCACGTGCTGGGGGATGAAAGGCAGCGTGGATGTGAAACACCAGCAGGCCAGGAGCAGGGAAGTACTGGGGTGATGGAGGGAGGGCAGGAAAGGACAGACCATGAGGAGGGGCACAGTGGCAGGAGGTAGTAAATAATGCAGGAACCACACAACAGCCAAGGGGCATTAGGGGCAGTGATGGCAGAGCCACTTGCTGTGGGTGTGAGCCACGGCGTCCTTGGTGACTTCCTTAGGCTGTTGGACACAGAGCACAGTAAAGTGCCTTTTGGAGCTAATCACAGCAGAAATTAATGGCTGTTTTCACACCAGGTGGCAGCATCCATGTCTTGGGAACAGCACTGCAAGGGCTGTGTGTTCAGTGGGTATCTGGCCAAGGAAGGGAGGAGGTGGCAGGAGGAGGTGGCAGGATGACTGGTTGAGCCCTGGACTCAGCAACAGCCAGAGCTCGCAGGTTTAAGGCAAAGATTTGGCCATAAATGCAGCAGTTTGCAGTTACCGGTGCTCAGAGTCCAGCAGGGCTCTTTGCTCTCGAGATACTGAAAATGGAGCTCACTCCTCACCTTGATTTGATTTTGTTTGCTTACAGAGATGCTCTTATTTGCTTAAATGGGCTGCTGCTTCTCTGGTGCAGGAGAAGCAAGAGGCAACATCCTCTTGCTCAGAAATGTTCCCTGATCTTGGTCATGGAGGTGCTGTCCTGGCCAGGGTGACTCTTGGCACTTGTCAGGGTTGGAGCATCCCGACTCCATCCCCTTTTTTCTGGCCATCTCAGATTTTAGCAGTGGACTAAGAAAATCAGTAGATTTTCCTCCTTTTTTTCCCCCCACGCAAACATAAGGGAACTTTCTGCCCGTGATTATGACATTGGGATTTCCTCTTCCCTACCAAGGGTGCAAGCCCTACCTGAAAAGACAGGCAGGTAAACAAATACAGGCAGGGTCTCTGCTGCTGTGTGATGGCACTAAAGCTGATGGGTGCTGAAACCCAGGAGCAGTGTTACATAATTCGGACTGCAATGCAGAAACTCTTCCTTAATTTTTAATTATCCAATTGCCGCACGTACGTAGCCCTCAACTTGGGACGTGTGGAGTTGGCCCGTGGGCACGTGCGAGGGGGCTCGGCTGGCAGAGATGACAGGAAACCCTTCCCTCGTGTTCCTGTCCCTCGTGGCACGGTGGGAAGAAGTGTGTCCCCGTGGCACCGAGCTGGGCTGCTCTGTGGGGGCTGGAGAGGATGCTCTGCACCCGCCACAGGGACCAAGGGATGTCCCACTGAGCGGTGGGAGAAGGAGTGCAGGATCTGCGAAGGTCTTTGAGGTTTCCCTGGGTTGCAGTGATGGAGAAAGGGGTGACACCATGGTCAGTTTGCATCCAGATTTCCCAGCTGCTGGTCAAAGAGCCCCGAGTGCCTCCCAGCGTGGGTTTGTTGGGACGTGGGAGAAACAGGGAAGGAGCTGTTGCCGACCTCGGCTGTGAAGCACCGTTTTTTCCCCTCCCTGTTTCTCTCCCTCTTTCAAACCCCCCCTCTGCACTTTCTGTCCTTCCTGCAAAGGCAGCTGCCTCAGAGCAGCTTAGGCTTCAAAGTTCCCAAAATAACAAAGGTTAAAATAAATTAAAAAAAAAAGAGGGTCGCTACAAGATCAAGTCAGTGCCCCACTTGCACCTGGGCTCAGAGCTTCAAAGCAGCTGCAAAGAGCCCCCCACAGTGTCCGTGGTCGGGCATCTCAATGCTTGTGGTCCCGTCTTCATCCTCCTGCAGTCACAGGAGATTTTCTAGTAGCCAGGAAGAGGCTGCAGGTAATTGAAAGAGGTGGGGGGTCCAACTGCTTTTGTTGCCTGTGGGGGCAATTGGGGAAAGTCTGTCGTGGAAGAGAAGGCTGTGGTGGCGGTTGCAGCCCCGGGGCTGTGTCCTGTGCCCACGAGCCCTGTCCCCTGGCCAGGTGGGTGGGCAAACAGCTCCTCTGTGCTCAGCGTGGTGCTTTGTGCCTCTGCTGGCTCTGCTGATTTATATAGATCATCAATATGACAATTATATACACCTGCAGGTTTAATTACCTCCATTTTTGTCAGGCAGCAACAGATTTATGCCTCTATTCAGTTCCTGTAAATCTGAAACAAGCTTGACTAGACCCAAAAGTCCTCCCATTGATCACCGTGCACTGGCTGGTCTCTGGCCCTCTTGACAAGCTCTTCTTTCAAGAGTGATAAATTCAAGATGCACAGTTAACTTTTTCCCCTTCTACATCTTTCTTCTTCCTTCTTTCTTCTTTTTGGTTTTTGGTTCGTTTTTGTTTGGGTGTGGTTTGTTTTTTTTTTTCATTTTCACTTTTCCACCTTTCAAAGCCTCTCCACAAGTTTGAAAATGGAGCCTGAAATCAGGTAAGAGCTCCTAAGGCAGCGAAGAGTTTGTGCTGGCAATATCCCTCGCCTGCCTTGTCCATCCCAGTATGGGGCCACAGGTGAGGGTTCTTCCTGCCCCAAAAGCAGCATCAGTCCCACCAGGGGAGGTGGGAGGAAGGGGAGGATCACCTCCTGGAAAAGCTCTTGGCCCTGCTGCGGAGAAGTGAGCAGACAGGGTTATTTTGGCCCAGTTCACATCCCTGGGAGGGCCGTCCCATCCCTCCTATATCCCAGCAGACCGACAGGTGCTGGCTGTCCCCCCGGGAGATGAGGAACGGGCAGCTGTTCCCGTTTCCTGTGCTGAGCACAAGAACGCCAAAACAGTGTCTAATTTTCCTGACCCCCTGGCCTCGGCGCAACTAGCACTTAAACAAATGAGTGTGCAGGAGCGAGCTGAAGTTTGCCCTTGAAGCGAAGCCCACGGCATGGCTGTAATGCATCCCCTCCACCCCCCCTGCCAGTCCCCCCACCACAGCCTGACCTCTGCTGTACGATATGCTCCGATGTCCTGCTGAGTGCCTGGCAGATGGGCTGGAGTGGCCGGCCATTACCTTCCCTGCCAGCCCTTGATGGATATAAATAGGCCTTTGCCTCCCCGTGGAAATTGCTGGCTGGCTTGGAAAGCTGGAGGGAATCTTGGCAAGCGCCTCGGGTCTGTAGGGTCTGACGGCACGGAGGGCTGGAGTTTGGAAAGGGGGAGTTGTTGGCTGGATGCTGAGAAGCTCTCTTGGTGCGAGGGAGCTGCCCTGGGGTCTCCTTCTCTCAGCGAGGCAGTGCCTGGGGGAGCAGAGGGTCTCAGCCTGTCCTTTAAGGGACACGTGGATGTGGGATGCATCCAAGGTGCTGGGCAGCGCCTGGCTGGCTTTGCAGTCACCCTTCAACCCCAAGAGACTGGGCAGTGTGGGGGCAGTGGGTTGTGGTCCCTTGGCATCTCCAGCCACAGCTGATAATTGGGGAGAAAAATGTTAAAACCGCAGCATACTCATATACAGTCCTTTCCCTGCTGCAGGGATTTCCCAAGCTGGGATGTGCCTCTGGTCTCTCTGGCTCAATAGCTGCTGGTAACTCTTATCTTCCCTGAATTTGATTCCTTTCTCAGCACTTCCCTACTTAATGCTGGTTGAAAAGGAACCTATTGTTGGTTTTTACATGCCTAATTTTTGCAAAGTGAGAAAGGATTAATAGCCACTGCCTTTCCCCCTGCTCCACAGGCCTGCTGGTTTTATAGGCTTTTATCATGTCCCTGCTCAGTCGTTTGCTTCTTTTACTGAGGACTCCTAACACAGTTGGCTTCTCCTCTTCACGGAGCTGTTTGCAACATCTCATCTTCCTCGTACCCCTCCTCCGAACCTTCCGAGCTTCGCCTCCCCCGTTTCGAGGTGGTTGACCTGAATATACCACTTGCAGGATTCGAGATTGGCTTCTTTCACCCAAGTTGAGTTTCACCTGCCCACTTCCTTGCCCGCTTTCCACCAGCACTTCACAGCTTTAGCTTTGAGGGGACTAAATTTAGCCTTGGTGACCAACTTTGTCATTCGCCCCCTCCTCCAGAATGTTTCTGAGCAGCCGAGGTCCTGACAGAGATCTCCGTGGGGCTTCTCGGTAACCTCCTTTCATCGGGAAAACTAACCTCTCATCTTACTCCTCCCCCACCTGGTGGGCTTCAAGAGGGTTTTCCCTCTTATCCCGGCCCCACTTCGGCGCTTTGGGAAAATTTGAGGGTGGATTTTGACAAGAACTCTTTGAAACGAGTCCATCACCCTTCACAGCGTTGGGCTACCCCTATTTACCCCCCTATCAGTTCCTCTAGCAAAGTATCCAGGGCAGAAGTGGCATTTACTGCTCTTTAATTTCCATGCTTTATGAGGGCTTTTTTAGAAGGTTGGGGTCTCCTCTGCCGGATTTTGCTTCTCCAGTTGCTCACCCTTTTGGAGTGATGGTGATTGCACTGGTGAGGTTCAGCAGCTCGGAGGTGAACAGCATCTGAGCTGAGGGGTCTGTGCACTCCATCCCACTGGTTTGCTGGGAGATGATTTAGCCAGGGCAGTAATTTTCCATGGCTGATTAGGAGCCTCTTAATCATTTGGGCTCTTTCCGTGGAGACCTGAGTTCCACTCTGGAAGAGGTGATGTGATAGCATTGCAGAGTGGGACATCAGCTACAAATGTGATCCTTTCTGGAGTTTATGTATCAACCTCATACCTGTAGGCTGTTGTCACACATTCTCTGTTTTACTTTTGCTCACTATCATCGTGTGGGGCTTTGGGGTTTTTGTTTTAGCTGAGTGTTGTTCCGGGAGGTGGATCTGTCTCTCTTCCTACATCTCCTCTGTAGTTCACAGTTATGGCAGATGGGACCACCCTAAGAAGACAGGAGTGAAAATCAAACACCAGCGAACGTCCCATCCTGCTCGTTGTTCTTGCCAGCTTTTGGTCAAAATTGACAATACCGCGTTGGAGAAATAACCTTGGAGGGGATGTTGCACAGGTGTGGTTGGGCACGTCCTTGGGCCCATGGGGAGGAGCAGGGCAGTGGGGCACGTTGTGCTGTAAGGTCAGCAGCTGCAGAGCAAACCCAGCCGACTCAGACCCATTAGTGATGAATCAGTGTCCTTCTCTCTGGAAACGGTCGTGCGGCATCAGCCTCACTCCCGGGGTGACGGAGGGGCTGGTTAAAGAAAGGGATGAATTAGGGCTGTGGCATATTTGGGACAGAAATGCCAGTTCAGGCAGGGCTAAAGCATGCTTTGAAACGTAGCCCCTTGACGACCTTCCCCAAAGCAAAGGCACCCTACGTTCCGAGGAGACACCTGGGTATCTGTCAGCCTTGCTATGGCAGCTCGTGGGTTCACGTGTGTCAGCCTCACGTGCAGACATCCTGGTGGGGTGATCCCTGTGACACAGCCAGAGAGTGGCTCCTGGGAGATCACCGGTGCCTTTTCCTTGAGCCTTTACGTTCTCCCGTATCTATGAGTCTTTTGGAAATTTTGCCCCAGGGCAGAAGCGGGTTCCTAATATATAAAGTGAGGTTTATGTTTGCTGGTATGGAAAAGCTGGATTGTCTTGGAAAGGCGAAATGACCTACAGAATGAGATGGTTTTCTTACCTGAGATGGGAGGCAGGAAAAAAAAAAAAAAGGCAAATAAAATATGGATAGTCAGTGATGAATGTGGGCTTTTTTAACAGGCCCATAAAAACATGAATATTACACCATGAGTGATGTGTCACTAAAACCTTGGAAATATAAACGAGTGAAATATCAGGATAAGCATTTTGACATCTGAATTGATGGTAATCAAGGCCTGAGGTCCCAACAGAGCGAGCGAGTGACTCATGGTGGGAAAGTCTCCTGAGTCTCTTTAGACACTGGAGACCCTTACAGGAGTGCAAGACTTGCTTTAGCTGAATTTGAGCCCTTTAAAAGATTTGTGAGGTTCAGACATGGAGCAAAAGCCTTTGCTAATGGGGAACTGAAATAAAAGCACTGTCAGGTTCCAGATGGAAAATAAGCCAGGTTTGAATGTTAACAAGGAAACACAAGTCCAAGTCAAAATCTGTGCTCTGCTGTATGAAATGAGTCTGTGGAGACTGGCATTATGGCAGAGTTCATTTGACTTATCGGAGGCATCTATTAGTGCAAAACACTTCCAAATGGAGAGGAAAATTGTTTTGCTGGGTGTTCTTTTTTTTTTTTTTTTTCATCAGAATGCTGATGTGAAGTTTTAAGGAGACTGGTTGCCTTTGTGTGCCACGATGCCAGGGGCTCAGCGGGGAGATGAGTACGTGGAAATGGGTCCATGGCAGCACTGGGCTTGTGGGCCACAGTTTTAATGTTGCACCACCTCAGGTGCAGAATTGGGCTGTGACAGAGGTGTTGCCTCCCAAGACTGGGAGATGCAGTGCTGTTGCCTCCAGAAGGATTGCCTTTGCTTTGGGTAGGACAGCTGTCCCTTGGGAAGCGAGGTTGTTTGGGATAATCAGTAACGAAGCAGGTATAAATCCATGCACCTCCAGCACCTTCAGTCTGGTCGTTTGTCCTCTCCTCAAATCACTCCTCTAGAACCTCTCCTTCCCCGTCCCTCCCCTCGCAGATGGTTTGGGAGGGGAGCAGCCACAGCTGCTATGTTGAAAGCATCAGCTGGGCCCTTTGGAGGCTGCTGCTCCTGTAGATATGAAGGACCTGGGCCACGTTTGATACCAGGTGAACGCAGCACAGCCTAATTAGTGGTCTCCTACTGTTATTAACCTCTGACTCAGGCAGGCTATTTTTTAACAGAGGTGCAGGAAGTTAATGCTCGTGCTAATGGCTTCCTATCCAAGGCCTTAATGAAAGCCACACAGGGACCAGGCTTTTCATCAATATCTTTCAAACTTTGAACTTGAAATTATCCTCTGCCCACGCCCCCCCCTTTTTTTTTTAAATTTTTGGCTTTCTGCCTGCTTTTCCGCCTCCTCTGGGACAGAGGGGCCCCGTGGTGTCAGGATGACCTGATCTGGTCAGGAGAGTTGGCACCTGCCAGTCCCATGGCAGAGCTGACTCCCTGTGGCATCCAGATAAATGGTCCCAGTTGTCTGCCTGGGTCACCATGGCGTCTTCCACCAGGCGATGAGAGCGAGATAAAAGTAAAGTAAAAGTGGAATGCATTGGACTGAGAGAAGAGATAACAGAGGTGCTGTGTCAGGGAGGAAGCTTGGGCTTGTCTTGGTCTTGCTGGAACCAAGCTCCGTGAGAACTTCACAGGTGCAGGAAAGCATTTATATGTGTAACGTTGTCAAGTACAGATGGAGTAGGATTCGGGCAGCTCATGTGTTGCCAAGGCACTTGAGGAGAGGAGGAGAAGGTCCAAGGGTGAAGCCCGTTCATCCAGGCCCTGCCTCAAGAGCCTTTGCCCAGGGCAGGAGCAGCGGTGGCAGAACAGCTTTGTCCTGCAGCGTGATAAAGAGGTCGCAGCCTACCGGTTTGGGGTGACGGTGGTTGATTTCTGGGGTGTTTTCTTGCCTCTCTGGCACTTCTAGCTTGTGTGCAATGCGGCTGCAGGATCATGCCGTGGTACCTGGTGAGAAAAGATAATGTACTCAGGCTCTGTGGCTGGATTGTGCTCTTTTAAAACAAGAATCCATTTTTTATTGGAATACATTTTTCTGTTAAAAAATAAGCCTGTTTAAATAAATTTGAAATTATGACAACCTATTTTAAGGCTTAAATTTACTATAGTCTATTAATCATTTAAATAACTTCCATCAAGGATTTCTCCTTAAATATTAATGAGCTGGAGGGTGCTGCTTTTACAATGATATGTCAGATCAGGGGAAAAACATCTCTAACTGTAGCTTTCTAAATGTCACAATGTCACATTCTTAGTATCTATTATTTTCACTCTTTACAATGGAGCAAATGCTGGTATTTACATTTTTTCCAAATGTCAGTATGTTGAGTTCCTGTTGCGCATAAAAGCTCTTGCCTTAATTACTCCTAATTTCACATTAGCAGGCAGGTGCAGGGAGAGTGTTTTCTTCCATTTGAGCTGGTTCATTCCAAGTTGAGGAGCCACGGGGAGTTGGGAAAGCGGGCAAGCTTGTTTCCTCCTTCCAGTCCATGAATAAAGACCAGGTGGGAGAGGAGGAGATCTGCCGTCTCAAACCCTCCCGGCTCCCAGGGCCGGCTTTTCGAGGGGGGGGGTGTCCCTAAACGCACAGCTCAGCCGTTGGAGGGAATTTCAGAAGTGCTTCTGGCTTCCTGGTGGCTTTCACTCCTCTTGGTTTTGCTTCCCGGTGGCAGGGTGGAGCGCTCGGCGTCCCTCTGCTCGGGATGCTCCAAGTGTACTGATTACCGCCAGAAATGCGGCCCGTGCTGAGCACAAACAATCTGCCAGTTCGCTCGCTGTGGCTAATGTTTCCTTTGATTAATCAAATCAGGTTGGGAGGATGAACCCGGTTCCTGATGCAGATTTTACCCCCCCCTCCCCCCCTCTGCCCCATCCCCGGCAGCGAGCTCACTTAAGGCAGCCTAATGAAATTAATTAACAGCAAATTTAAAATGTTGCTTTTCGGCAGTGTAATTGAATTCCAGTTTTCATTTGAAGGCAGCATGAAACAAGCAAAATAAAGATGTTAATTTGCAAAGTGAGCCGGGCTCTTTCCCACTGCCATCAAAATGCGTGGCTACAAATGGGATGGGAGCAGGATGAGTCTGGCTGGACCGTCCCCACAGGGCAGAGACAGGAGGGAGAGTTGTGCCTTACTGGGAAGCTCATCATGTTTTTTATTGTTATTCCAACAAAATCTGCTATTTTCAGAAACTTTGACTAATGGGCAAATGGCAGGCTTGGGCTGATGGCTGAGATCGAGGTGGTGAGAAATGGGGATCAAGGTGAGCTGGCTGGAGGTGGAGGTAATGATTAAAACGATGCCCCTCTCTCCTAGGGATGGGCTGGTGTGACCCTCTCTTTGGCTGAGACCCAGCCATAGGATGTTCTTGAAATTTTGGAGTCAGCCGGGTGAATTTGGTTTGATTTGGCATTTAGTGTCCCTGTCCCCAGCTGCTCCTCCTGCTTGGGTGCCCTCTGCTGCTGTCACTCATCAGCACAGCTCTGTTGATCTGACCCATTGCCCCTAAACCTTGAAGTTAAAAGCACTTAGGGAAAGTCAGGGTACTTGGGCAG
Source organism: Pseudotriccus pelzelni (assembly GCA_035584735.1). Lineage (NCBI taxonomy): Eukaryota > Metazoa > Chordata > Aves > Passeriformes > Tyrannidae > Pseudotriccus > Pseudotriccus pelzelni. Next base: position 27,163,216 of record JAWMRA010000005.1, on the reverse strand, counting down.
AAGCTGCAGGTGCCTCTGCAGGTCTCTGGGCTGAGTGCCCTGTGGGGAGCTGTAAAAGATGACTGAAGATTGAGAACCTCTGAAATCACCTCAATCAAAGTCAGAGCGTCAGGTGTGACTGCAGCTCCGTGCACGTTTCACTGTTCACAAAGGACGGGAGATATTTTGTCTGCAATAATTTGTGACGCGGTCCCGGTGATCCCATCAGCGCTGCAGAGAAGTTGTCCTGTATCCTCTGCTCCCAGTGCCTGGAGCTGTGTTTAACATGAGGTGTGCCCAAACTAGAGCTGGAAGGATGCTGCTGGGTTCCCCGCCTCTGGCCCCGAGATGCTGTCAGTGAGTGCTCTCTCCCTGCGTCGCGTCTGGATTTTTGGAGAGGCCCACACCTGGATTATAACTAAAAATATGATTTTACTCTGCTTTAACCGTTTAGGTTGTGGTCTGTGTAGGGGCAGCCACGGTGCTGGCAGGAGGTGACCAGAGAGAGCCTGCTGTACGCAACCCTTGGTCGCTCCACCCGTTTTTCTGGGAAGAGGGGAATGCCCCCATCAACCCCCTCCTCCGTATTTCCCCCCTGACCAGCTTTGCTTTTGCAGAGATCTCAGGCAACACGGACGACATCCCCCTGGTGCGCTGGCGGCAGCAGTGGCTGGAGAATGGAACGTTGCTCTTCCACATCCACCACCAAGACGGGGCCCCCAACCTGCCCGGCTTCGACCCCACAGAGGAGCCCCAGACCGAGTCGGCAGAGGAGGAGCTGAGGATCCTCCACATCTCCGTCATGGTAGGTGATGGGAAGGCAGACCCCCTTTAGCTGTCCAGAAGCCTGTAGAAAATACAGTGGCTTTTGAAAAGCCATTTATTTCCCCATCTGGCTCCAGCCATGCCTAGGATGGGGAACTGAGCCCACTTTTGGGGGTAGTTAAGATGCCTTGGGCACCTCTCCAAGTGATGCTTTAACACTGAACTTCTTTAAACCTCTCCCTTAGTTTGCATCGCTTTGAAAATTTGTTCGTGGGGTGCCTTTATCCCCGGGGGGGGTGGTGGTGGTGGTGGTGATGGTGTTTCAGTGCTTTGAAGGTCTCAGCCACCCTAACCTGGGGTTAATTCACACTGACTTTGTCAGGAGCCCTTTGCCCGTGGACGGTGCCTGCTGTCCACCGCTCCGACACGCGGCGGGTGTCGCGGTGCCACCGGGCACTGTCAGCGCCGCTTTTGTCAGCGTGGCAGCCCCGTGGCCGTGGTGTCACAGCGTGCAGCCAGAGCATCCCGTGTGCTGAGGCTGGACAGCTCTCCTCCTCCCCCCAGACACAGGGAGACAAGGTTTGCGTGGCAGAGAAAGGAGAGGTCTGTGTGTTGGAGGTGGATCTGTGGCGTGTTGATTGTTTGGGGTTTGTTTTGGTTTACTGTTTGTTTTTTTTTGGTTTTTTTTGTTATGCTGAAAAAAAAAATGTGAAGAATCCTACAATTTTTGTGCCACTGGAAGATAATTAGCCGGAGACAATGTGTTGCCGAGGCTGCAAACAGGCTGTTTAATGGTGCCTACCCTAATGAGAGCTTCAATTGCTCTTCCAGATTGCAGCCCCAGGCCAGGTTTCTCCTCCATCATTTGTGCTTGATTAGTCTCGAGGAAAAAAAAACAACTGTCAAAGCCACTCCCAAAAACATCTTACACCATTATCTCTATTTTATTGTCCGTTCCCAGCTGCTCCTGAGGGGGTGCATCACCTCTGGAGAGGCTGGCCCCACTCTACTGCTGTGGTCTTGGTCTTCCTGGGTACTGCTGGATTCCAAGATCAAGGCAGGAGTAACTGGAGCAAGCCTCATTATCAGGATGATGAAAAGGATGTCTGCAACTCATTGCTCCCCTACCAAAATGTTCAAATACAGATTGAGTCCTCCCTCTGCCCCTTTCTCCCCATCACTCTCAGCTCTGCTCCAGCAGCATCCTTTCACTCTGAAAAACAGAGGTTGGATTTTGTGCCAGGAGTCGGGATCACGTGGAGCGTTCAAGGCTGATTTTCTTTCTTTCCCGTGTGGTTGCCAAGAGAAGAGGTGTGAGCAAGGGGCTGTATCCATCGTGACTGTGGTCCTCACATGGACTGTGCGGGGAGCACTCCCACACCCGTGCGGTGCGGGGCTCCTCGCAGGCATCTTGTGAGTGCTGGATTAGGGGGAAGGCAGAATGGGATCTCTGTGCTCCCACCGAGGGGAACCAGGGGCCTGAGGCGGTGCCCTGGTCCCCTCCGGTGTGCAGTGGGTGGAGGAGACTTCAGCACTGGCTTTTATCCTCCTCTCAGAGCCTCTTGAAATCTCCGGAGGCCACAGGCAGCTTTTCCTCAGGGACAGTTTGAGCTCTCAGGCTATCGGGGCGAAAGACTTTAAATTGCAGTGAAATAACAAGTCTTTTTTGAGAACCCACAGTCACAGTCTGAAGCAAATGGGTGTCCACCAAACTCCAAGTCTCCCCTGTTTAGCAGAGGCATATGGCAGAGCTCTCTGCTGTGTGGGAGATTTAACGTGCGCACAGAGAGTGAGGAAAAGCCAGGAATGCCCCAGTATTCCTCCCACTGGCTTGTCACCCCATCTGCAGATGGGCCTTTTTCCAGGGTGATGGAGAGCTGTGACACAGGAGGCCATCTCCAGTAGGGATGGGAATAGCCCCCATTTATTTATGGATCAGAAGAACTCATAGGCATTGAACATGATATGGAATTAGGCTCTGACTTTACCACTAAAATACTCTGCATGAACACGAGCAGACACTTTTTACAAGGGCATGCAGTGATGGATTGAATCTGAAGAAGAGCAGGTTTTGATTGGATATTATTGGAAATTATTTACAGTGAGGGTGGGGAGGCCCTGGCACAGGTTGCCCAGAGAAGCTGCGGCTGCCCCATCCCTGGAAGTGTCCAAGGTCAGGTTGGATGGGGCTTGGAGCAACCTGGTGTAGTGGAAGGTGTCCCTGCTCCCATGGCAAGAGGGTGGAACAAGGTGACATTTAAGGTCCTGTCCGATCAAAACCATTCTAGGATTTGAAGATTCTATGGTTCGGTGCCAGTTTTCAGCCCCAGCAAGAGATTTCCCCACTTCCTGGCTACAGACTCCTGGCCAGAGAGTGTGCCAGCCAGCCCCACCTTTGCAGATCCTTAATCAGTGGAGTTTGTTTGTTCTTTATTTAATACAAAAAAAAAAAAGAAAAGAAAAAGAAAGTTTGGAAGGAGACTCGGAGGGTGCATCACAGCTCCATTATCCTGGAAATGAAAGGGAGTTAAACAGTAATGGGCATTAAACTTCCTTTTCCAGCTGCCTCTCCTGTTTCTCATTCAATAATTCCCTTAATGTTTTATCCTAATGGAGCAGATTATTACTATTATTTTATTTTATCAAGATCACCTGTTGCGTAGAAAAGAGGAGGGAGGCTGGGGCCGTGGATGGACACAGAGCTCTTAGCTGGCTCCACATGCTTTTTATTGTTATTATTGTTATTATTCTTGGCAGATTGTGCATAAAGGGCCAGTTTTGGGCTTTCATCTCACTGCCGTCATCTGTGTACAGTGACGGTGTCTCGCAGGAGGGTGGCCTTGGGGACAGTGGTGAGATGGCGGGGCTAGGTGCAGTTTTGGGGTCTGTCCCTGTGGGGCAGGAGCTTTTTTCAGCCTCTTCCCCCCAAGACATTCCCCAAACAACACTTCAATCATCTGTCTCTCTCGAGCCGTGATCTCCTTTAATCTGTGCTGCAATTTCTTCAGGATGCCCTGGGAAAATCTCCTAAGATTGAGAGTGACAGCGCCGAAACCAGTTGGAAATGGGTCAGAGAAAGTTGCCCGTAGGAGCATTTGCCTGGAATAAATCTGATCTCTCTCTTTTCAAAGGCGTGTCGCGGGAGAGCAAAACCAAAACGCGCTTTGCTTTTAAACGCCGCCTTTTCATGCCGGGAGTGGCGACTTCAAAGCTGGTCCAGCCCGAGGCGGGATTCAGCTGGGAGCGCTTTGGCCAGCGCCGGGTGCTCCGGGTGCCAGCCCTCCCTTATCGGCGTGACCGGGCTCCTCTCGCCCGTGCCTTTGCTTTGGCCGCCCCGGGGCGTTCTGTGTCCCCAGGGGATGGCCGGTGCTGGCCCCCACCCCGGGGTGAGCCCTGCCCGTGTCTGTGCCCGCAGGGGGGGATGATCGCCCTGCTGCTCTCCATCCTCTGCCTGGTGATGATCCTCTACACCCGCCGGCGGTGGTGCAAGCGGCGCCGGGTGCCGCAGCCGCAGAAGAGCGCCAGCGCCGAGGCGGCCAACGAGATCCACTACATCCCGTCGGTGCTGATCGGGGGCCACGGGCGGGAGAGCCTGCGCAACGCCCGCGTGCAGGGGCACAACTCCAGCGGGACGCTCAGCATCCGAGAGACCCCCATCCTGGACGGCTACGAGTACGACATCACCGACCTGCGGCACCACCTGCAGCGCGAGTGCATGAACGGCGGCGAGGACTTCGCCAGCCAGGTCACCCGCACCCTGGACTCGCTGCAGGGCTGCAACGAGAAGGCCGGCATGGACCTCACGCCAGGTGGGCGCGGGATGAGCTGGCTCCTCGCCGGCCCGTCCTCCCCCTGTCGCTCCGTGCACGTGTTCCCCGCTGAGCCGCTTTTCCCCGTTTCCCTGGGTTTTCGTTGGGTGTGAGGTGTTGGCGCGGCTGGGACAACGCAGGGTGGAGCTTTGAGGGGAAGGACTGTAGTTCCTGTGGGCTGATGAAGAACCAGAACCAGAACACTGTGCCTTCTGAGCTCCCCATAATGACCCCCCAAAAACCCCTTCTGTATCCCAGGATTTCCGCTGTCTTTTTCAGCTTAGGTTTTCAGGAGTAAAATTATGCGTGCCATCAGTATGATTCAAAGTTAATGCCACCTTCTGAGCACCAGCAGGGATTCTTTGAGGCTTGTTACACACTTGTTCTTTGGCCATATTACTAACTGGGCCATCCATCTGTAGCCTTCTCAACTGAGACATCGTTTGGGAAGACCACAGTGTGGTGCTTAAAGCTCTCCAGGGGTTTTCTTCAGAGACGTGGGTATGAAGAAGTGCCCTGAGAGGCTGAGTGTTAGCGTTAGAGTGCCCTGAGTGTTAGAGCTCAGCTTTTGGCTAGTTTGGTGGAGGTGCCAGTCCCCTTCAGGATCTGGGTTGCTCCTGAAGGCGCACTGGGGGCAGCTCAGCTCGTTGGCTGCAGCACCCTGATCACCTCAGGATGATCTGGAGATGGACCCAAGGAGACCTTTCTCTCACCTCCCTCCCTTTTTTAAAAAAGTCTTTATCCCTGAGAGATTTCGCCTTCGATTCTTCCTGCTCAGGGAGTGATAACGCCAAGCTGTCCCTGATGAACAAGTACAAGGACAACATCATTGCCACCAGCCCCGTGGACTCGAACCACCAGCAGGCCACGCTGCTGTCCCACACCTCCAGCAGCCAGCGCAAGCGCATCAACAACAAAGCTCGAGGTAGGGGCGTCCCCGGGGTGGGTGGGGTGCTTTGGGCTTCCACCCACCCACATTCCAGCGACTCACCCTCTCCTGGGATGGGTAAATAGGATCAGCGTTGGGCAAGAGCACGGAAAGGAGGGTTTGGGTGGGGAGACACAGCAAATGTGGTGCCTTGCAAGGATGCAAGTCACGTTGGGCTGGTTGGTTGCAAAGATGCAGAGAGTGTCTGCCGTGGTAAATATTTCAGGGTACTGGCGCAGCCACGGGGGAAAGTTGCAAGTAAGGGGACGTGTGGCAGGTGGGGGCATGGGTGTGTGAGGTGGGAAGGGGAGAAGGTGCTGTCCCTGCTGCACCTGGCAGATGGGGCTCCTCAGTGTAAGGCTTTCCCTGAAGGGTTATGTAGGATGCCAAGGCTTGGGGTGGCACGGTGCCAACCCCTCCATGACTACACTCAGTGTCCCCTGCAGCTGGCTCAGCATTTCTCAACCCCGAGGGGGACTCAGGGACAGAGGCGGACACCGATCCCCAGCTGACCTTCTACACAGACCCCTCGCGGAGCCGGAGGCGCAGCCGAGGTGGGTGGGGGGCCACGACCCCTCTTGCCATATTTGCTGTTGCTCCTCTGTGTTTGGAGACTTTCCACTGGCAAGAGATGGAAACCCAGGTGCGATCCCAGCTGCCGCAGGCAGGCGCCGGTCCCCGCTCCGCAGCGCGCTGCTGCTGCTGCTCTCCGGTGGAGCCTCTCAGCAGAGGATGAAATATATTCTGGTGTTTTGCTGGAGGCTTCTGCCGGGCACTGGTGTATATTAATGAGTAACACGCTTCAAAGGCCGGCCCGTGCGTTCCCAGGCTGCTGCTCGGCACGGAGCTGCCGCGGGTTCGCTCCGGCGCCGCGCGCACGCGAGCTGTGTGTGCAGCAGAGCGTGGGGACAGCCTCGGTCCCTAGGCAGGAGTCTTGCCCCACTGCCCTGTACCGTCCCTGCAGGAGGTTTTCTCCTCCCAGGAGGAGAGTTAGTGTCTGTTTTCCCTCGCTGAGCCTCGTTTGCTGGATGATGCCTTGTTTTCCTGGGAGTGGTGGGAGTAGGAACCATCTCCTTCAGCTGGTGCTGAGAGGCTGGTTCAGGCTTTGTCTCCATCCAGTTTTTTTCCACTCAGCTTCTTCAGCTGAGAGATTAAAAGTCAAAGACCTGCATGCCCTGAGCAGTTAGGGCTCTCCAGTACTTTTACAAAAGCATCCACGAGCCTGTTGTCATGACAAAATTAACTCTAGTGAAGTGCCAAGAAGGAGGGGGGAAAAACAGGATACTGCATTTACCTTTCTTTTCCTCAGTATCTCAGCTCCGCTTTAAAGCTCTTTGCTGCTGCAAAGTTCTCAGCATGCTGCAGTGCAGGGTGTGGAGAGCCTGGGCTGAGGGGGATCAGGCAGACTCCAACTGCAGCAGAGCAGGAGGGAAAGTCCCATTGCAAAGGCTGCTTCATGCTCTTCAAAATCCAAAGTGGCTCCATTTGGTTGGATCAATGCTGGATTTCCAGGGGGCTGGGCAGGGTCTTTGCGCCCTGGGGTCCCCTGGCTGCACCCTAAAGTGTTCCTGCGTCCTGCAGGTGTCAGGTTTGACTGTGCTCCCATGTTTTGCAGTGGGGTCCCCCCGGAGCCCTGTGAACAAGACCACGCTGACCCTCATCAGTGTGACGAGCTGTGTCATCAGCCTGGTGTGCTCTTCCCACATGAACTGCCCCCTTGTTGTCAAGATCACCCTCCACGTGCCTGAGCACCTCATCGCCGATGGTGAGCGTCCCACAGTCTTACCCACCCCTTCCTGCCCCGTTCTGTGAGGTGTGATGGAGGAGAGGAGGGAATGTGGAGAGGATGGGTGCAGGAAGGGGGGGGACGGGCTGGATGGAGAGCACCAGTGTGGGACAGAGGGGATGGGCATGGGATGGAGGAGATGGGCACAGGGCAGAGGGGATAGCTGGAGTCCTTGACAAAGGGGGCAAGTGTGAGATGGAGGATACCAGTGTGGGAACAAAAGATGGAGGGGAAAGGCACGGGACAGAAGAGACAGGCACAGGATGGAGATGGCTGTCGTGGGACACAGGGTGTGGTGCAGAATGGAGAGGATGGGAGTAGGACCAAGCAGACTGTTGTGGGAAGGAGGAATCGGGCATGGGACCGAGGGGATGGGTATGGGGTAGGGATGGCTATCGTGAGACAGAGGGGACAGGCACAGGATGAAGGGGACTGTCGTGGGATGGAGGAGACTTATATGGGATGGAGAGGACTGTCATGGGGCAGAGAGAATGGCACAGGACAGAGGATCCGTTGTGGAACAGAGAGAGCTGTTGTGGGACAGAGGGTACTGTGTCAGGATGAAGGGAATAGACAGCAGATGGAGGGATCCATCACAGGATGGAGGGAAACACCACGGGATGGAGGGGTCCATTAAGGGATGCAGGGGACAATCATGGGATGGAGGGGACAGCAGCAGGTTGCCGTGCTGACTGCCCTTCTCTCGGTGTCAGGGAGCCGGTTCATCCTGCTGGAGGGGAGCCAGCTGGATGCCAGTGACTGGCTGAACCCAGCCCAGGTCGTCCTCTTCTCCCAGCAAAACTCCAGCGGGCCCTGGGCCCTGGATCTCTGCGCCCGGCGCCTCCTCGACCCCTGCGAGCACCAGTGCGACCCCGAGACCGGTAGGTGGTCCAGCGGTGGGGGTGGGTTTGGGGGCTCACCCTCTGCCTCCCCAGGCCAGCTCTGATGGGAAGATGCTTCCTTGCCTTGCTCCGTGGGCAGTAACGGAGCTGCCGGCTGCCCTGGGGTGGCTGCAGGCTGCCCTCGGCAGGGAAGCGCATGGTAAGCCTTGTCCTCCCATACCTCTCATGTCCCCCCCTTTCTCTGTAGGTGAGTGTCTCTGCTATGAAGGCTACATGAAGGACCCTGTGCACAAGCACCTGTGCATCCGGAACGAGTGGGGAACGAACCAGGGGTGAGTGTGCCTTCCACAGCGTGCCCGGGCTTGGGCTGTCCTCACACGAGCTGCTGGGCTTCAGCAGCAGCATAGCAGGGCTGTGGTAAACTTCTTGGACGAAAGAGTTGGAGGCATCTTGGTGAATTGTAAGGTCAGTGCGCGGCTGGGCTCTGCAGCAGGTCTGCGGGAGGCGAGGAGTTCTGTTCTTTGAAATAATCAGAAACGATGTGGAAGAGGCCATTGTCGCATTTTACAGTAAACACCCCCTGGAGAAGATGGAGATTGTTCCTTCTCCCCGTGTGAAGGCTCTCCTTGGCATCCTGTGCTTTGTGGGGGTTTTGGTTTGGGTGTGTGAGGGATCAGAGGAGGGCTGAGGTCAGGCTGGGGTCCTGACTGAAAACTGGGCAAATTAGATGCTTTGATACTGTAGCTGAGGGAGCAGAGCAGTCGCTGTCTGCTCCACAGCTTTAAACCTCTGGAAGTGCCAAGGGAAGTTTTTCTGATGCTTTGGCAGCAGTTTGGTGGTCCTTAACACCCGTGAGCTTCTGACATGTGGCTGGGGCCTCCCAGGGATGGCTGGAGGTAGCGTGCAGAAACCCAAAACACCCTCAAATCCGGGGCTCCCACGTGCCCCGGCACCTCCAAGCCCTTGTTTTTCCCCGTCGTCTCACTGTGCCGCAGCTGGATCGGCGGTGGCCCTGCCCATGTCAGGATGCCCTCTCTGAAGTTATTAGTCTTCACAGTGGGAAGGGAGAAATCATCAAAGGCTGGGCTTGGCGGCACCCCCGCGGTGCGGCTGTGCCGGAGGATGGCGGTGACGACGGGGGGCTGTCCGTGCCGGCTGGCCCCGGCTGTGTCCCTTTGAACTGGGGCCCGGGGAGAGCATCCCTGCTCTGTCTCCACCCCCCCCCACCCTCTGTTTTTTTATCATTTTAAAGGCAGTTTAGCAATTAAGGCCAGTGGTGGAGCACCCGCTGTGTGAGACAAGGGCGGTTGTTGCTGTGAGTGCCCTGAGCTGGGGCGAGGCTGGGGACACAGGTGGTCCCGTGCTGGGGACGTGTTATGTGCTGTGGTGGATGTCCCCAAACCTCTTCAAGGTACCGCTGCTGGGCTGGGAAAATACAGGCAGAAATACAGCTCCCTGTCCTGCTTTCCCTGAGAGGAGAGGTGTCCAGCAGGGATGTTCCCCGATCCTCTGTGCCCGTCTCATGAGAGGCACTGGGTGATGGGGTCTGGGGTTTGGGAGGGGACATTCCCCTGCCAGGGATTTGCCTGTTTTGGGGTGTGATCTGTTTGGGAGTGTCTCACAGTGGGTTGGAAAGAGCCCATGGTCACCCGTGACCACGATACCTCTGTCTGTGCGGGACTCACCACCTTGCAAAAAGCAAAGTGGCAAATGACTCTGTCCATTGAGGCAGGTAACAAAAATGGATAAGCACTGTGGAGAAACATTTGCTTCCTTCCCCTCTGGTTTTCCTTTGCTCCTGAGTGTGGATCTGCAGCTTCACACTTTTCCTCCCATACACATTGCTCTTCTCTAGCTTTTTCCTGATTTAGCTGCTTCACCATCTTAAGGGAAAGTGGAGAAAAAGCTGCTTTCAGGTGAATTGGTAGAAAATAGAGGTGGTAACAAGCAGGAGTGAAGCCAAGAGCAGGAAAGGCAAATCCGTTCCTGCAGCCCTCTGGACCCATTCACAGCTCCAGACCCAACTTTGGTCTCAGCCATGCCAAACCAAAAGGTACTCAGGACCCACTCTGTTCCTCTGGGGAATTTGGGGCTACTTTTCAGACCCAGCTCCAACCCAGTGCCTCCACAGAAGTCTTCTCCTGAGCCTCTCTCTGCCTTTTCTCCTGCAACAGTGTTCATACCTGGCCAGGGTACAGCTTGTGTCTCTTCTTATATACCAAAACTGGCTATGGCAAACCATGTGCAGTATTTCCAACATAGTTTTCTGTTTGGGGCAGAGAAACCTGGCAGATCTCTTTCCTGAAGGTGCAACACAGCCCCAGATGATGGTGGGGCTGTCAAAGTCCTCCTGCCCTTCTCAAAGTCCTCCTGCCCTTCTCTGAGCTCTCAAGAAGGCTCTGATGCTGCAGTATTGGGGCTTTTTCAACACCATCCTTAGAGAACTCCTCTCTCGAGCTGCTTGAAACCAGGGTTATTTTGTGTTTCTTCCTTGAACTTGTCAGGTTTTTGTTTCAGAAAATGGTAGCAGCTGAAACCACACTTCATCCCTGCCTGCAGCTTTGACTATTTTTAGTGGCTGTGGAAAGCATGTCCACACTAAGCATCATGATGCTTGGGCTAGCTTGGTGTTTAACAAGGGTTCTTTTCCTTCTCTGCAGTCTGTTCTGATGTCCAGGTGCTGCTTGGTGCAGCTCTGCCTGCAAGGGCTTGTGATGCTGGAGGTCCTTTCTACCTGTCCATGGTGTCCCCTGTGAACTCTTGGCCTCCACAGGGTCATGACTGTGATAAACTCCCTTTTAGTCCCGCAGAACCACGTTGTCAGAGCCTGTTTAACTGAATAACTTGTAACTTTCAGCTGGTATTTATGTTTTTTGGGGTGGAGGTTGAGCTGCCGTGCTGTCTTTGTCACACTCATGAGCTCGCTCCCAACTCTAACCCCAAACCAGGTTGCCTGCAGGTTCATCTGAAGGGAGACGTCTGCAAGTCTCCTGCTCTCTCCCCCCATCCCACGGTGCCTGAATAATTTCTGGCACTGTTTTGTCTGATATGCTCCTAAACCCTCCAATATTGCAGTGATGTGCTGCTGCCACAGGTCAGTCCCTGGAGAAGCCACACTGGCTCCTGGTCAACGAGGCAGGACGTGGGGGCTTTGCCAAATCCCTCGGCGTGCTTGGGAGCGACGCGTTCTGGTTACGACCTCCTCTGTTTTCCCAGGGTGGCTTTTTTTTTTTATCTGAAAACTCATTTCAACCCTGTGGTTTAGGAGAGTTTTGCCGCTGGTTTGTTTTTATTTACAGCGGTGACAAGTCGACTCGGTGTGTGTTCACTCAGCAGCATCTAATTTTGCTCATGAAGGCGAGCTCATCTTTGTGCTTTATTGGCGATGGCAGGGAGAGGCTTTGTGTGGTGTGTGTATTTTGGGTACCAGACTGAGATCCGCGCCTCCGCGGTGCATCTTTTAGCCGACGCATCCAAACCCTAAATCTTCATCCATTTTTCAAAAAATCAGATCTTTTTGATCATGGGTAGCAGATACATTTGATCAGATGCCTTTTTTTTTTTTCCCCCTGTGCTGCTCTTCAGCTGTTTTAAACAAATCTGTCTGGTGCTGTTTGTGTGTTCACAGTCTGTCTCCCTACTTTGATATGCATTGTTAATTAGCTGCTTTTCGGCTCTTACTCTAATGTTTCCCAAGTAGGATGCAGTTTCCAGCAATCCAACCAGGTCTGCCTCATCTTTGCTCATCAAACCCATTTTCTGTGGTTCTTTCTGTGGTATGACTTGGCCAAAGATCAAATCAGCTCATTCTGCCTTTAGTTAATAAACTGTTACCTGCCCACATTTGTAGTTATTTATCTCAGCCCTTAGATCCATCATGGATGCTTTCCCCTCACCACCTGCAGTTCTTGCCTGGGTGCCCTTTTCAGGCTCCCTCAATGAGATTTAAGATGCTCTGCATTTAAAGGGCCTTTATCAGTGTGCTCTTTCAACTCCTAATGGGCTTCAGCCTGGCATGGGGAGGTTTTAAGCCAGTTTAATGTGATATAGCAAATGCATCTGGCTGGGTGCTCTCATCTTCTTGCAGCACTTGGCGAACTGGGCTGCACCAGCCCTGCTCCCATGCAGGGCAAGTTACCCCTTTCTGCCCCCTTGCAGGTGTTTTTTCCAGCACAGGACACGACTTAGTGCAGTAGCCCATGCCCTGCTCACCCACCTCCCCTCCCCTGCCCTTCCCTCCCCATGATGCACACAGTTACCCCCTTCCCAGCCAGGCACCTGCTCCTCTCGTCCCATCCCCACGCATCATCCGCTCCCCACCCCACAGAGGAGCCAGGGACACACTGAAGTGACAAGGACAGCACTTTTCCTGCTTAAAGTCTTCCTCTTTTCTCTTTTTTTTCCCCCCACCCCTTTTTCTATCTCTCTCTTTTTTTTAATTTTTTTTTTTTTTTTGCCTCTCTCCATCCCCTGCTGTGTGCCTCGGCTTTGCAGGCTTGAAGGACAGCCAGATAAAAAGCTCCTCTTTCTTTCAGATCCTTTCACCAAACCACCCATCCGCCTCCTCCTCCCGCCTCATTCTCCTCGCAGATTTATGGGCAGCCCAGGGAGAAAGTGCTGGCATTAGCATTTTTAATAAAGCCCTGCTTGCAAGGGATGGCAGGGGGTGGGGAGCTGGGAAAGGGGAGAAGCGTCGGCAGCTGAAGCCCGAGAGAAGCTGTTGCAAAGCGAAGTGAAGTTGGGGAGGAGCCACGACAGGCATCACCCGTGCGAGGGGTCGCCAGCTCAGTGCTTGTGTCACGCCTGCTCTCTGCTCTTCCCCCATCAGGGTGGTCTTGGGTGTCTTCGTGGGTCCCCCCACTTTGGGGTCTGGGGTGCAGGAGGGGTGCAGCTGCTGTGGGGATGCTCTGGTCCGTTCTGCCTGGGCTTGAACTCCTGAGCTGTCAGTGAAGGGATGCGGGGACCGCTTTTGTCCCCGGCGCTCGCTCCCAGCACGCACTTGGAGCTGGTTCTTAGGTGCCGTGATGGGGTGTGGCATGGCCCTGGTTGGAAACCCCCAGGAGTACAGAGGGAGCCAGATACGAAGTCACCTCTTCCAGTGTGTGACAGCCAACCACCTTCTCCTCCAGTGGCATTTCAGCCACGCTCACGTGCAGTGACCTCTGCCTTCTGCAAAGACCCTCTCCTGCAGCCCCTCTGACCTCCTGACAGCTCCCCTCAAACCAGCTGCTCCAGGTCAGCTCATGGAAGTCGCATCCTGCCAGTGCCAGGCTTTGATTCCCCAACCCACCCATCTTCTCTGGAAGGGTTTCACAGGGAGCACGGACAAGCAGGAGCACAGTTCTCGATGCTAGAGGCCCCTTGGGGCTGCAATTTAAGCGTGGCCAGGGGCCTGTTGAGGTAGTGCAAAGCATCACCAGCAGCAACAGGTTTGGAAGGCTTAGCCAGAATTTCTAGAGCTTCCACTGAGGCCCAGATGTGGGGCAAAGCATAGCTGAGGGTCCATCTGGAAAAAGCCAAGAGGCCTGAAGATCGTCCTGGGGATGCACTGGCAATGCTTTGGCCATGGGAACTTGCTGACTGAGCGTGGGGAGTTTCTGGTGCTCAGCTGCCCTGGGTTTTGTTGTTTCAGGTGCCTGCCTGATTGCCAAGGCTTGCAGGGGGGACGAGGGCTGTCATTTCTGGCCCGTTTAATCCAACCTCATCAGCTGCAGGGCTGCAGATCGCTCCCACTTTCCTCTGTGAGCTCTGAAGACCACACAGTCAAAATACCCACCAAGAGCAACAAAAACCCAGCAAGTGATCACAGAAGGCAGGGAGGGAGACAGGCACGTGGGGACACTCTCACGTGCATGGGAGAGGAAGGAGGAGGTGAAACAGCAGCAGAGGCACGGGGGGCAAGAGGCGGAAACGGAGGGGGTGAGGTGTGCCTGGGAGAGCAGATGCCGCCCCATCCTCTGCAACAGAAGGTACAAGTCAACAAGAGCGTGTGGGTGGAAATGCCAGCACTGGGCTCCTGGAGAGCTTCCTCAGAGATGAGGATGGCTAAGTGTCTCTTGTTGAGCTGGATCTCTTGTGTGGAGGACCTTCCAGGGCTTACCCGCAGAAGGTGTCACGTCCTCCCAGATCCAATGGTGCCTGGCAACACCGGCTCTCCCCTGCCATGTAGGCATGTAGCTAAAGGCTGAACATTACTTTTAATGGGCTTATTTTGACCCCAAGTAAAGGCAGAGTGGGGCAGGCTGGGAAGATGCCACAGGATGGAAACCTTTCTGGAGCATGGATATCTTTTCCCCAGCTCAAAGCCATGATTGCATTTTACAGTGGTAGGTAGGGGCAGGACAAGGGGGAATGGGTTCAAACTGGCCGAGGACAGGTTTGCTTACATATCAGGAAGAAATTCTTTCCTCTGAAGGTGGTGAGGCCATGGCACAGGTTGCCCAGAGAAGCTGTGGCTGCCCCATCCCAGGAAAGAGTTCAAGTACAGGTTGGATGGGGTTTGGAGCAACCTGGTGTAGTGGAAGGTGTCCCCGCCCATGGCAGGGTGTTGGAATAAGATGGTCTTTAAGATCTTTTCCAAACCATTCTATGATTTTATGACCTCAAGAATTTTAGCCACAGTTGGGAATTGCACCCTGGGTGGACACAGCACGGCAGCTGATTTTGATCTCCCAGGTGGGTCCAGACGCACTGGCTGCGTGTCCTGGATGTGTTGACATCCATGGGCTGCCAGATGTGCCACCTGGCAGAGGTCCAGCAGCCAGGTTGTCCCTGCAGCGCCTGCCCCGGTGCCGAGCCCTGCTGCAAGCCAAGAGCAGCTCCTCGCAACGGCTTTTCCACCCGAGTGGATGCGGAACAATACCTCGCCTCGGCTTTTGTTCCCGGCCCCACGTGCTCCTCAGAAGCAAGAATAAAGCCCATCTGCGGGAGCGCTGGAAGGTGGAGGCGTGAAGCATTCAAGGTGTTGCTGAGACACAAGGAGCACATCTCTTTCTGGACGAGGCTGACCTCATTCAGGGCGATCGGATCCGCGGGCTGAATGTAATCCCCCGCTCCCAGCCGACTGGCCGGGAGAACGGCATTGTATCCCAGCGAGGAAATGAGACGGCAAACTCTAATCCTGCAATCAGGGGTTTTTTTTTTTGGGTTATTGTTATTTTTGTCCTTGCTGAAGGAACCTGAGATTAGAAATTAAAGTGCTTGTGCAGGAAAGCTGTAGTTGCCTCTGGAGAAAACCCCCGGGCTTGTCAGTGGCACCTGATACTCTCACCTTGAATTTTTACCAGCAGTGATGTGATGGGATGGCAAATCTCTTTCTCTCCCCAGCTCTGAGCTCTTGCAAAGGGGATCTGGAGTTTTAGGCTTTGGCAGAGGGGTTCGTGTTGCCTGATTCAAAGTCCGCCACATTTGGGTCTCTTGTCAGCCTTGGTCTGCAAGTGGGTCTGTGGTGCTGAGGGTGCATGTCCCAGAGGTGTCATGGCCATGGTTGTCCTACTGAAAGGCACTGGCCATCAAATCTTGGTGGGTCATCACCCTGTGCTGTCTAAAACAACAGGGATGGAGTAGTTGGGAACAGGTCTCCAGGCTGTCCCCTTGGCTCCAAGCTTCCAGCTTGTCTTCCGATCCGCTTTGTTAGGCGTCCTCAGCTCCCCTCCTGGAGCAATGAAACCCAGGGACAATAAGGCAGGTGGTGAGACTGTGGACCTGCACCTGACGTGCTCCCTTGCAAAAGCCTCACAGAGAGAGAGTCCAGCTGCAGTTGGGTTTCTTTTAGGAATTCAACAGTTGCGATGCAAATCCCTAAAACAGGACAAGCACACAGGGGTGCGGGGATGTCTGGAGTGCACTGTACTGTAAAATAATGGGTGCGATACGCTGCTGGCCCACTGGCAGGTTGGGGCTGGCACGAGGATCTGATGTTGTAGGGACCCCAAGATTAAGATCTTGAGTCAGGGGCTGTTTTATCCCGTTGTCCTGGCTTTGTTTGAGTCGTCTTATGCCAGGACCCCTCTGCACGTGCACTGGGGGCTATGCAGGGGAAGCATTTTGGGCTCTGAGCAGCAGTGGGGGCACAACACCGGTGTGATTCTCCTGGATTTCTTTTCCAGGCCTTGGCCATACACCATTTTCCAGCGTGGCTTTGACTTGGTGCTGGGCGAGCAGCCATCTGACAAGATCTTTCGGTAAGCTGCAAAGGCAACCTGGTCAGCACATTTTGGGGTTTAAAATACGACCCAGGGCATACAGGCATGCAGGTAGCCCAGCTGGCGGGGCTGAGCACAGCTGTCCTGTGCCACCTCCTGGGGACATGTGAGTATGGCTGGGAAGGTCCTCCTACAGCTGTTACGTGGGATGCTGGATGTGCAGCAGTCAGTTCCTCCTCTCTGTTCGCAGGGAGAGCAAGGTTTAGGCTCTGAAGGAGGATTTCTACGGGAAAACGAAAGTGCCTTTATTTTTTTATGTGTTACCCAAGTAGCATGTGATTTTTGGAGGTCACTTGGGTGCATTTGGAGGAGCCACCCCTCTTTAGCCTGCCCATCCACCTTTGTTCAGGCTGGCATCCCTGCACGGCAGTGGGGAGGTTCAAGGGCTTGGTTTTAGGCAGAGACAGCCCTGCAGGTTCAGCAATTCCCTCCTTGCCAGCCTCTGCTGCTCTCCCTGGCAGGTTCACCTACACCCTGGGGGAAGGCATGTGGCTGCCCCTGAGCAAGAGCTTCGTCATCCCGCCAGCTGAGCTGGCCATCAACCCCTCAGCCAAATGTAAGACGGACATGACAGTGATGGAGGATGCAGTGGAGGTCAGGTAGGTGTTTAGGAGGAGTTTCAGCAAATAGAGCTGGGATCCTCATCCAATGTTTTGCAGATGGAGATTAGTACATCCACTAATCTGGCCCTTTTTGGTACCCGCAAAGCTGAGCCTGTGGAGGTATCTCTCATCACCTCAGTAGCTCCTGCATCCCTCTAAAAGCTTGGCTGCCATCCAGTTCACTGCCAACCCGAGGGAAACCTGAGCTCCGGAAAAACCCACGCAGCAGCCGCGGCCGTGCACGCGTTCACAACGCCTCATCGCAGCAGTGACACATCTCCTCCTTCTCCTCCTCACAGGGAGGAGCTGATGACCTCCTCCTCCTTCGACAGCCTGGAGGTCCTCCTTGACTCCTTCGGCCCTGTCCGTGACTGCTCCCGGGACAACGGGGGCTGCAGCAAGAACTTCCGCTGCATCTCGGACCGCAAGCTGGACTCGACGGGCTGTGTGGTGCGTGGCCCCCCGGGGACCTGGAATCTCCTTTGGTGTGAGCAAGGAGGGGGAGGGCAGGAATGGGATCCTTCCTCCCTTACCGTCACTTTGGGATGGATATTTTGGGGTTGATTTCGTAGCAAGAAGATGTTTTTGGGTCGGCATCTCCTTTGTTGCTGCATGCACACACGAGGGAGAGAGAGTCCGTCTGCTTGTTGGCTCTCTGGGAGGTCCCACATCGCTCATGTGTGTCCCCTGTCACCACCACAGCTGCTCTGCCCCAAAACAGAGGTGTTTGTGGGGCCAGGGTGCCCTGCTGTGATGCCACCAGTGCTGGGCATTGGGGTGGAGAGGCTGAGAGTGTGGGGCAGACAGCGGGCTCGGAAAGGGCAGCGTTGCTTTGGTGGTCACTGGAGCTGGGGGCTGGTGTGTGGGGTTGGTGCCAGCACATCCCCTTGGTGGGGGGTGGCTTGGGGGGCTCCCCGGGGCTGCACAGAGGCTGTGGTGCGGGAGGAATATCTGCAGCTGGGGGTGGTAGATGGTGTTGCTGCTGTCTGTCCCACAACCCCCGAGCGCTGCTGCTGCTGCCGTGTCCAGCGCAGAGCAACTGGGGTGCTCCCCTCTGCCTCAGCACCAGGGCCAGATTTCTTCCCTGGGGGTTTAACCTCTTGCTTCCCCCGCCCCTGCCAGTGCCCGACGGGACTGAGCCCCATGAAGGACGGCACGGGCTGCTACGACCGTCACGTCGGCGTGGACTGCTCCGATGGCTTCAACGGGGGCTGCGAGCAGCTGTGCCTGCAGCAGATGGTCCCCCTGCCCGAAGACCCCCTGCTCTACAACATCCTCATGTTCTGTGGGTGAGTGAGTGACCCAGCACCCACAAGGTGCTGCTGTGCCTGGCTGCTGCCGCCCTGAGCTGGCAGGGCTGGCATGGAGGGGGCGAGCATCTCCTCCGTTCCCGGTGTCTCCGCTGGGGTGTCCTGGTGGCCACTGCTGGGGGCTGCGGCTGATGGTGGGCCCCGTGCTGGCTTCCCAGGTGCATCGAGGACTACAAGCTGGGCACGGACGGGCGGTCGTGCCAGCTCATCTCGGAGTCGTGCCCCGAGGCGGGGGACTGCGGGGAGCCCCGCGAGCTGCCCATGAACCAGACGCTCTTTGGGGAGATCTTCTACGGCTACAACAACCACTCCAAGGAGGTGGCGCCGGGGCAGGTGCTCAAAGGGACGTTCAGGTGAGCTGGGGAGGTGGGGAGGTGTCCCCAGCAGGGTCAGGGCTCACCATCCTCTCCAAGAAGAAGGCATGGTAAGGAGCCTGGTCCGTCCATGTCTGGCCAAACTTTTCAGAGGATGGAAGGGCTGGTGGGGAGGGCACATCCGATGCTTTCCATCAGTAGTAGACATCTCTGTAATCTGTGCCTGAAGGAAAGGCTTGGTGCCAGGTGTTTTTTTGGGGTGGGTCACCAGCTGGTGGGGATGATCCCAGGCATTTCTCCTGTCCTCCAACCCCTCCCTCCTCTCTGTGATTAATTTCCAGGCAGAACAACTTTGCCAGGGGCCTGGAGCAGCAGCTGCCAGATGGGCTGGTGGTGGCCACGGTGCCCTTGGAGAACCAGTGCCAAGAGGAGCTCTCTGACCCCACACCTGACCCCGAGTTCCTCACCGGTGAGTGAGTCCAGTCCCACACGTCTCCCAGCTGCCAACATGCCCAGGTGGAACCCCTTAATCTCCCAGGAGATACATCTCCTGGTGGATATATCTAGTCTGCCTTTAGCATCCCGGGCTCACCTACAGCAGCAGCAGTGGTAAAACAAAGGCATTAAAAATGAGGGAGAGGCAAAGGCTGTAAATGAATTGTGTGGTGCAAAAGCTCAACCATCCGTTGAATATTTGGGGCATTTGAAAAAAAAGGTCTTTTCTTTTCCAAGGCAAAAAAAGCTTTGCGGCTACTTTTAATTTGATTTCTTTGCCAAGGTAACATTCAAAATCTGCCAGCACCAAACCAAAGTGTTTTGATTTGCTCTGCCAGAGCATTGTGGGCCATGAGCAATAGGGCTATCATGGGTTCCTAGACTGCCTTCAAGGGTTTAACTTTCTTCCAGCAAGTTGCCAGAACCCCTAAAATAGTCTGTGTTTCCTTGATGTTTTTTTGCTGTTGGCTGAAATGGCCCAGGGCATTGATGACCCGCTAAGGAAAGGATGTGGCTAATGAAATGTTTTGGTCTCATAATACAGGACCTTGTGCTTCTGCTTTGTTTGGCAGAGCTTCCGGGATTTTGGGAAGCACCCACGGGCTGCACCCAGGATCTGATGGACGCTGGTTGCCCTAACAGGGTGCATGGCAATGTCAGGTGTGTGTGCAGGCAGATTCAGGCAGAGGGGAGAGTGCCCACTGGGTCTTGGGGACCGAGCTACCCTAAAAGAGATGTGCTGGTGGGTCACTCCTGCTTCCATGGGGATGCTCATCCCTGTTCGTGCTAGAGGAGGTGCTAGAGGACACCTGCACCCCAGTGGGATTCTCTTGCCTGTGACTTGGGTACATGGATGTAAGGAAGGCACTGCCACCACAATCCCAGCATCACAGCAGTGTCAGTGGGACCAGGACTTCGCTGGCGATTACGCTGGGGAGGCAGAAGCCAGTAAATTATCCTATTTGTTTCCCACCACTCTGCTGGCTTTGTGGCTGATTAAGGCGGAAAAAAAAAAAAAGGAGGAAAAAAAAAAGGAAAAGAGGTAAAATATTCTCTGCTTGTCAGAAGCAGATCTGGATATCGCTGTGAATACACGAGAGGCAGAGCTGCTGAGTAAGGAGGGCTGTTTTTGCATAAACACTTCGCAGGGAAGAGCAAGGCTTTGAAGCTGTCGGGAGCAGCCAGCACTGAAGAGAGAGAGGTGCTGGAAGGCAAAGGATCTTATCCTGCTTATCCTCCGCCTTCAGTTCTTGTTAGAGGGGGGGGATGCCCGCCGTTATCCTCCTGAACTCCTGCTGGGTGCCTGTTTAGCAGCAGAGTTGCTGCTTTGCTGCCAAGTGGAGGCGTGACGTGTTGGCTGAACGGCAGCGGAGCTGCGAGGGAGGAGGTGGCCGTGCCCCGGCATCCTCGTGTGCCACGCCGAGGTCACCAAAGTCAGAGCCACGAGCACCCTTCAGTTCCCCTTCTGGGCCTCTGCCTGAGGCTGGGTGGCCTCTCTGTCCCTCTGCTCATGGAAGCTGAGCTGCCACGTGCCTTGGGCAGGAGTGAGTGGCCGCCCAGCCCCGGTCTCCATGAATTTCTGCCTTCTGTAACTCGCAGTTAAGTGGCTGAAGAACGAGGTGGCTTTGCCCAGAGAAGGACAAACCCTGGGTCCTGCTCAGGCCCAGCATTGCCATAATGCCCTGGGGGAACATCAGCATCAGCTTGCAGATTTCCCCTGTACATCTGTGCCCGCTCAGCTCAGTCCCGGCCGAAAGGGACCCAACGGCCCTTGGCTGCTTGCACTTGGGCACACGTGGCGTGACGGTGACCGTTCCCAGGGCAGCAAACAGCTCATTAAAAAGCGCAGCTCTCATTAGTGAAATAATTAGCACACCTGGGCATGCCTGGGGAGTGGGCACTGGGAAGGAAGCAGGAGGGGATGCAGGAGGAGGCTCGTTATCTGCCGCCGCAGAGCCCCAGACGGCAGGATGAAACGAGCCTACGTGTTTCCCTTCAAAGCCATCATTTTAATTGCTGGGGGGAGCAGCTGACCCTCAGCTCTGAATGCTTCCCAGGGGGGACGGTGGTGTGTGAACAACCCTTCTCCCTGGCTTCTTCCCACCCTGCTGGCCGCGTTGCCCCAGGTATGAAGGGCTGCAACCATTCCCGTGGAGAGGCGTCCCTGGGCAGTGGCACTGAGCCCCCACGTCCTTTCTCTGGCAGGGATGGTGAACTTCAGCGAGGTGTCCGGGTACCCCCTCTTGCAGCACTGGAAGGTGCAGTCCGTCATGTACCACGTCCGGCTCAACCAGATGACCATCTCCCAGTGTAAGCATGTGGGGACTGGGGGAACAGGGGAAAAAGGAGTGGAAAGGGGATACACAGCTTTCTGCTGGCAGGGGATGGGCTCAGGGTTTGGTTGCCCATCACAAGTGTGTAGGGCGGTGACAAGGGCTTGATGGGCTCTGGGATCTGAGCATCTCCTCCATCTCTTCCCCTTCCCAGCCTTCAGCAATGCCCTCCACTCCCTGGATGGGGCCACCTCCCGTGGAGATTTTGTAGCATTGCTGGACCAGTTTGGCAACCACTACATCCAGGAGGCAGTGTATGGCTTTGAGGAGTCCTGCTCCATCTGGTATCCCAACAGGCAGGTCCAGCGGCAGCTCTGGCTGGAGTATGAGGACATCAGCAAAGGTAGGGAGCCCTGCTGGTCCCCAGGAAGGACCTCCCCAACCACCCCATGGGAGCGGGAAGCTCAATTTGCTTTTGGCATAGCAAGGAAAGTGCCCAGCCTGCCCCATCCCATTTACACCCTGCTCTCTCACCCTTGGAAGCCGGGCGAAGGACTCCCGTGGATTGCAGCAGGCACTGGCGTGGGCCATAAGGAAAGATCAATACCCACATCCCCAGGGAGATGAAAGACGAGTGCACTAATCCCACCAAGCCACTCTGCCTGATTCTGGACTTAACTGTTGTTTGTCTTCAATCCTGTTCCTTCCTTCCTTCCTTTTGTCTCCTCCATACCTGCTCTCTTCCACTTGCATCCCACAGCCAGCCTTTTCTCCATTTGATGTGTTCCTTTCTCCTGGGCTGTCAGTGCCGTGCTTTTAATGCCTGGAAACCAGGTAGGAGCTGGGAGAGGTTCCTGGTGGTGCAGAGGGCATCTGGCACTGCTGCATGGCCTCCGGTGCCCTGGCTGCAATGAGCTGTGATGGATGCCCAGCGGAGGAGCTGATGGCTGGTTTGGATGCCAGCTTTACAAAAGCTGGGGCAGCCTAAGGCCTGCCTGCTGCCACCTGCCCCCCAGGACCACAGCAACCTGATTTGGTGGAAGGTGTCCCAGCCCATGGTAGGGAGGTTGGACTGAAATAATCTGTAAGGTCCCTTTCGACTCAAACCATTCTAGGATTCTGTGATCTCTTGCACTGGCCTTTTAGGTGCCATTCCTTTGCTGGCCCTGCACAGGAGAGCTGTCGGGTGTGGGCAGTGTGAGCTCGGAGCTCACGGGCACCGTGACCGAAACATCATTTCCATCACGAAGCTCCCTGGTTCTCAGTATTGGCACCAGCCTACAGTGCTGCCCTTGCTGTGCTCCAGCCATGGAGACATTTGTTTTCTCCCCGGGGCTCTTGTGTGGGAAGGGCTTCTTTCAAAGCCTGAGTCTGGATCCTGCGGGCTCAGACCTCCTGGAGCCTGGACTTCTTTCCAAGCCCACCTGGAAGAGTACAGACCCATTGCTGTTTTGCTGTGGGCTGTCTCCAGATGTAGCATCTTTTGATTGCAAGTACTTCTTTTGCTTTTTTTTTTCGCCTGCAATTTCCTCCTCTTTGATTTTCCTGCTTGGAGGCTTTTCAGGTCTGGCAGTCTTTTTCCACCCACAGTATCACATTTCAGTTTCACTCTGGCACCTGCCACTTTCCCTCCTTTGCTTTTTGTTTGCAAACGTCAGGAGCTGGAATATCGATTGAGAAATTGCAAGAGACAAATCATTCCCTGGCTCCTCTGCTTTCCCTCAGCGCCTGCTAAGCTGCAATTCACAACCAGCCCGAAGTGATCCATCCCCAGCTTGCTGGGGGTGAAGAGCAACACTTTTGTGTCCTGGTTTTCTTTTAAAAGCCCTGTTTCCTTCGCAGGAGGCTCAAGGATGGGCAAGTGCTGGCCCATTTCTCTGCAAGTCCGTGCTACAGGAGGATTTTCCTATTGAGCCATGGATGTGCTCCGTGGTGGCTCCAGGGCCAAGACTTTGCCTGGGCATCTTTCAGCTTCCCCCCCCTCCACTGACCATCCTCAGTGGTGCCTCTAGGCCCCTCTTTCTTCTGTGTAAAGCCAGGGATATCCTTCAGCAGGGATTCTGTGTGAAAAGCGCTGTTTCCCAGCACAGCAAGGTGTGCCACAGCAGGGCGATGCTACCCAGGGCACAGATCCTACCTTGACTTCTGGGCCAGCAATTTTGCCCTTGTGCCAAAATGTTTGCTGCCATGGGAATGCTGGAGAAAAGCCCACTGAGTGCAGGGTCTGGCTCGCTGCCCTGTGTGTTGGGAACACAGTGGCACCCAGTGTCAGGCATCTCTGTGTGGAGCTGGGAAAGGCGTAAACCTTGGCAACGCTTTCCTGCTGCAATTTTTTTTCCGAGCCGGTTACATTGGAGGGTAACCTGAGAGTTGGCAGCACTTGCTTCCCATCTCCATTTCCCTGTGTGGGGACCAAGTGTAGGAGGAGTGGAGGGGCTGGAGAGGGGCTTGGTGGGTTTGTAGCCATCTCGGGAGCTTTCTGGGCATCATGAGGCACTGGCAAATCTTCCCTCCTCACTCTGAGCTCTTCAGTGCTGCTGGCCTTTGTCGGGGGGGTGAACCGAGTCAGCATCATTACTGTGCACCCTGGTCTGACACTCATCCTCTCTGGTCTCCAACAGACCCTGTCACATCAGCTGTGGTGGAGATTCTTGGGATCCAAAGGAGAAATCATCTGTTGGGCCGGGAGGGCTTTTGCGGGGGAGTGGTTTGGAAGGGGGGCTTCGACAGAGGTGTCAGCATGGGATGAAGATGCCCAGGCAGGTCCTTCGCAAGTCTCCAGACACATGAAGGAGGCTCCCTCTCGTGGGGACCTGCTGCAGTCCCACCACCTTCCCAGTGCCAAGTGAAGGGACGGGGCTGGGGGAACTGAGGCACGGGGAGGCCAAAAGACCTGCGATGGCAGAGGCCAGGGTGGGCTTTTCAGTTCCGATTCCTCCTCTGAAGACCAGTGAGCATTTCATCCCTACAGAGCAAACAGCTCTTAAGGATCTGCGGGCAGCTCTGCCTCTCTCCTGGGTGGAAGGCAGAGCTCTAGCCCCCTCACATTCCCTTATCAGTGGCTCGGATCCCACGCTGGTGCCTCTCTTCTCCCCCTTCCGCAGGCAACTCTCCCTCGGACGAGTCGGAGGAGCGCGAGCGGGACCCCAAGGTGCTGACCTTCCCCGAGTACATCGCCAGCCTCTCCGAGTCGGGCACCAAGCGCATGGCAGCCGGCGTGCGGATGGAGTGCCAGAGCCGCGGGCGCTGCCCCTCCTCCTGCCCGCTCTGCCACGGCGCCTCCAGCCCCGACGCGCCGGCTGAGCCCATCCTGCTGGAGGTCACCAAGGCGGCCCCGCTCTACGAGCTGGTCACCAACAACCAGACCCAGCGGGTGAGGAGCCGCGTGCTGGGGGTGTTGGGGCGGGCACGGGGGGGTTGGCAGGGCAGCACTGCGGTGCGGTCTTTGAAGGCAGCTTGCCCTGGTTAGCACCATGTCAAGCCAGAGGGGCCCCTTGCCCATCGGCCAGCCCTCCTCTCAGGGCGGATGGACCGTGGCGAACCCACCGGGGGACGGATGGATGAATGCTGGCTCAAGTGGGATGGGAGGTCACGAGGTCGCCTGCCCAGTGCTCAACCCCCTCCTCTCTCTCCCAGCTCCTGCAGGAGGCCACCATGAGCATGCTGTGGTGCTCGGGCAGCGGGGACGTCATCGAGGACTGGTGCCGCTGCGACTCCAGCGCCTTCGGGGCTGACGGGCTGCCCACCTGTGCGCCTCTCCCTCACCCCATGTAGGTCTCCACGCGTGCCCAAGCCTGGCTTTTTGGTGTGAGGGTTCTGTGAGGAGGTGGTGATGGCCAACAGCACGGTGGCAGGAGGTGGTGGGGCTGCGTGGTTTCGTGGGACAGGTTTGCAAACTGATGGTTGAGCTGGAAAACAAGCAGAGAGTACAGAGCTGTAGTGTCTTTTGTAAATTCAGCTGAGGACTGGGGAACTGGGTGTGGATCCATCCTGATAGAGTAACCCTAGGGAAGGAGTCCTTTGGACCAGCATTCCCAGAGCCAGGAGGGGTAGGGCAGGGGCAGTCAGTTCTCTCCTGAGGTTGCCGTCTCCCACGGGTTAGTGTCTTTGAATCCCTTTTGTTGTGAGAGAGTAACACAAAAATTGTCCCCCAGCCTGCGTCTCTCCACTGTTCACGAGCCCAGCAGCACACTGGTGGTTCTGGAGTGGGGGCACTCAGAGCCCCCCATCGGGGTGCAGATTGTCGACTACCTCCTCCGTCAGGAGAAAGTCACCGACAGAATGGACCACTCCAAGGTGGAGACAGGTGAGTGGGGACTCCACTGGCTCTCTCTGGGGAGACTGGGATGGAGATGTTGGAGGAGTCTCCCTTTCAGCAAAGGGATGCTGCAACATATCCAGTATCCTGTGGAAGAGACAGCAGCCCCTCCTGCCCACCGTGCTGCAGAAGTGGCATCTCCACAGCTCCTGATGATGAGCCTTGCTGGAAAAGCAATGGGTCCATCTCTACACAAACCAAGGTGTGAACCTTGGTCTCCCTGGGCACCAGGCAGCGTGTCAGTGGGCACAGACCTCAGTGGCTCTCCACAGCCCCAGGGACACCCGTGCCATTGCCCGTGGCACATCCTCCCCTCTCTCCCTAGAGACAGTGCTGAGCTTTGTGGACGACATCATCTCTGGTGCCAAGTCACCCTGTGCCATGCCAGCCCAAGTGCCTGACAGACTCTCCTCCACCATCTCCCTCATCATTCGCTGCCTGGAGCCCGACACCACCTACATGTGAGTCTCCCCCACCATGCCATGCCCAGGGCAGTGCTGTCGCCCTCACAGTGGTGATCCTGCCTGATGCTGCCTGTGTTTCCATGAGGTCTTGGGAGTCCAGAGCTTAATTTTTTCTCCTTCTTATACAGGTTCACACTCTGGGGAGTTGACAACACAGGAAGGCGTTCCAGGTCCAGTGATGTGACGGTCAAGACCCCCTGCCCTGTGGTAGATGATGTGAAAGCTCAAGGTGAGAGAGGGGGAGCTGCTGGACTGTGATACTTGGGAACAACAACAGGGATTTCCCCCTTCCAGTACGTCCATGCACGTGTCTTGTGTCTTGGCTGTAATATCTCCTGCACCCATGGTGACCCAGGAGCTGCCATGTGCTGTGGAGGGTTGGGATGGAGAGCTGCAGGAGGCACATGTCCTCCCTGAAAACAGACATGGATTAATTGTATTTCACTAACAGTGCCTGATGGCACCACCCATTTCTGTTCCTAATTAGACCAAGTTATGGGAAGTTAACCTGGACTGAGTCCAGGGAATGCCACCTCTTCTGTTGCTCCTCCGCTGGGGCCTTGCCTTGATATGATGTAAATCATAACTCAGGGGCCAAATCTTTGTTCTGGTCTTGGTTTCCCTAGAGCTGAGCTTTAGCCTGGTGGGCTTTACTCACACCTTTCCTGGCACCCCACTGAATAGCCCCTGTGCTTCTGTGCAGAAATAGCAGACAAGATCTACAACCTGTTCAACGGCTACACGAGCGGCAAGGAGCAGCAGACAGCCTACAACACTCTGCTGGACCTGGGCTCCCCCAGCCTCCACCGGGTCCTCTACCACTACAACCAGCACTACGAGAGCTTTGGGGAGTTCACCTGGCGCTGTGAAGATGAGCTGGGGCCCAGGTAGGCTCAGGAGCTGGGTGGACTAGGCAGGCAGGCAGGCTTGTCCCTTGTAGATGTTGGTCACCAGGACCAGCTCTCTAAAAATCTCACGCGTGAACGATAGATGGTAGGGCTTAGAGTCTCACAGAGGGGTTTCTGTTTTGCTGGATGCTGTGTGTGTGTTCGGAGACCAGTCACCTCCCCTGAAGGACCATAAACATAGGACAGGGTGGAAAGTGGCTGACCACTGTCAACCCAACGTCCTTGTCCGTCCCATCGGCCCTTTCCTGCCTCTGGAGTTTTTCCTGCTGTGTTTATGCTATGCAGAGTGGGGTGGGGATGGGATTCTCTTTTCTCCTTGGTAGCTGACGCCAAGGGCAAAAAGGCAGAAGGTCTTGGAAAAATAATGCACCTTTGAGGGATGGAGACTCTGCTTTCCTCCTTTTCCCGGGATTTGGCATGAGTTGCCTGCATCTCTGTGCGCTGAACTCACTGTCAGTTGTGGTCCGGAGCAGCCCAAGACTGACCTTAGGTCTGGATTGCACATGTTCCCTCCCTTTTGATTCATGTCTGTGGTTGTACAGGGTGACACGTGTTTTTGGTGCCCAGGCAGTGCTGAGCTGCCACGGCAGGTTTTGGAAGAGGTTGTCCTGAGCTCTTCCTGGCTGAAACAGTCCTTTTGTGCCTGGAGTGAGCACCGTGTCTTCTCCTAGGGCTCCTCCAGGTCACGAAAGGCCCTCCAGCTGCCTGAGGATGGGAACACCTCATGTCCCAGGCTTGTGGAGGCAGCCAGATGTTCCCTTCTCCCCGCATCCTCCAACATCTGCTTTAGTCTGTGTGGTTTCCCCGTAACGTAGATGTTTCCAGTCAGTTTAGCAAGCTGCACTGGGAGATTGCGTGTGCTGCAGTGGTGTTTCACAGCATCTGGCCTCCAAAGAACCAGAGCCATGAGCTCATCTGCGAAGTTGCTTCAAATGTACGTCAGCAACAGCTCCTGTGTATGAAATCCATGGCCTCCACCTTACCCATACCTCCTTTTGCTGGTCTCACCACTAGATGTCTTCCAGCCCTGCTTCTCCAGGTGATCCTTTCAGAATTTCTAGCAGAGAACTGGAGATCCTCCATGTACCTTCTTTGTCCTCCAAACCTCTGCTAACCCGTCAGAAAGATCCAGCAAATAGTTGGTGGCTGTCTTGCACTTAATGTCTTTGACATGTCTCCTAGTTCAGCTTTGGTGGGAGACTCCTAATAGATTCTCCATGCCCTGGGGGAACAAAGCTGGGGGCTCTCTCTTTCACCTCCTCCCGTTTATGTCCTAAGAAATGTGAGTTCAGCCTCAAAGCTCAGGAGCAACATCCTAGCACATGGAGTCTGGTTAAGGCAGAGTCTCCCACCAGCTCCTCTGCCCAGGGTTGCCTCATTCCCATGACACCAAGTAGGATCAGCAGGCTTGGACTTACGTCTCACCTTTGTCTCGAACCCAGCTGCAGTGATGCCGCTCTGTCTCCACTTCCAGATGTGAAATCCAGCCCCGGTTTGCACAGACCATCTGACATCTGTTGTGATGATTTGCAAAAAGGAGTACATAACATTCCTTACGTGACACAACTGGAGTTTGTCACGCAGCCACCGCCGTGGCTGGGGCTGAGCTTTGCCGTCACTGCCCTCTGCCCCAGTGAGGAGACCGAGCACCAGCCAGAACACGGGGTGGCAGCTGCCCCCTCGAGCCCCAAGAGCCAGAGGTGCGTTGGCACGGAGCGGCCAGAAATGCCACTGACTTGCCCAAGTGATACCGTTTGCTGCGCGAACCTACGAGCCAGAGGGTTAATTCCGCCCTGTGGAAATGCCGGAGCGCTTAGGATGGGATGACGCAAGTTGCTGATGAAGTGTTTGCAGCTCGCGCTACTTGGAAGGAGACATTCAGGCAGCTGCAGCGGGTTCTGGTGATGACAAATCTTGGAAAGCAGACCTCCTGTTTGATCGTCTGCGAAGGCAAAGCACCCAGACTGGTGGTGACAGGACAAATCACTTGCAGATGACATTATTTAGCCAGCAGACAGCGTTTGTTTGACTGTTACTGATGCTCCTTTGAAGTCCTGGATGTGGACCCACGCGACTGACTCCGCCGCGTCCCTCCTCCTCCGCGCGTCCATGCCATCTCCTGCTTTGCTCATTTCGGGTGCGCTCGCCTCCCTTCCTGGCAATGCTGGCTGCTGGACTGAAGGCAGATAGCTTGTCTGAGTGCAGATAACTTGTCTGGGGTTATGAAAGCGAGTCGCTCCCTCCCGGTCCGAGAAGGGCTGCAGAGAGCCCTGGGCTTTGCATGAGGAAAAGGCAATGGAGAGAAAAACAAGTAATCAGTGGAAGGAAGTTGGATGTGAAGCAAAGCCTGGTGAAATCTGGTGTCTGTGGGCTTCGAGCCAAAATCTATGGGGTCACACTGGGCATTCCTGTGAGGGTACCTGTAATGCTGGAGGAAGGGAGGCAGTTGTGGCGCCTTGCCTGGGTGTCCAGATGCAGGGACCAAGGCAAGTGAGACCTCGGCTACCTTCTCATGGCTGGAAGAGCTGGCCAGCTTGGGTGGCTGTCTCCAGAGTCAGCACCATGCTGAGCACCTCTACCTTTCTCTCATGCTCTGGTTGTGAGCCCTGGGGTGGCAACTGTCACGTGGCTGCAGAGCTGCAAAACCTCTCAGAGGCTCCAGACTGGCCCCTTGGAGCTGCAGCCGCATCTGTGATGGACCTGTTGACAGCTTTCTCTCCAGGAAAGCCGAGACTGGCTCTGGCTGGACTTGAGGTAAATTAAATCCTCTCTAAGCAGCTCTCCCACAGTGTACCCTGCCTGGAGGAAGGTGTGGAGGGGCTGTGGATATTCCTCCATGGTTGGTAAACGTGCCCTTGAGCTGTCAAACCAGGCACAACGCAGCTGTTTGCTCCACACACCACCCCTGCTTATCCAAGTAAGAATGTGACAAGGAGGGGTTTTTTTTTCTCCAGCATCATGATTTGTGCCCCCACTGCCTGTTCTGTGCTGAGCATATGCTGAGTTAAAGCTACCAAGGGGATGTATCTTCTCTTCTCTGACTAAACCAACCCACCAACTGACCTTGAAGCTGTGCAGGAAACTTATCCCAGCTCTTCAGACTCTTAAACTTTTGTCTGCGTTTCTAGGCACGAGATACTCACCTTCAAGACACTTCATTTGAATCCGTTACCTCCACATTTGCCAGAATCCCTGGAGATCACCCAAAGTGCGAGACAAGTTTAAAATGAACATAATGTGTTTTATCTGTACGAACTGATTTTCTTGATAAAAGCATTAGAAGCACAATTTTAAGGGGAAAAATTTGAAGCGAACACAGTTTAGGTCATATTTGGCCGGGATCCTCTGAGCTCTTCCAGTATCTCATCTAACATGAGAGGTTGGTAGTTTAGCACTTTCTCACCACCAGAACAAGCCTGCGCTGAGGCCATGTTGCCCTGGGGGTGCTGTATGTCTGTTGCAGAAGATGGATTCATCTTGGACCTACTCTCCCTCTGTCATCCAACCCTGTCTCCTGGCTGGGTTGCAGCTCTTCAGGAAGTGCTGCTACTGTGACTTGTCTTTCCTTGATTTGCTCTCCGCAACTGGAAGATGCAAAGTGCATATACGAAGAACTGCGGAGTTCTGCCACATCCTCTGCTCTCTCAGAGCTTTTTGGATCAAACCTGTGTTTGATGTATACCTCAGTATATTCCTTCTATTCTGAACACTGTCCCGTGGGACACGTTTCCCAAAATGTTACTAAACATTACAAGTCACGTACCAGGAGTGTTTTTCACTGCACTTATGCCTTGTGATATTGCATCTTATGAGGATCATAGTTTTTATCTCACTTTCAGCTTCCATGCAGATCCCCACAAGCCAGGCATGACATTGTGATTTGGGTTTTTCTTTATTTAAATCTCCTTCATCCTCAGTGGTCCAGTTGGGACTGCTCATTTCTGGCACTGGAGAAGTTGCAGATGTCCCATTCCTGGAAATGCTTAAGGGCAGGTTGGATGGGGCTTGGAGTAACCTGGTGTAGTGGAAGGTGTCCCTGCTCCCATGGCAGGGGGAGTGGAATGAGATAATCTTTAAGGTTCCTTCCAACCCAAACCTTTCTGTGGTTCTGTGTGCTACACCAAGCCATGAGTGACCAGCATAGTTCTCAAACATGCAGCACATGTACTTCATGGAGAGGGCACACGTAGTGGCTCTGATCTGGGCTGGCTCCACTTGTTGTGCCTGCCCCTTTTCAGCCTTTGTCCCCACTGCCTGCAGTGCTATTGGCTCCCGCTTTCCCATCCTGTTATGTTTAGGGTCCAGTAGCTGCAGCAGGGACAGCTGTTGCCATCTGAGTCACTGGTGGTGTCCATCCCAAAGGGGGTTTCACAGATACACCCGTGACTGTCTCCTGCCTAAACCCTCAGCAAACCCGGCCTTGTTGTGCAGGTGAACAAAGAAGAGGGAACAGGACAGGGAAGTGTAAGGGGAGTCCCAAGGCCAGCGCAGCAGGTGGTGACATGGGCATCTCTGCCCTGGGTAGAGGCTGTTCTCACATGCATTTAGATTGCAGTGCTGCCTTGGGGATGGTGTGTTCCTCCAGCCCCCCCACCCCTCCTCATCCTGGCAGCGTCAGCCTCCGCCCTCCTGCTCCTGGGTTATCTCTTCTCTCTCAAGAAGCTCCCGTTGTGTCCTTAACTGTCTTTACTTTTCTCTCCTCACGCACTCCTACTGCCCTTCCCGCCATCCCCCCTCCGTGGTGTCTCCATCCCTCCCGCCACCCCCTCGCTGTCCGTCGTCCCCCTGGCATCTCCCCTTGCCCGCCCTCGCTGCAGGAAGGCCGGCCTCATCCTCTCTCAGCTGGGGGACCTCAGCAGCTGGTGCAATGGCCTCCTGCAGGAGCCCAAGATCAGCCTCCAGCGCTCGTCCCTCAAGTACCTCGCCTGCCGCTACAGCGAGATCAAGCCCTATGGGCTCGACTGGTCGGAGCTCGGCCGGGACCTCAAGAAGACGTGCGAGGAGCAGACGCTGAGTGTCCTTTACAATGACTATGGGGACAAGGACTACTGAGGGTTGCGGGCGCCCGCTCTCACGCTGGCCTTCCCGTGGGCGTTTGTGAGGGGTTTATACGTGGACCCGTGGAGGGGGAGGGTGTCACTGATGTTTCTGGAGGCGACAGTTTGGACCGGGGAGCAAAACCGACTGCTCTGTGCAGGACTGACTCAGTATTAGTTTCTTCTTCGGCTTGGGCAAAAGCCTTTCTAGTTAGAAGTCTTGTGGGACCCAGTTTTCTTGGTTTTGTTTTATTCATTTTGCCAAGAGGTTCCTCAGCACTGGTGGAGAGGGCAGGTTGGGAGGGCACAGCCCTCTCCTCCTGCCCCATCCCTGCCCTGGCTGTGGGGACTGTCCCCAAAGGTGGGGGACACTGGTCACGGGAGAAACACAGTGACACAACCAGGATGGGAGAGCGGGTTGGGAAAACAGAGGCAGGGCACGCAGGTCAGGTGGAGATGCTTATGGATATGGCTGAGCTTAACAGGTGCTGGATGGCCAACAGGGTTGGGATGGGTTTTTTTGCAATTGTGAAGCATGAGGTCTGGATGAGACATGGCCCAGTGATGGTGCCACTGGTGGGCAGGGCTGGCGACTGGTGAGCCCATCTCCTCAGGTTCTGTGCCACGGTCAAAGCCCATGTGTGCTCCAAGATGCAGAGTCCTCCAGAACAAAGGCAGCTTGGCCTCAGGGCCGGTGGTCAGCTGGACATCACGAGCTTTCTTCTTGTGGGACCGCATTCCTAGGAAGTCAAATTTAAAACCCCTTTCCGCTATTTTTTTTTTTTCCTTTATTTACCCACCATAATAAAGACTTTGAAGCAATGTCAAACTGCTGCTGAGGAGAGGCCCAGCCAGGAGAGCAGCAGCCAGATGGTATGGACGGGGTGGCCATCTGCACCAGCCACTCTAGCTGTGGTGTAGCCCAGGCTCTGCATGGGGAAGGGAGAGGAGCGCAGGGTAGCACAACACATTGGTGCAGGGTGGTCCTGGAGGGCATGGAGGGCAGGCTTCTGGGAGTGTTGCTTGCCCGTGGTCAGGCTCACATCTGCAGCTCTCCGTGGCTTTTTTTTTTTTTTTTTTTTTCTTTTTAAACCAGAGAACTAGGGTTGTACTGGGACACTGGGCTTGGTTCGGAGCAAACTGTTCTCCAAAACCCTGTCACTGCTGATGGTGTTGGAGGCAGAAAACAGCTTCCTTTCAGCTTCAGCTTCCAGCCTGGTTTGCAGAGGAGGCGCCTCTGGACTTGCCAGCTGCGCACCTTTGATCTGGACAAGCCCGGAGCCCTACAGTGGGATTTTTACGATGCCTCTTCAGAGAGAAATTTCCCTTTAAGTTTTTTCAGTCTTGGCAGGGGCAGTCTTCAGCCTGTCTCATACAATTTTCTGCCTCGTTCCTCCTCCTACCTGCCAAGGACATGGTTCGAATATTTGCGTGGTGCTGAGAGGGGGGCGGCTGTGCTCTGCCGCCGGTCACAGCCCGCAGCGCTCTGTCACAGCGCTTTCTCAACAGCAGTTCAGTATCTCCCTGCAGGACCACACCGTGCTTTTCACTTCCCTTTTAGTGGGCAGACCTCTCTCTCCAGGGGCAGCTGGCCCAGACTGGGGAGCTGCTGGGAGCAGCCACCAGCAGTCAGTGTTAGCTGGGCATCTCCGTGCCACTGCTGTAATGAATCTGTCTAGCCGGGGTCATCAGAGAAGCGCCTGCTGTGTGCAAGAAAGAAGTCTGCTGGATCGTTTTGCCTTTTTCTCGTGTTTGTCCTTATATTTTGATGTGCCTGATGCTGCCAAGGGCTTGGGGCTCAGAGCAGAGACCAGCACCAGCTCCATGCACAGGTACATATGGGCAGGTGATCCGTACTGAGCCGCCGCTCCTTTTCCTTTCAGCCGCCGAGACTCTTGGCCAAGACACTTCAGTTTATCCTTTTGCTTATCCCAGCATAAGCTGAGACAACTTTTAACTTCCAGCCAGGCAGCTTTCCAGGGTTGGGCAAAGGGCACCTCCGCCCAAGGCCTCGGTGGGACGCTTGAACGAAGGCTGCTCTGGCCCAGATGCCGGTTGGTTTCTCGCCAAGTAATACCGTGTGCACGGCCTTTATGTGAAACGCAGACTGTTTTCCTTTGGGTAGCAGACTCCTCTCTTTTATTGCTTACTAGGTGCAGCAGCAGCAGGGACGGGAGCAGTGCCACGTGCCAGCCACTCGCTGCAACGCTGCCAGGAAAACCCTGGACGCCCCATGTGTGCACACCTGCCTAGGTTACTTTTTCATCTGGCCCCAAGGTTTGCACCGAGGCTCTGCAGAGATTTCTGTTCTGCTTCTGTGCTGACACTTCAAAGCCCTTGCACGGGCGACCGACACGTTGCAGCATCATCAGCTGGCTGGGCTGGACTCTGCTCCCTCGGCCCCAGCTTCCCCGTGGGCCGGGATGGGGAGGGCGAGGGGAAAGCCACCCCTCTGAGGTTCTTTGGCATCGCCCCTTTGCAGGGCTGGACGGGGCTCATCCATCCCATTGTGGACAGCACAGTCTGCTGGTAGGGCTGTGCTCTGCCTGGACCGCCGTGGTGTTCCTGCAGCCGAGCAGGTGCCGGCAGGTCCTGCCTGGGTGGCACATCTGGGGGGCCACTCTCACCATGACCCTGGCTTTGGGAAGGCTTCCTTCTTGGTTTCCTCGCTCTGGCTTTGCCAGTCAGAATTTTGCCCAAACTCGGATTTTTTTTGCCAACATCTCTCCACTGACACACGAGTCCACCTCAGAGAAATGCCAACAACCTGCCACGGGGGCCCAGACCAGACCGGGTGGTCACGCCGTGGCTGTAGACCTGGCCTTGCTGAGGTGAGTTTTGTGGGACTTGCTCACCCAAAACAGGTGTGCCCTGGTCTAGTGGAAGGTGTCCCTGCCCATTGCAGTGGGGTTGGAAATACATGATTTTTAAACCAAACCAAACCGTTCTATGATTCCCTGTAAAGCTGACACTGTCCACGTCTGGCACAGGGTTGGGTCTGCACAATATTTTCTTTCTTGGACTCCTGATTCTTCCTATGCTGCCAACAACATGAAAAATGGATAAGGCACTGTTTTCCATCCATTTCTGCAACCTCCTTTGCCCCCCTGCCCTCCCTTTATGTTTTATTTCTGAATTAATGAGCAGTCATTCACCTGAGATGAACCTCTGGGTCTTTACCTTTTCTTTGCTGCGTCCGTACCCCTGTAATAGCATTACTATCTTTTACTTGTTGTGGAGTTATTTAACATATAAAGATGGTTTGGTCCTTTTCTTTACAAAGATGGCTACAGTTCATGTTCCTTGATGTTCTATTAAAACTCTAATGTGACGTTTTACTACTGTAGGTTGAAAGTAGGGTGCTTTAGGGTGAGATAGCCACGTGGCAAGAAACACAAAACCCTTCCGGATTACCTTAAAAAAAAAAAGAAAAAGAAAGAAAAAAAAAAAGGTTTTAAACAACAGCAGCAACAACAAAAAATCATTGTAACACTATGTAAAACTCCAGATGATAATTTAACTGACTATTAAATGGAGCTATTAGTAATCCCTGGCTCTGGCAAACTGGAGTGTTTTTGTTTGTAGTTTTTGGTCCTGTTGATGTCATCTTTTGGTCGCGGATGAAACGCTCCCAGCCGTTGAACTTGGGTGAGTCTTCACACAAGTTTAGCATTAGCCTGTCTGCCCACTGGGTTAGCCAAGTCCCAAACCACTCAGCACACACAGACGGGGCCGTGTCCTGCTCCTTGCCTTGCCCACCTGCTCTGCCGGGCATGGGAAGGTGTGGATGTCTGCAGGCACCTTTGGGTTTTCAGGGCAAAGCTGCATTTACACATCCTTGGCAAGAATCTCAGCCTGCCAACCTCTGCAGGGGCTGGGAATTTGGAAGCAGAGTCCAAAAAAGCTTCTTTTAGCTGTTTTTTTTAGTACATAAGGTAGGTGCGATGGTGCTGTCTGGTGGTCAACCAACCCCTGAGAATGTCCTGGTCCATCTGGCAGACTTCTGACAGTGGACTAGGAGCATAATGAATATTAACATCCTACAAATGATATGAAAACCAGCACCTGAACAGAGGTGAGAGCTGCAAAGGATGCCTTAAAAGCCACTCATAGTGCAGTGTTGTGGCTAATGCTCAGGCCATCGGGATTTAAAAGGGCTGGTCCCTGGGCCAAGCCCAATGTGTGTTCCCACCTGCCCTGCCAGATGGGTGGGAGACCTGGGGAGAGCCAGGGATTACTGCAGGCAGGCAGACAGGATGCCTGGGAGGACACAGGGGAGTGGGAATTCAGGGGCTATAGCACACGAATCCATAGGAAACCAGACTTCATTAAGTCTCATGGAACAACTCGATTTTTTTTTTTCTCTTCCTGCTGCTAAAATGCAGGAAAATAAGCTAAAAATACACCCAATACTTTCCTTCTGCTATTTTCCCCGCAAGTTAAGTGCTGTGGCTGCCACCGTCTCGTCGCACAGTAACCTGTGGCTGTGGAATGAGATGTAAGTAGGAGAATGAGGAGGAGGAAAAGACAGGGGGGACAGGGTGGGAAAGCAGCTCTTCACTTGGCTACTGCCATAGGCAGCTGCTCTTTATGGTTTTTTGTGTGCAAGACATACAAGTGGGGTCCTGGTTGCTTAGGGCTGTGGGGGACCCCTTAATGCACTGTCCTTCTTGGCAGCAAATCTGGCTCCTCAAAATGCGTGATTTGGGGAGCTCTGCCCTAAAGGGGACATTCAGTGTCACCAGGAGATGCTGTTCCTCCTCTGGGAGTGATGAGAGAGTCCATGCAAAGACCAGACATGAAGGAGAGGCCGGTGAGGAGCAAAGGGAGGCACATGGCCATCAGAGGTAGGTGGAAGAAGAGCAAGGTTAAAACACGGGACGAGGGCTTTTTGGTGTTTCCCAGTCAATACGCACAAAGTTTATCTGGTCACTTTAAAAAAAAAAAAAAAATCCCCAAATCTTTAAGCAACTTTTTTGATTGTCTTTGGTTTTAATTCTCTTGCCAGGGTGTCACATGGCATGGCCCTCTGGCTCCAGTGTGAGCCACCCTGTGCTCCCCATCCCCAGGGAGGTGGTGTGTGAACACAAACACACACTTCCCCCTACATTTAAAGTGGATTAATTACAAAAACTGATCAGCCTTGGACCAGTTTGTAGCATAACCAGCAAAAGACTTTCTGCAAAAGTGTTCTGGCACAGTGAAAGCTGCCTGGGTGGCAGCCTTGAATTGTGGGGGGGGGCACTGGAGGTGAGTGGTGCCCTCCAACCCAAAACCCAAAGGAGATCTTCCACTGGGCTGGGACAGCTCTGGGTGAGTCCGTAGTTTGGGGCAGGGGAAAAGCGTGTGGGACCGAAGGTGCTGGGAGCAGCCAAACCACCTCCCTGGCCCCCTTTTGGGTGAATCAAGGAGACAAAAGAGATGGAGGATGAGAAGATTATTTATTTTTCATAGATTTTTATAAAAAATAATTATCAAATACAAAAAAATAAAAATAGCAGCAGCCTCCGTTGTGAATAAAACCCTAAAGGGGACAAAAACCGCTCAGTGTCGCTATAGAAGAACAAGATTTCGGTACGTAGAAGCTGTCTGGTCGTGAGAAGCACAAATGTCTACCAGCCAAGCCAGTGCCTCCAGTCCCACCCTCCCCGGCTCCCCTGTCCATGGGTCACAGTGCCTTCCCTGCACACACAGGCGAGCAGGGACAAGATCAGGATTTTTGTGCCAGAAGGGTAATTAATAATTTGTCATCTAAACACACAGGCAATCCAGGTAACGCTGCCACCAGGCAGGGAAGGGTTTGGCATGGTAAGAGGCTGGGACTTGAAATTCTCTCTCTGTGTTTCACCTTCCTACCACGTCCCCACCATTCCCACCCGGGGTGGGGGGGCCTGCTGGGATTCCCACTCCACCTCTCTTAGGCCCCCTGGATTTCCTCTTCCCTGCACTGGTGGAGCGGTGCAGGCTGCCCAAGCTGCACCCCTTGGGCCAACTTTTGTTTAAATTTCCTTGGGCTTGTCGGAGGGAGGTTTTTTTATTGAACAGTGGATTGATTATCTGACCAAAAAATTGCCCAATTGACAGTGCCTTTTGGGTGAAAACCCTGGAGTCACTCGTGTATGATGGGAACAGACATGTCAGTGTGTCCCTGCTGCAAAAGGAGATGGGACCCACTGTCCCCCACCTCTCCTCAAATCTCTGCCTAGACCAGGTATCAGGAACACATGAGGTCAGGAAAGGGCGTGGAGAAGGACAGGGCATCTCCTGCCTGGATGCTGATGGGATGTCCAGGCACCTGTCTTCGGTAAAGCACCACTGTAGGAAATGCCTGACAAAAAAAAAAAGGATGGGGAGATCTAGTGAAAGCCAGACAATGCCTTGAAAATCCCCGGTCTCTCCACACCGTGTCACCCTCTCTCCACCACTCCTTCACCAGACAAACCCTGGCCTGGATCCTGTCTCCAACAGCACAGGCTATGCAGGGAGAAGGCAGCAGGGCAGCCCAGAGTCCCTTGGTCCCAGCCTGCAGCTGCACCTGGGGACATCACGGTCTGTGCTCCTGCTCTGCAGGCCCTTCTCTGCTCTCTTCTCCTCTTTCTATCCCTTTTCTCTGCCTCTTTACAGCACCAAACCATCCGGGATAATCCCAGCAGGAGCCAGGCAGCTTCCCTATTGCTGCCTCTATGGAGCTGGGTCCTGGCTGCCAAGCTGAGCTTCTGGGAGTTGATTATGGGGACTTATGCTGGGCTTCCCTGGGGCTTGAAGTGAATCTGGAGATTTTTTCTTGCGGCCTACAAGAGCAAGAGACTCGTTACAATCAGTGACTGTATGTCCAGTGCGATGGGCTTGGACACAGAGGTAATAGTGATACCACTAAGGAAAATCTCAGTGGGAAAAGACGATGCTCGAAGTCTCCTGACAGGCTTTTTGGGTCTTGTCTCTCCTTGCATGACAGGGTCTGATCTCCTCCGAGAACTGCTGACAACACTGTTGAAACTCAGATGTGGGGAAAGAGAAGAAGGACCACCTCATCCTCCTTCATTTGAGCACCACACAGCTACTCTGGGTTGCCCGCTACATCCCTTGTTCAGCTGGGTGCACAGTGGCCAGGCCAGCGAGGCAGAGGAGGACTGTGGTGAGTCTGCCCCTGCTGACCCTGCAGTGACCCCACGGACACATAACCCTTCCCAGAGGGCTCTGAAATGTGTGGTGGATGCCTGTGGTGCCCTTGGAGTCCACTGTGCTCGCTGGCACAGCAGCGTTTTTCCCAATTCCAGAATCCTGATCCAGGGCTCCAAGCAGAGCAAGGCAAAGCACTGGCAAATCCCAAGGGCCAAGATGCCCAAACCACCCTCAGGTGGCAGCCTTTATCCCCTGGGAGCTCTCTCCTGGCATGGCCTGGGTGTTTGGCTTCTCTCTGTGTCCTCCTTCCAGCTCCCTCTCAGCAAGGAAGGGGAAATTCCCTGCTCCTCCCGCCCCAACCTGCGCTTTTCCCAATGGTTTGTACTTCACAGCAGCATGGGTGTGTGACAAAGGATATCCTTTCTCAGCTTCATCGAGAGCAAAGAAAATATAATATATATTTATATATATATTATATATATGTATATAGATATAATTAGGTTTAAATATTTGCAGAGAGATCACAACTACCTCGACCTTGCTAAAAGAAGCCTGTACAGCAGAGGGGGGTGAATAGTGACAAAATCCAGAGCAAAGACAGACACCCGGATGCTGGAGCAGGGCAAACACCCGTGGCAGCACCTGGGCTCTCGGCGTGGGCCCCAGCCCAGTGTGTGGCTGAGGCGGCACCAGACCCCCTGGCTGAGCCCCTCGAGGGGGTCCGGGAGGGAGCAGCTGTGGGGAGGGCACCGCTCTGCCCTCCTGGGCTCCTCGGTGGCCTCGATCCTTCCCCTCCGTGCGCAGCCTCCATATCCCTGCCCGGCTCTTCCGCGGCCTCCTGCCCCCCTCACGTCCCGCCGCCTCCCCAGCGGCCCCCGGTGCTGCCCCTTCGCTCCTCCGGCGCTCGCCTGACCGAGAGAGGCCCCTCCTGGTGCCGCTACTGGTTCTCCTCGGCCGCCGGGTCACGGCACGTGCACTCGTCCTGGTCGCAGTCAGCAGCGAACGGGATCACCTGGGGGGACCAAAGGGAGAGCTCGGCCCTGAGACACCCATCTCCTGGCGCCCCAGTGCCCCTGCAAGCCCTCTCCACCCCGGTATGCACCATAATAATGGATGTGTGGACAGACAGACACTTTGGGCTGTGCCCTGTTGTTGGCGTTTCAGAGACTGCCAGGCTCCGAGCTCACTGAGAAAGGGGCACAACCTGTCCCCGGCTCAGTTTTATTTGTAGCCTTTTCCTTTGTGTTAGCTTGTGCTTCATAGAATCATAGAATCATAGAATATCCTGAGTTGGAAAGGACCCATCAGGATCATCAAATTCAACTCCTGACTCTGCCCAGGACACCCCGGTAATCCCACTCTGTGCCTGAGAGGGTTGTGCAAATACTTCTTGAACTCTGTCAGGCTTGGTGCTGTGACTACTGCCCTGGGGAGCCTGTTCAGTGCTCTACCACCCTTGGGTGAAAAACCTTTTCCTGATTTCTAACCTAAACCTACCCTGACTCAGGTTTGTGCCATTTCCTCTAGTCCTGTCTCTTAAACTGGTGTTTGAAAGTTTGCAGCCAAGGGCCAGCTTGAATCTCGTGCCCCAAATGTCAAACCCTGAGAAGAAGTCTCCCCTGGTGGATATAAGACATTTGGACTAGGGCAGGCAGTGGTAAAGCACCTCTAGATTTAAGTTTTACTTTGGCCCCTGTTAGAAAGCCCCTTCTGTCCATGTCTGAACCAGTGGACCTGTCTTTCAAGCTACTCCTGGCTCTTCCTGGCTCGGCAAAGCATGAAAGTACCATAGCCTCGCCTTCTGCAGCTCTTGGAGGAGCTCAACCAGGCTCCCAGCTTCAAAGCTGAGCTCTACACTACCCGATGCAGGAGCCAAGGTAGGTGCCTACAGTCCTCGTGCATTGTGGATTAAGAAAAGCCTGGCAGGATGGAGGCTCCGTGAGCAGGAGCAGCCTTCAGTGGGGCAGGCAGTGTGTTTATGGAGGGCCACCCACCAGCTGCGCTGCTTTGAGACATCCCAGGCAGGCAGGGAGGCTCACTGCATCTTGCTTTCTCTGCGACAACTGTATGTGGCAAAGCAAGACCATGTCACCCTAGCTGGTGGCAGCAGAGCAAGGAGGGCACCCACCAAGCGTCTGGCTCCTGGTTGCCAGTTGCCTGGCCATGGGCTATGGGAGCTGAGAAAACAGCTTCTTCCAGAGGTTTTATGCACACCAGGCTCAGAGCCAAATATGGAAACACATTTGATTTTTCACAGCCTGGATTAGTCATGAGCTGGAGTGTTTTGTTTTGGTTTGTTTTTTGTTTTTAATGATTAAACTCTGTATTTCTGCATCTGCCTTAACAGAGATGTGCTGGAGGCTTGTTGAGTGGAAGATCTGGGACCTGTGGGGGATGCAAGCTGGGTCTGGGTCTCCTGAGAGCCACAGGACCAAATCCCCCCACCTTCCACAGTGAACCCATCCTTTATTTTGGCCATGCCTTGCTCCAAGATGTCATGATATCGTTGTGGGGATTTCACTCATCACTTGGGTGTAAAGCTTTTTCTTTCCTATCTCAAGCGGATCTTCCCAGGATTTTATTTTTCCTTTTCTCTGTGTATGTATGTGTGATGAAAGGAAAAATGATTCAAGCCCCACAACAAAGATGAGAAGATCCAAATTCACATATTTTTGCAGTGAGAAATTATCTCATGCCCTATGATTTGTTTTGCTGTTGGATATGATTAGGAAGGATGGGCTGTGAATGCTGGATAGTGAGCTAGGTGGGAGGGAAGGTTGTGATGGGAGACAAAGAAGGGTCTGTACAACCCCAACGCCAAGTTGCTCCATCTACACTATTCCTCCCTCCTTCCTTCCCCAGAGGAGGGAGGGAAACATAGCCCACAGCAGAGGCCAGTGGACCGTACCAGAAATCCCCTGAGACGGCTCAATTGCATGGCAAGGTGCCTTGGGACTCACCGTGTCTAGCACTATGTCCTATGGAAGTCGTCCCTTTGGGACTCATTTCCCAAAACGAGAGGGAATCC
Organism: Pseudotriccus pelzelni; assembly: GCA_035584735.1. Lineage (NCBI taxonomy): Eukaryota > Metazoa > Chordata > Aves > Passeriformes > Tyrannidae > Pseudotriccus > Pseudotriccus pelzelni. Next base: position 27,121,033 of record JAWMRA010000005.1, on the reverse strand, counting down.
CGTGAACCTCAGAGGGAGCTGGGCTGAGGTTTCAATCACGCTGGCCCAAGTCCAAAGCCCGCTCCTAATCAGTGGGATGATGTCTATCAGCTTCAGCTGGCTTTGGTTTAAAATCGTGGGTTTGTTCTCCGTTCATGGGAGAATTGCACTGCAGGCTCGGTTCCACCAGCCAGCACAGCCAAAGAGCAATGCCAGCAGTCACCCCTCAATCCCAAATCCCGGCCAGCGCCACAGAGGGTGCTCTCTTACCTTCCTGGAGGACAGTGTGGAGGCGCAGCAGTCCCCACCGTCATACTGGCAGTACGCCCGGTTGTTGATGGTGTCGCACCAGCCGTCCGCTTGGAAGGGCTAGGCAGAGAAACGAGGATTTGTGAAAGGGTTAGTCAAAAGCAGAAGGTTGCCCCCAAAAGTAGAGATCCCAGGTCCTCAGCAAGGCCCCTTCCACAGTACACAACCCCCTCTTCAAAGCCTAAGAGCACCAGTTATCCCGGCTGCTGTGGATGGAGCAGTGGGTGTTGCGAGGCCAGCAGCTGGAGGATCAGAGAATTGTGTCAGAAATGTTGAATGGCACAAGCAGCCATTCAGAAACCCATTTTATTTGCTGTTTAGTTACATGAGTCATCTGATGAGAGAAGAGGAAGAAGCGTCTGGGGCTGAGAAGCAGCCAACGACAGCCGAGGAGCCACGCTGGGCGATGGGAATGAACTGTTCGCTTGCAGTGAACCGTCAGGAACGGTCAGCAGCTGAGCTGTATTTGTCACAGATACACACACCAGCACTGCCAAGCAGCAGCTGAACTAGGTAGCTGAATGGAGAAGCCATTCATTAACTGAGCTAGATTAGTAAGGAAATGCTGCTTCTGCTTCAGGCCCTGGGATTGGTAGCTAGTGGCCCAGCAACCTCCTCCAGGAGGAGCGCTGTCATCAGAGTCACGGAATCGCAGAATGGTTTGGGTCAGAAGGGACCAACCACCCTGCCACGGGCAGGGACACCTTCCACTAGACCAGGTTGCTCAAAGCCCTGTCCAACCTGCTTGGACACTTCCAAGGATGAGGCAGCCACAACTTCTCTGTGCCAGGGCCTCCCCACCCTCACAGTCAAGAATTTTGTCCAAATTTCTAGTTTAAACCTGTCCTCTACCAGTTTAAAGCCATTGCTTCTTGTCCTATCACTCTATGCCCGTGTCAAAAGTCCCTCTCCAGCTCTCTTGGAGCCCCTTTAGGTACTGGAAGGTGCTTTAAGGTCTCCCCAGAGTCTTCTCTTCTCCAGACTGAAGAGGACTCTAGATGGAAACCTTGGCACCCCATTGTTCATGGAAGCAGCTGACCTATTTCATTGGATCTGGTAGCCCCAAACAACAAAAAGCTTCCGAAAATACCCAGGCTCAGCCTTTGATGATGGACATCCACCTGCAGCACCCCCAAACCTAACGAGAGCTGAAAAATGTCACTGCACCGTGATTGCCAAAGCCAACTTGTGGGACTGGTGACTACATCAATAATTCACACGAAAAAGCCATGCCAAAAACAGGGAACCGATGTGGCTTTTTGTCCTCATGACTCACAAGGAACAGAAATGGGTTCAGTGCAGGCTAGGCTAAACTCTAGGAAGTAGCAGCAGAGATTACAGCAAGCCACCAAGTCTGGTGTCTGCTATCAGTACCACAGGCCAAATCCAGGCACCCACAGAGAGACTGCATTTGCCTGGAAGATCTGGGAAGAAGGAGGAACACACTTTCCTGCAGCTGGGTATTGAGGCACAGCCAGATTAGGGAGCTCACTCAGAAACAAGAAGGTATTTTACTCCCATCACTGCTGTCACAAATCATGTCCAGGAGACCAGCGCGCAATTTCATCAAGGCGACAGGGTTAACAACCCTCTTTCACTGAAAAGCAGCAGGTGGGTCTTAAATGATGGTGATCAAAGGAGGTCTCTGAGCCTCGAAGCAGCTTTGAGCACCGGGAGGGCCAGGGCAGGGATGTCGGGGCTGGGGGTGCAGAGACGCAGTCAGGGGACCAGCCAGGGCCGCTGGCAGGGGAGAGCTCTTCTGGGTGTGATTTGCTTTTGCAGCCTTCCGCACGGTGGAGTTTTTCCTTGAGCTTTGCTCCATATGTCATGACTCACCGGCAAAACAACGCCCGTCGCTTCGGTAGTTTCCATACAGTTATGGGGAGGTTGGCCCATCCCGGCTGCACAGGTCTGAAACGATTTCCAGATCCTGTGTGCAAGGTGGGGGGGAGGACAGACACAGGGACAGGATGAGGAAGGAGAGGCTCTCAGTCTCTCTCTACACCTATTAGGGCTGACTGCCCCCTCCTCTCAACCCACAGGAGCCCATACCCCACCCCAAAACAAATACAGGCTCCTATGGCAACACTCGTTGGAGAAACTTAACAACTCATGCTCCAAATTACATTGGAAAAACATATGAGGGGAAAATAGAAAATGACTAATTGGACTCGAGGCCCAAGAGAGCCAGGCACAGGGTTTGGGGACTGCTGTCCCTGCTCCTTGCCTCATGTTTGGAGAACACAGTGACTCCTTCTTGTGCCTTTTGCCTTGTTGAGAATCTCCAGCTGCTTTCGTCTTTGCAGGCAGAGAGAGCAAAGCGAGGTGCTGGTGGGTCACCCTCAAGGGCACGGGAGACGTACATCAGTCTCATTCTGGCCTTGCAAAAGTCACTGCCAGGTAGGACATGGGCAGTGCAATGGACTAAGGGCAGGTGATGTGAGAGAGGAAAACCCATACAGACCCTGCGCTTCAGGCATGTGGCTCTGCAGAAATCAGTGCCAGCGGTGGGAGAAGGGAGGTGTGCCCAGGCTGGCGACTCGCAGAAACGCTGGCAGGAGAAAAAGGAAAACACCGATGCCCAACTGTGCCACGCCAGGATGTGATCCAGGGAGGTGGATACGCATCATCCCGCACGGGGGGAAAAAAACTGCTGGTTGAAATATCGCTCATAAACGGGGAAAAAGTGAATAAGGTAATTGCTGCGACCACTCCGCGCCGCGTTAAGTGACGGGACCGCTGGGCCAGGCCGGGTGCCACCGCGGCAGCCGGGCTGCGTCAGCGAATCTCCCCGCTCCCACCATCCATCCTCCTTGTTTGTTCAGTCAGGAGCTTCAGCGGGGCAAGTGTTAGCACGTGGAGGTGCAGCCTCTGGCACCGCGGGGCCCGAGCCCCGCGCTGCCGGCACAAAAATAGTAACCACGAATCGAGCGCTTGGCAATTCAAACAGGCTAAAAAAAACACAGGCTCTCAAAGCCGGGAGCAGGCACGAATGAAAAGAGAAACAATTAAAGGGGAAAAAAATAAAAGAGGGAAAAATATCGCAGGCAAAGGGAGGGGTGTGAGAGGGGGCTGGTTAGATCCCGGGCAGAAGCATCTCCGAGGGCTCAGTGGTGCTGTTTCTCTGAAGGCTGCTAGGAGATGCCATGCAGGGAGCAGGGTCCATGCACAGTATTTTTCCACAACCCTCGCAGAGTGTCTGGGCTGGCTCCCTCTCCAGGGCTGTCGTTCTGCCCAGAGGGGAGTCCCCAGTGCCATCAGCAAGGCAGGCAGGGTCCAGGCGCTTTTCTTCAAACCCACGTTATGTTGATTCAGTGTAAAAGAGCATGAAAAGGTGCAACAGGTGAGGGAAAGATGAAGAATAAATCACAGATTCCATCAGAGCCATAGATATTTCAGTGCTGCATCACAGGTGTTTGATTAACACTATTTCCCAGGAATGCACGTTTTGCTCTGGCTGAGCAGACCTGAAGGCTCAGCACCTTACTTTTGGCCACTACCCCTTCCAGGTGCTTCAGAGGAAGGTGGAAAAAAGAAAAAAAAAGAGAAAGAAAGAAAAAAAGCCCCCAAACAAACTAGCATTCATTCACCCAATTAAATGTGTAACCAAAGAGCTGAAAGACTCTCCTGCTCTGCCACTGAGATGGAAAGTGCTCGTCATTTCTATCTGCCCCCAGCCATTGAAATCCCAGATCCCAGTTTCAGGGAATCAAGTCCAGCCTTAAGAGGCAAAACGTTTTCTCCCAGCCTGGTCCTGGGCTTTCTGACTGATGCATCCAAGGAGGGTGCATAGTTTCCTTTCATGCAGCTTCTAAGTCAGCATGGGTTTTTCTGTCCTTTCATTTTTCCCTTTGGGAATTGGCATTTTGGGCACCAAGCTCAGACCCTTTGCATGCTGACACAACTATGTGTGTCCCTGCAGCTGAGGAGGTGCAGGTGTCTTCATCCTCCTCAGCTGTCCCTGTCAAGGCCACCCCAGAAAAACAGGGGAACCACCATTTCACGGAGAAAAGAGGCAGGGACCAGCCCTGGAAAAGCTGCTGCTGCCCTCAGACCCACGCCTTGTGCATCAGCTTCACTGCTGTTAATTCTGCTCTTGCGATGGATGAGTCATTAGTGGTGGGAAGATCAATTGGAAATCCCAACCCTTTGGTGGCAGGAGGATGTCAACCCAAACCAGGGCTCACAGAAACCATGGGACACGAACCTGAGCTGCCCCAAGGCTGCAGCTTCACGGGTCTAAGATGTGCAAGAGAAGCGACATCCCAGGTGCTGGGTGCTGCCCACAGCAAGGAGGAGCAGGCAGGGATATGTGGGGAAAAGAAAGCATGGAGAGGCTGCAGCCTTGTCCAGGAAGAGACAGAGGGCAGCTTCGCCCTGCCGGATGCCTTCCCTTCCTCCCCACCTCAGCCACTAGCCAAGATATTTCCAAAAGCTCTGGGAGGTCCCTGGGAGGGCTTGAAGAGTGCCCAAAGCCTCGTTAAACGTCTGGTTCACTTAAAGCACCAACACATCCACCACCTCAGCCTGGGTCCCTGGAAATTTCCCCTCCCATCCCTGGCCCAACATCCTTCCAAACCACTGTTCTTCTACAGAAAACTGGGGCCAGTGTCAGTCCCTAAGGCCACGGCTGTGACAGGAGCCAGTTAAAGTGATGCCATTAGCACCGTGTCCCCAGGACACATCCCTTTCCTTGCACACACTCACGCTGGTGAGGCAGAGAGCCCGGCCATTCTTGGCTCCCCCTGCTTGCCCAGGGAAGTTGACTGGGAATGCAGACTGTGGGAGGAAATGACAATGTTCATTGTTTGGATTAAATATTTTTCTTGGCCCTCTCTCTGTTGCAGTGTGTCTTTTATTTTATTTTTTCTCCCCCACCCCCCCCCTTGACACCCCAAGCACATTCACTTTCCCTCTCTCCTTCCTGAGGCTCTCCAGCACGCAAGGAGGAAATCAGCTCTGAAAAACACTGGGAGGGACAGAGAGGGAACAGGGCTGGCTTCTGCTCACAAAGTTTTCTGGGATGCGTCCCTGCCCTGAGCCACCCTGAGCAGAGAGCAAGCTCTACCTGGCCCATTGCAGAGAGGGAGGCAGAGTGAGAATCACTCCGGGGAAGAGAACCCTAGAAATCTGGGAAGACGCACCTGGGACCAAGTGGCCTGAACAAGAGAAGAGAGAAACAAAAGCCTACAGACCTAGTGCTTCATTCCCCATTTTTGTGCCCTCCAGTTTCTGTCCCCTGAGCAGTCCCTCCACTCCTTTTGAACCGTGGCAGCTGTCCCCTGGAGGCACATGCCTGTGGGATGGTTTGTTGGAGACATCGTGGACCTGCCCCACCATCTTAGACACAGCCAGAAAGCAAAATGGAGAAATTCCAATTTCTACTATGCCTGCTGGTGTTCCTGAGCCATTCACCAGCTTAACACCTTGGGTCTCCAGAAACATCTGCTCCAGCTCCAACATCCATCTCTCCCCAAACCTCACTAAGGAAACAGAGGCTTGTTGCTTGTGGGCATACTCCATACACCTGAAGGAACACTTCAAAGAAGGGCTGATGGGCTGGAAGGTAACATCCTGCTATTTGGTTTCAGACCCTGTGCCATCACTGGTACTGCTGTGCCCAGCTCCCAACAGTCCCTCTGTGGAGGTCTAGATGTTCTTCAGGTTTCCTGACAACAGCTGGGCCCTGTTTGAATCAGTGTGAGTTGAAGTTGGACAGGATTGGTGTCCGAAGAGGGATGGAGAGCAGAGATTAGGCTACTGCTTGGTCTCCAGCCTGAATGCTGCTGCAGATGGCCATCCTGGGAGAGCAGGTCTTGCCTTCACAGTGTCTTAAAGTGCTTCTATGTCCCGGGCCAGAATATGGCTCACAAACACTTCTGCTATAGAAGTGAGCATGAGACACTTTGGGCTAGTGAATGGGGATGCACTTCTTTACCCCTGTCCTGCTCTGCACCGTGCTCCTCAGGGACCTCCTGTCTCAGCAGACAGCCATGTGGGAAGGGATTTGTACAGTCCTCAGGGACAAGAGGGAAGAAGGGGATGGAAAGCTGGGGTGGATAAACACCACACCAGAGCAGGCCTTTGCTTCCAAAAAAACATCCATGTCCATGAGGTATTCACAGTGAGGTCCTTAGCCCTGTCTTTTTCACACCCTGATCTCTGTGCTGACTGGAGAAGAAAAACAGAAGCAGGAAGGAACAGGCAGAGGGAAGCAGAGGAAGACGCCATGTGTCAGCAGTGCTCCTGGCAGGCATGGTGGATCCCGGAGACAGTCCCCAGCACTCACCATTCCCAAGGACACTGCTGCACACACAAGAGACCACGAGCACCAGCCCGCCATCCTGCCCTCAGCAGCTCGCCTGCTGCACGGATCAGATCTCCTGCCAAGCCATTTGTGCAAAATATGTTGCAGGATAGAACGGGTTATGGAAAACAAGCCCTGAAAACCACAAGGGCCTCCTGACCCACTTGTATCTGGTTTCTGCCAAGTTCTTGTTACAGATCTTAAACAGAAAGAAAAACAATGTACGAGGGATGAAGGAGCTGAAGGGGAATGAATATTCGTGTTGGAAGAGCAGTTGGCTGGGCTGTGCTTGGGGATGTTTGTTTATTATCAGAAACGACTCATTGATTTTTATTTCAGTGGTTTTCCACTCCCTCAGTATCACAGGCTGCACGACTGTGACTGCTGGGAGAGGGGAAAGCGGGACACGGATGGGGAGGGAGGGGTGGCACCTGAGCTGGAGAGGGCAGAGAAGCAGCTGTAGGTCAGGGTCAGGGCATCCCAAGTGCAGGGCTGCTGGCACAATCTGGCTCGGGGAAGCTGAGGCTGCTCCCACCTCTCTGGGGCTGCACCACCACTGGTGGTATGCCTGGATGCTGCAGTTCTACCCATGCCAAAAGACCCCCATCTTTTGGGGTCCTGTCCCTGCAGGTGCCTGTCCCTCATCCTTGCACTGTGCTGCTGTGTGATCATTTTACTTCCTTCTGCTTTGTCTCTTAAGAAGATGACGCTTCTACAATCACACTCTACATGTGTGCAGGGGACAGAGAACTTCTCCCTGTTTAGGAAAAGTATGACTTAGCTGAGATTTTTGGAGGAGGAATAGATAGGGCTCACCCTGGAAGGCTATATCCCACCTTATAGCCACATCCTACAGTAAGCAGCCTGACTAGGCACAGTCTTAAGCTGTGCCAGGGGAGGTTTAGGTTGGATGTTAGGAAGAAATTTTTTACAGAGAGAGTAATCAGACATTGGAATGGGCTGCCCAGGGAGGTGGTGGATTCTGCATCCCTGGAGGTGTTTAAAATGAGACTGGATGTGGCATCAGTGCCATGGTCTGGTAACCAAGGTGGGGTTGGATCAAGGGTTGGACTTGATGATCTTCTATGATTCTATGACTGCTTATACCAAGAGCAGCATGAAAATATATCCAGCAGGCATGAAGAGAGCTCCCCATCTTGCCTTCCACCTCCCCAGCATAAAGGGTTTTGTTTTCACCAGTCAGGGGCCAGATCTGACCCAGAAGTGACCACTACCTGCAGTCCATGCTCCTTGTGCTCCCCCACCATCTGCATTAAGCCTGGTGGAAGATAAAGCACTGGCTGGTCCAAGAGGTGAGAGAGTGATGATGTGAGAATCATGAGAGGGTGACTAAATTCTGGCCATGCTGCAATACCTAGTTGCTCCAGAGAGTCTCCTTGGAAAAGCTGGGGTGCCTGTAGTCCTTATTGCCTTCAGCCCCAGAAGTACAGAAACAGAATCTTTCCCAGAGCAGAGCATCACGTTTCTGACCAGCATCAAGTTTCTGTCCAGTTTCTTGTGCTGACCTTGCCAGGGTACAGAATCAGAGACCCCCAAGTCTGGGATGAGGGACAACCAAGGGTCTCCAGCCCCACTGATGCTGAGGGAGCAGAGGCAGCTGGACTGGCTGCAGTGCTATGCCTAGGGAGTGAATTGCACCCTGTCTCCCATCACATCGAAGCACAGCAGCGAGATTTTAAGTGAGGCTTCCCACTGTGCCTATTTGATATCCCTTCAAAGGGGTTAATTCTGACCGACAAATGCTGGACACAAGCTACAAATGTGCCACGCGAGGGTTTTGAACATGCGGGTGGGAAGAGCCAAGGATCCATCGGGGTCCTTGACTACCTGTTGGATCGAGAGACTCGGGAACAACTTGCAACCACAAACGCACTTCACTCCCTATTTCATCATTTCCATTGTAATACCTCAGGAAAACCACAAAACAGGGAACAGATTAGTGTTTTATGGCCGTGATAACATGACCAGCAGCACGCACCAGGGCAGCGAGACCTTGTCCTCCTGCAGGGAAGACCTGAGAAATTCCCAGCAGCTCGTTCTCCCAACAGCATTCTGGCATGGCCCATCTTCACCCTGGGTGTGAGGCAGAGTCCCCAAGCCAAGGTCCCTTCCAATTAACCCTTTGCTACCTGCATGTAGTGATGACACGAAGCTGGAGGTGGGGATGAGGTCAGCACGTTGCACAATGTTTTGGCTGCCCAAAAACCCCTGCCCAGCATCGTCTCTGATCACTTCAAGAGCAGCCTGCCTTCCCCTGAGTGCATTTGAACAGGACAGCAGTGGTTACCCCACCCTGTGAATAACACTGGGTAGACACGATGATGATGAAGTAAGTGAACCTTTGCACTAAACCACAGCCACAACGTGAACCACAGGAGTCCCTGTGGTGGGAGGCAGAGGGGTGCAGGGATAGGGCACTGCACAGAGGAGGGAGGTGCTCTGTAAGAGCCATGGCCAGGCAGACTGTTTTGCACCATGGCAGGAATAGTCCAAGGGAGCAACCTGGATTGCTGTCCTGACTGATTGTTGACTTATCCTCTGAAGTCAACAGCCTCAACTGCTTTAAGGTAGAGGAAGAGGATCTATCAGAGGCGGTCACCTTGGAATGGCCTGGGAGAATGTGGCCCAGATACTGCAAACACCTCCCTCACGGCAGCCGAACACACCACCAGGACCAAAACCGCCTCCTCCCAACCCACGGCAGGCAGGAGGGGTTTCTCTCCTCCTCCACTCCCCTCTCCCCACAGCCCCAAGCCCCCTCCCTTGGTGCCACCATCTGTTTTTCTACTGATGGCAGGGGACGAGATGTTCCGCTGGCCCTTGAGAGGCGAAGCACGCTCGGCACTAACTCGTATTCCTGACGGGCTCCTGGAAGGGTTTGCATCCCTCCCTCCCTCCCTCCCTCGCCGAAATATGTGCCTTGCTGCTCCTGCGCTGGGGAACTTGGCAAGGCACAACGAGAGACAGGGAGGCAGATGGACGACCAGATTAATGGAAAGAGAAGGGAGGTGGGGAGAGGAGTGAGAGGGATGAGCCGGCCGGCTGATCCACCGCCAGCGTAGGATGAAAATGAGCGAGAGCCCTTCTAATGCCATTGCATGGTGACCTGGACTTTCCAGTGTGAGGCAGAGCTCCAGCTGGGGCTGGGAAGGTTGAGCCTTGGCTACTGCTCCCATGCCCCGGCCTGAAGTGACTCCACCAGGGAGAGACGGCACAAGCTGCCAGGTGGCCTGGATTTCTCTTATGTAGGGTTGTTCCCCTCACTGAGGCATCCAGAAGAGAAAGCTTCCTGATCCAACACACATTTGGCAGTCAATGGGGAGACAACGGAATCTCCAAGGGGTGACTCAGACCTGAGGTGACATGGACAGTCCACTGGAATAGCGTTTTCGCTGCCCAGTGGATGGCAGAGTCTGAGCTCTTAAAGGAGGAGTCTCCATTGAGGGATTCCTGTGAAATGAGGAGGAACTTGGGACTGAGATGTCCCATGGACATGTCCCATGAAGCTGAAACAGGTGAGGTGCGGAGGGCACCATGCAGTGAGGACAAATTACAGGTTATATTCCATCTCTACTCTGCTCCCTCTGTCTGATGCTTCCCTATCCCCCAGCAGAATGAATTCCAAGTGAAACGGCCCCTGAGAACTGCAGTGCTTTTGGTCACAAGGATGGGGGCAGGAGAGGAACAGGAATGAGGATGGAATCCAGCACAGAAGAGGTGGAAAGAACATTCAGGGCATTTTCTGTGGTCAAATGGGGAAACCGGTAACATCTCCCTTCTTCCTAGTGCCAAGCAGCAGCTCCCAGAGCAACACTTTGAATGAGACACTTTTGGTAAGAGTTATTCTTTGTGGCAAGACAATGGCTACTGTAAAACACAAGTTAAAAAAGGAAGTTATCTAGGAAGATTTGTGTTATAGGTTCAGCCTTAACAATTTGCAGCACTGTGGGAGGAAACACAATTAAAAGAATAATCAAAGACACGTATGGGACAGGTGAGGAGGAGGAGAACAGGGATGAGGAGGAGGCTGCAAGCTGTATCAAAAAGGAGAACATCAGGGTGAAAGAAACTATCTGAGGATGAATCTTCATTGGTGTTACAGCAAGTGACTGTGACCTTAAAAATAGGCCTGCACTGATGAAACTGCTAAAAAGGAAGAAGGCACTGTTCCACAGAGGGGGATCAAGATATCTGACAAATAGTTAAATGACCTGAAGGACTAGAGAGAGAAACAAGATGAAATTTGCTCATATAAAATTGAAAGGCAACCTCTTGTACTGATGGCAAAACATCTGCTGTTAGCTTGGCACTCATCAGTTGGAAACAAAGGAGGTAGAGAAAGATCTGGGTGTACTTGCTGACCTCAGGGCATCTGAACTGCCAGACTGATGCAACTGCAGGAACAAGAGATATAGTCCTGTGTCCCATCAGAAGAGACGTTTCCAGCACAAGGAAGCTTTGTACAGGGCTTTGGTGTGACCTCAGATGGAAGAGCATGTACTGACTGCTTGGTTATTCCTGACGAAACATTAATTGAAAGCAGTAAAAGCATTAAAAAGTCCACAGGGGTGATGGAAAGCATGGACTCTCTCCATCTTCTGGTGGGACTGATTTTGGCTTTGCTTAACCTGCCATATGCCAAGAGTGCTGCCTAGAATTGCTTTCTAAGAACAGGGGGTGACCAGCAAACAGGAAGAGAAAAAGGTCATATTGGCCATGAGCATGTTTGGTGGCTGATGAGAACACAGTAATTGTTACAGTGAGATGTTGGGATTTCAAAGCAGTCAGTGTCTTTCTCACACACAAATAAGCTGGCATTTTTCATCATTCCCTGCGGGACCTCTCCCTGAAGGCACAGACCCAAGGTGAGGTGCAGGAACCACAGAGGAGGAAACACTGGGGTCAGTCTAGCACACCTGACCATAAGGGAACATCAGCTTTCTGTCACCTGAGCCACATGGAAGGGAAGAAGGAGCGTCTCACACCCCATCTGCATCTTTTTCGGAAGGATCAACTCCCAGAGAGCAATACGCAAAGTTACCCCTTGCTAGCAGAACCACCACAGAGATGATCACCCCAACCATCTGGACTGCCCTTCCACATAAGCCATCCCGCTTCAAATATGTTACCCCAGATCTGAGCTAAAAGACGTGGTTTGGAAGACCTGGAGCTCCCAAAACGCCAGAGGATCCATCACTAACCCCCAGTACTCAATCACCGAACGCCTCTCTAGCACACAGCGCCTCATTCCCCTACTCTTTCTGCCCGTGTCTTGCAGCAGACACGCACAACACAGCCACGAGTTCGGGAAATAACTGCTGCACCTCCTGTAAACCATAAGGCTTCCTTCCTGGGGACGTGCCCCCTGCAGCATGGCCCTTTCTCCCACACTTCAGTCGACAAAGAGCTGAGCTAGGCAGAACCGAGGAGCAAAAGCAACCATTCGCATTAAAATGAGCACATAAAAAAATATAATCAGCAAAACCCAAAGCTATTTTTGGTGTGCAAACTCCATTGACATTTTCCTTTTTGGTAAAAATCCCAAATTTTCAGCATACAACATTCCAAAATTCCCCCACTTTTTCCTTTTATCCTCAATCATAATAACAACTAGTGCTTGACAAAGACTGCCTATTTTTAATTTCCTTTGTGAACTGACTCCAGGCTGCCTATGATTTTCTCCTGCCTGGTCATTATTCAAAGCAAAATGAGTGGCTAACCAATTTCTGCAAGGAATTCTTTGTCTGCAGATTCTTCAGGAGTAGTTTGTTTTGCATGTACAAGGCTGGAAATCCTGGTTGTTTGGGTTGGACGCGTGAGTCACACAGGGCTTTTCTGGACCCGTGTTACTCTAGAACTGCGGTTCTGGTTAAGGAAACATTCCAGCTTGGAGTCAGCTTGGGCTTTTGGGGGATACCCCTTGCCAGTGAAATCCTTTTGCTAGAATATTCTTCCCGGGCTGGCCAAGAAGCAGGCAGGCAAGGAAATGGGTTACTGTGCAGCTCTTGCTGCCCAGCATCGCCCTTGTCTGTGGGGGGATTGTGCCCAAGGACACTTCCTCTTTTGTCTCCACTCATCCAGCAAGCCCTAGCTCAGCTCAGAGCAAACACGAGGGCAAAGCCACCTGGCTTTGTGCTGGAGCAAGTCTTCATTGCCAGGAGCTCTCCTGCAAGGGGCAGGCAGCTCATGCTGGGGACAGGGAGGGCTTACCTCGCACGACTGGATGCAGTGAATGACAGAGGGGTCCGGGTACCACCGCAGCCTGCCCGTGCACACAATGTTCTGGGAGGGAAGGAGAAGAGAGCTCTTAGGTGAGTTGGCAGAGGGAGGGAAACAGCCCCCGGCGCTTCCTGGGGCTAGAGGGTCTCCTACTACCCTGCACTGCTCACCGCGGGGCAGAACAGCAGTAGCACCCCCAGGACTCTCCCCGCACCCTTTGAGGCCCAACAATCCCAGGGCACCTGCAGCCGGGTCACCCACAAACAAGGGTATGTTGCTCAAGGCAGAGGCCACGCACACACCCACACACGCGCGGGTATGCAGATGGATGTTGGTTTGACTTGGCCTTGGAGGTCTTTTTCCAACCTCAACGATTCTATGGTTTCTGTAGTGATACAAAACTGGAAAAGGACCAAGGGAGATGGCAGGGACCACCAGAGAAGTGGGTTTAGATGGCACTGCCACCAGATGGTGTCTGACTTGTCCAGGTCCTGCTGCTGCGGAAACAACGACAGGCTGGAGTCTGCCACCATCTCCCCGTGTGATGCTGGATTCACCAGCTTCTTGCTCATACAGGATGGAGTCTCAACCAGTCACCACTTGCTGCCTGCATCAATTGACCCACTGATGGCCGCTCAGGCTCCAAAAACTGCGTCCTGGAAGGGCTCATCTCCCCAGACCTGACCTGGAGCAGATACACCAGACTCACGGTCACTCTGAGGTTCTCTCTGGTATTTACGAGGCATGAACTCGGCTGTTGCAGCCAGATGGACACAAGAGAGAGACGTGAAGGGCTCGGTTTCAGGGCCCTGGAATGCGCCATCCCGCTCGTTCAGCTGGGGTTTGTGGGGAACACTCATGATTACACAGGGGGAAGAAAAGCCCCACCGCACATGCAATTTCCTCCTTGTAAAGCTCAGGCAGGCTTTGAAATCTGAGGCCCCATAAAACAGCGTCTGGCCTGTGAAAGTGTCCTAGGATGCCCTTCGCAGCACGGGAGTCACACACAGGGGTAGGTGTGTTTTCTCCCAGCCTCCTGTTTGACGTGGGCAGTGGCAGGCAGACCAGCTCCAGCACTCCCAGGTGGCACAGCAGCGAGGGATGGGGCAGCTCTGCCCACACAGAGCTGCTGCAGGTCCTTCTGCTGCATCTTGGGTCAGGACCACGATGGGGCTGGAGCTGGATGAGGTCCTGGTCATGCTCAGGCAGTGCAGGGAGGGCAGACCCAGAGAGAGCCACCCTGATGGGGCAGAGGCTGAGGACGCTGGCTGAGCTCACCAATTCCAACTTGGCCCAGAGGATCTGCGCATCCCAACCTCATTGGGGTGGTTTGTATGTGGTTGTTGTGCAACTTGGATGCCATTTTAGCATACTCATATTGGTACACTCATATTCCAGACAGGGAAATAAGGGCAGAGGGACAAACCTGCTCGGATGTGGGATGCAATGAATCAGACCTGAATGCAAAACAGGACTGTGCCCTCCCTGAGTGGCCTCTGCAGTTCTATGTGTTGTTCTCCCCATCTTCTCCATCACCTCAGGAGCACGTCAGCTTCCAGGACACTAAACTCTTGGATACTTGGGGGACAAAGCGGGGAGCAGAGACAGAAGCCAGGGCAGAGAGGAAAACAAGACGGTCCAGGGAGAGAGAGCTCCTGGCACGGGGCAGCTCTGCTTCTTAAAATAACGCCTCCTCTCCCTCCCCCTCCTCTCTGCAAAATGCCTCCCTTGCACGAAAGCCCACAGTGGTGGTGAAAGGGAAGCCGAACGCCACTGCCTCCATGGGCCAAGCCATCCGATCCCTCAAAGGCACGGACTCCTTCCAAGGCTCGTGCTTAACCATCCCACGGAGCCCAGGCATCCTCGCCCCCCCCCCCGGCAGCCGTCCACCGTGGGTCTGATTCAAGGCGACGTACAGTAGTATCCACAGGCACGATGCTGGGCCTCCTGTGGGTTCCCAGGAGGAGGGGAGAGCGTTTGGATGGGCGCACTGGCTCCTGTGAAGGTTGTTTGCTTTTCTTTGTTCCACCTCCTTCCTTATGCATCTCGTTTTTATTTTAAGAAATATTACCCCGGCGGAGCAGCTTTTTGGGAAAGTCGTGCCACGAGGATCCAAACTATTTGAGCTATTTGAGCCGCTTTGCCTACAAAGTGAGTAAGAGATGGGGAGGGAAAGGCTCCCCCGTTCCAGCAGCAGAGGCAACCGGCTGGCCAGCGGGTCCTGGCAGCCAGAGATACCTTTCAGCTGACAGTGCCCTGCCTCCTCCTTGGCAGGCAGATGCCTGCCTGGGGTTGCATCTCTGCTGCCGGGTAATTGGGGACCCAGGCTCCTCACACCGTGCCAGCAGTGGCTTCTGTTCTCCCAGCACACTGGCTGACAATAAACAGCAGCTTAGCAGGTTTAGGCACACAGCACGTCCTGAAAAATCAGCGGGATTCTTGCACTAAAATTCATTTGTTGTGGTATCCTAAAGTCCTTGAAAGCTGGCCTGGGAGCTGGTAACTTATGCTGAACTTTGGTACGGGAGAGCAGGAGGCTGTGCAGTAGCATCCACTGCTTGTCTTTCCACATTTTACCCTTCTTCACCCAAGGCAAAAATATTTTTGGTTTAAAACACCAGATAGAGTTGCTCTCTATGCTGCCAGCAACCCCCTCCCCCGGCAGAGGAATCCATCTCCCCTCTTACCTGGACTCTGGTGGGCTGCAGCCGGTGATCCATTGTGTCAGCAGTGACATTTTTGGGCAGTATGACGGGGTCACTGGGAGGGATGACACAGGAAGGTGTGCACACAGCACCTGTGGGAGGAGAGAGCCTTGAGGACCAAACCAGGAAGGGATGCTTTACAGGAGGGCACCAACCCAAATTTCAGGCTCCTCACTGAGGGTGCTGACAGATGTAGAGGGGACCCCTTTTCCTTCCAACCTGGAACAGTAACTCCTCCAAATCCTGAACCATCCAAGAGCCCACAGGAGTTGCGCTCAATTCCCTTCTCCCAGATGAGAGGAAAACTGAACACAGCCTAAGAGACAGATTCACACCTTGACGGCTGGTCATGGGGCCCAGAATGAAAACAAGTCTGGCTGGGATGCTATGGGGTGCTTGTTAGGAAGCATCTTTCATTGTTTTTCTGCCATGCAGAATTCCCACTGCCTTCCCATGACGAAAAAATAGCTGCAAAAACACCTCGGAAAACCAGGTTGATCTCAGCCTTAACCCCAGCCTCACAGCAGATCTATCCAAAGCTTAACCTTAGCAGTCCCTGCCATTAGATAGACTCGCCTCAGCCTGGTTTGATCAGACTGGGATGACTGGTGGGTTTGGTTCAGAGCGATGCAGGCTTTGCTCGAGCACCCTGTCCAAGGGGATGCCGGACGAGACGCAGCGACACTGGCTGAGCATTGCAGCTTTTCCTGAAAGCACAAAGCGACCAAGTCCTGCAGAGAGAAATGGATGATGTGGTCCCTCATCTGGTGAAAGCGCCCTGTTACACACGATTGTCGCTGCGGCTTTTGTGGCTTTTATCTAGGACCTGTCACATTAACCCTGCAAACATCAGCAGCAGCAGCAAGCGGAGAGACCTCAGCTGGGATGGCAGTCTACAGATCAGGAAAATTACTGTAAAGGGCTGGGTTTGCCCAAGAGACAAGTCCCTGCTGCTTCTGAAAGGAGAGAGCTTTTGCTGGAGCCAGCTTTAACTTTGTGTCTTGGCCATGAGTACAATCAGGGCATGAACAAGGCTAAAAGCAATCCCCATTTAGAACTGGAGAGGACTGAAGAGAAAACAGGATATTTGTCACAGATTTAATGGGGATTGGTAAAAGAAGAAGAGCCACCGTGACCTTTAGCTCTCTGGGAGCTCAACATAAAGCTTGGTGTACTGTTTGGCTTTCATGCGCCCTCACCTATTCCGTGCCCCTGCTCGCACTTGTACTCCACGAAGTTCAGCTCCGGGGGTGGTGGGCAGGTGCCCCGCAAGCTCTCGCACAGTTTGAACTCCTCTGTCCACGAGCCTTCCTTGGTGCAGACGATGGGAACCTGGAAAGCAGAGGGAGAGCAGGCAGGGTTACTGCCCACAGTGACTGGGCTCGGCCTGCCTGGGCACTGCCCAGCTCCGGGGGGGAACAATGCAAGGACACCCCTCCTGCCAGGGTAATCCAGAGGAAAGTTTGCCAAAGCAGGTGGATTGCAGCCATCTGTAACTCCACTGCCTCCACAGGCCTGCCTGTACACACACTGTCTGTGTGTACTGACCAGAAAGTCAATTGTTTTCCAGCTGCTGCCGGATCCCACCAGAGGGATTCGACCACACTTCTTTTGATAAGACTCCTTCTGCGCATTGGGTAAGGCACCTGGGTGGAAGAGCTGGCAGGCAGCAGCCTCCATCCTCAGGGAAGCCCCTTGTTGAGCACATCTCTTGCAGCAAGGTTGTCCATCGTCCCAGCTGAAAGCACTCACAGCAGCTCTCAAGACCCACTAGAGCCCTTCTACTTATGCTTTCTGACCCATATCACCCAAGACGAGCCAACTTTCTTTGGACCACTGCTTTCCAGATAGGTCCCCAGAGAGCAGAAGAGCATCCCCAGGCAGTGCTGCACCCTGTGCCATGGCTGGTAGCCAGCAAGAAAAGCTCTGGGCTTACAGGGCACCTACTCATCGCTGCTACAAGGGCATTTGGCCTGGGGATGGTCAAGCAGCCACAGGGCCCAGGTAGCCCCGTGTTTTCCAGGTGCTCTGGAACACAGGGTGTGGCTGATGTCTGCCTCCCCCCCAGACACTCACCTGCTGTCCCTGTGGCTCACAGCTGAGCACACACTGGCTGTCCAGCTCAAAGCCCTGGGTGCAGTTGTACATGCCCTCGAAGACGGGAGGTGGGGGCTCACACACCACTGGGACGCAGCGACCCTCTTCCCACTGCCCGCTCTCCAGGCACTGGACTTTCAGGAACTTCCTGGGGAAACATAGACACGAGGCTGGGCTGCAGCACCACAACCACACCCCCATCTGGGCTGTACCAGGCGTCCACAGATGTCAGGAGCAGCCCAAAGACTTTGCTCCTGGATAACGATCAGACCTGTGTGGGGCTTGCCCTCACCAAACCACACCTCACCACAGGCAAGTCCTTCCAAAGGGGCAGTCCACGCTTAACTTCTTTTCTTCTCCTTATTGAGGGGATTGCGCTGATCTAAGAGCGCTGGATGCTTTTCCCTTTCACTCACCACCCCACTTCTCCCTGCTTCTCGTGGTGCCCCTGAACCATTCCTCTCTGCCTGGCAGCCCCTGTGGGTCCTGGGCTGCTTTGTCCCACAGCCAGTAGCTACATACTTTGCTGGATGGAGTTCGCCTCCACCAGTAAATCCTCTGGCCTGTGCCCAGCTACTCCTGAGGCTTCTCTTTGTACTCCAGCCAGATCTGTCAATCCCGCTCTCTCCGAGGGGCTGCCGTGCCGCAGCAGACCAATACCATCCCGTGCTGCTGAAACAGCCCAGGCACAAACTACTTGCCAAGAAAAGAGAGAAAGAAAGAAAAAGTCCAGGAGTGGAGCCTCCTGCCCTTGGCAGCGATAGAGACACCACATCTTTTACACAGAGGCATCAAAACTGGTGAGGCGCTGGCCTGGCCAGGGGCTGCTCTCCCAGCAGAGGACATGTCAGCACCCTGATGGGCTTTACCTGAGCCAGAGCCCATTGCCCCATCCTTAATGAGGCTTTTCCCCCACTCCTGTCTTTCTTTACTAGACAGCCTCCTCCAGTTGCCAGCCCCTGCCCTCTCTCAGCCTAGGCGCCAGCAGGCTGGGCTCCAAGCACCGTGTTACAGAGTTTATAGCGTGCCACAGGTAGGTGGAGGGGGGCAACTGGGTTAGAGAAACCCCTGGGGGGAAGAATTAAATTGCCCCTTCTTTTAAGAGGCAGCAGGCGGTGTGTGGGGCCACCCCTGTGCCTCCCAACACACGGTGCAGGGTCTCACATCCTGGAGCAGCACCTGTACCCCTCTGCCAGACCTGGGGCTGGAGCTGGTACCTATCCCCATCACACTTCTGCTGGGAAATCCTGGATGTGAAATTTTTGAGCTTTCTGAAGCACTCTCGTATTTTAAAATATTTGCTGCTCCCTTCAGTAATCAGGGATCTGTTTTTCCTAAAGAGTACATGAAGGGATGGTGGGTTCCTGGCGAGGTGAATGTGAGCTCCAGCAGGTAACACAGAGGCAGGCAAGGTAGGGAATGGGATGCAGCAAGTCCACTGGCAGAGCTCTGCACAAATCTTCCCACCAGCCCACACCAGGAACAAGGATGGCCGTGGTGTGAGCACCTGAGCAGTGAGGGGTGCTGCAATATCACCCTGACAGCAGTAGCCTTGAATTGACTAAGGAAACTGCAACTACGTAGTATTTTGGAAGGCTGGTGAGGAGCAGTAAGTCTGGATCCCAGTGCAGGCATCTGTGATTTTACTCCATTCCCAATTTAACTTGTTTCTTTGCTCACCCTTTCCGTGGGGATCACAGTCACTGCCTTTCAAAGATGTCCCCATCAGACCTTACCTTCTCCCAGACCTGGCTGAGTGCTTTGCTCTGCCCAACTTGAAACGTGAGCAAAAGCACATGCCAAGAGGCACTAACCCATGTGGGATGTCCAGGCCTTTAAGTAGCATTTTCTGCTTCTTGAACCTCCTGGTACTCAACTTGGAAGTGTTAAATCACTGGGGGTTATGGAGACAGGAGCAAACAGGGGTGTGTGAAGTCTCACTGCAACAAGTGATGCCTTAGGCACTAAGCAAACTCCTTTACAAACCAGGAGCATCCCAGCCACACACTATTTCTCACTCCCCCACTGGCCACTGGGGTACAACTGATGAAGCTCCTGCATCTCCTGCAACCGTGGTAGAGGCTCTTTGCCTGGCAAGGCCTGAGCAGACGGGCTGAGCACGAGAGGGCGGGCGGTGGGAGCCGCAGTTTGCACAGGTGCGGGCCGTGGTTTGCAGCCCCATCATCCTCACCAGGGCTCCTCGTTTTGATGTGGGGCTGGAGTGACCCAGCGCTGAGCTCGGCCTCTCACACCTCTCCATGACCTTCGCATCCCCCCCCCACCAGACCACCTTGCTCTGGAGGCTCACCCCACCCCAGCATCCGTGCAGGGACTTCAAACACGGTTGGCCTGGGCCGACCCCGGGGTAGACGGCGGCGTGTGGGCACGGCCGCACCTATGAAGTGAGCAGTTCACAGAAAAAGGGAAGGCAGAGGCTTCTAAAAAAAAAAAAAAAAAGGTGTGTACGTAAATACACACAACTTCATACAGGAGCTTGAAGTTTCCAGGGCTCCCCCAAACCTCTTCTGATCTGGGTTAGTGGCATTTCTTGAGGATTAACAAGGAAGCCAGGAAAATTGGAGTCAACGCTTCGCCCTCCAACCAGACACCTACTGGGTAGAGAAGGCAGGGGAGGCATCTGAGGCCAGGGAGGGCTGAGTCTGAGGTGAAGGCATGAGCGCTCACCCAGCTCCAGAGCTGAGCATGCAGGAGCCTGGCAGGGATCCAGTCATCTCCTGAGGCAGCCAGCTTTGGTGAGACTGGATTTTCTGTACAGGAATGGTGATAAATGAGCCTAAAACCTCCTGTCCCCTGGCAGGAGACTGACATCTTCAAAAAGAATAGAGGGGAAGGAGGGAGATTTGTGTGTAAATTGAAAGAAAGGTACGCCAGCTTGTAGGACCCTCCAGTGCTGTGCTCCAAATGGCCTGGGCAACCTGGGCTGTAAATCTTCATCAGAGATCATAGTGGTGGAAGTAACAGAGGAGCCCAGATGGCAGTCCGTGTTTTCTTTACCTGGCTGTTTGGCTCCCTCACCTGTGCAGGTGTTTGCCTTTTATTTGAAGGGGCCAGATGTGGGCAGAGACAGTGACACCCCATGCCTTTGTGCCCCCCACAGATGTGCCTGGTGCCCTGCTAAACTGGGATGCTCCTGGGTCAGGCTGTCCTGCTTGGCCTGCGGTGAACTTTTTCTGCTAACTCCTTCCAGTCTCATTTTCTCCTCCGTGTTCTCCCACCTTCTCTTCCTCTTTCCTGGTCTCTGTAGTCTTTGAAAAGGGAGAGGAGGCAAAGAGGCTGACACCTCCATGAGAGCTCATCAGGGGACTGTGCTGTGCTCCATTGATCTCTGGTCAAAATGCAGGCTGAGACTTTAAAAGCTGCCTGAAAAGACCTGGGTGCCAGATTCTTCTTTGACTCATTCCCTCAAGAAGAGGCTCAACCCCTCACAAAGGCAGCTTTGAGATCCCCAAATCTCTTCTCTCCAGGGAATCATCCCACAATGGGCAAGTGAAATAAGCCCTCTGCAGGGTCTGACCTTTTTGGTCCCCAAAGTGAGACAACGCTCTCAGAACTAAAGTACTCCTCTAAAGGAGCTCCTAGGTGTTATCAGAGAATCATGGAATTGTGGGTTGGAAGGAACCATAAAAATCACCTTATTCCAACCCCCCTGCTATGGACAGGGACACCTTCCACTGGGCCAGGTTGCTCCAAACCCCATCCAGCCTGGCTGTGTCTACTCCTGTCAGAGATCTGCTTCACGTGGCATTTCACAGTGGGAGAAACAGCGAAGAGCACTGAGGGAGTGATGCCCATTTTCCCCAAAGTACCTGACCCTTGACCTTCAGGCCAACACTTTTCAATGCTGCAGCTGTGGGTGATGCCAAACATTTCTCCTTGACAGTTCATGCCTTTGTGTGATCCATGTGGTGGGCTGGTGCTGCCTTTGAGCAGATCCTGCCTAAATCCAGAGAGCTCCCATCACAAAGCACAAATGCATACGTTAAGTTCCACTTGTTACCCCCTTACTTTGCGATTAGAAGTGAAACAGCCTGGCAGCTGGAAACCTGCCTGTTTTGTGACTTCTCCAGGCCAAAACCAGATTTCCTTTAGTCAATGAATCTTTACCCTTCACGTCAGCATTGTCAGTCAGATGATGCTGCCAGCAGAAAGGCAGCCAGTCTCTGGCAGGACCTTGATTACACAATCAGTGTTTCCTCAAGGATCCCTTGTTGACAAGCAGTGATTTCCCAGGGGTCTTTCCTCACCCAGGTTAATAGAGAAAAGCATCTTCTCTGAGACAACTGATTTCTCCATCCCCTTTCTCTTCCACTTATGCTATGGGAAGTGAATTACAACTATAATCTCAGCACCTTCTAAGCATCCCTACTGCTTCTGCAGCAAAATTCAACTTAAAAAATAGGAGTGAAGGAATTGCATGAACATCTGCATCCAAGACCATCTTGACTTGGACAGAGACAGCTGGATCCCACCCATGATTCAGGCCTGCATAAGGTGGGCACTGTAGTGCTGCCACATGAGGAGCAAAGCTAGAGCATGAAGAATAATTCAAAGGCAGTCTGACTGTATTTCCAAGGCTAAGCTAGGTAGCGGGCAGGAGGCATCTTCAGTATCAGTCATGGATCATTCCTGATTTTGTACACAGAGTCTGGCTTCCCTGTGCCCATCAATACCTGCATGGCACTAAATCTTTTACCATGGCTCGTGCTTGCTGGGTTGATGGACACCAGGGAGTCAAAAGATCAAGAACTCAGTTTTCTGAACTCAGAAAGGCAGCAGAAGACCCTAAAACCTGACGTCCCAGTCATCAGCTCAGCCCCTGCTTTCACACTGGGAACCTGCACCCCACCAGTGCCGGTCACTTCCAGGGCTTTCCATCTCCTCACGTTTTGCAAGACTGGCCTGATCAAAGAAAGAAACATCTCACTCTGGCAGCTTCCATCCTCTCCCTGCCAGGGCTGAGACACCAGAAGGATTTCCAGCAATCCGGCAGCTGACTGGCCCAGTTACTGGCTAGTAGCTGCTACACCATGCCAAGGGGTTTGTACTCATGCTGAGTGTACATGCAGAGCTCCAGATGAGACCGTACAATGACATTTACGCTTCCGAGAAAAGGTTTTCGCTTGGGATCAGGCCACTCACATAGGAGAGTTAATCTGCACGATAAGAAAGCAATGCATTTTCTGCTTATGTGGTTTTTGCATTCCACCATCAGAGGTGGCAGATGAAATAGCAGCAATAATAATAACGTTAGCAAACGTGGAAATGTGATGCCTACAAGCATTGCTATGAAAACGCAAACCACTTCACATGATTTTCCTTGACTTGTCTCACAAGCTGCTCAGACCCATAGGGAACTTAGTCACACACCAGAGGAGCCTCGGGATCTCCCAGAGGACATCCTTTTTACCAGCAGTTGCTGCAGCAGGACGGAGGCGGCCTAACTTTGCAAGCTCAGTCGATCTGTTTGCACGTCCAGTGCCTGAAGTGCCACAGGCATGCAAGCTGCTCTGCAATTTGCAAAGCAGTCCATGTGATCACAGCCATAATCATCATTTGCTCAGCTCCCCTTGGCCCAAGAAAGGCTCCTAACACTGTGAAAAGCTGTTTACAGAAACCACTTCCTTCATTACAAGGCAAGAAATTTGGCAACTGCTTCCCACTGCACAACAACCCTACCCCAGAGCAAAGTAGAGATGAAGTCTGCATCCAATTAAAACTGGAAGGGGGCATTAAACAATTAGCACATAATTACCTGATCTGGGCTAGAATCAAGACTCTGGGGAGGACCCAGCCAATGCCAGGGAATCTTTAGTGACCAAACCCAGTGGGGACTTCGGCTGGAGGAGTCGCAGACAAAGTGCTGCTTTACCCCCCAGCGTCGTGATATTGGCTGAGCAGGACTAGTGAACCACCAGGAATTTTTCCCCAAAGCATCAGGAAAGATCTTCTCCCATTGAAATGCCAGTGCAAGAGATTAAATTTAGCCAAGAGGCGCGAGGGGGGAAAAACGTTAACCCTGACGAAAGGCAGCCGTTCATTCTTACAGTGCCTTGTTCTATATTTCATCACTTTTAGGAAAGACAGAAGCTCTCATACCTTGTTACATCTAATTACCTGGGAGTCTGCAAACATTTAATTTGGTGCTTAATTTTCACCAAGTGACAAACACATTGGAGGTGCACAGGAAAATTTTGCATGTTTTGGGTTAAAGCACTTAACATACACAACAAGATTACACCTTGTCCCCTCCTGTTCACCTAAGCCAAGGAATGCCTCTTGTATTTCAAGAAATCAGTGTGATCAGAGCAAGATGCTCTGCCTTCTACCTACCAGTTCAGCTCCTCAAGACTGTCAGTGCACCATCACCTCTGCCCCTGGCTCGCACTGGGAGAGGAGGAGGAGGAGGAAGGAAAGAGCGATAGCAGACCTGCCACAGACTTACCTCTTGGGCTTGTCCACCGCGTTCTCAGCCACGTGGTATCCAGGCTTGCACTTGTAGCGACAGACCGAGCCCACGTCGTGGTTGCCCTGCAGGCACCGAGGAACCAGGAGCTTGGCGTTGGCCACGGCGGGCGGCGCGTCGCACTCCAGCTTGCAGTAAGCCTCGGGGAGCGACCAGAGACCGTCCCCCAGGCAGGTCAGCCACTCGTTTGTTCCTGACCCCGAAAGAGAAGGAGTGCGTTGAGGTTTAACAGCTGAGCCAGGGATGGAGTCCTGCTGAAGGGAGCTCAGAGCAACCAGCAAATGTCCTGACACCAGAGGAGGCAACAAACATGAAGGCCGTGGGCATCATTGCCTGTTTGGTCAGGTTGTGGCAGAAGATATTTGAATGCAGACAGAAGTAGGGAAGGGACAACCTCTAGGGGACAGAGAAAGGATCTTGGTTCTGCAAATCTCCCCAAAACCTTCCCTTAAACTTCCCCTCTCTGCCTCAGGATAGCCATCAGTGGGCCAGAGGCTTTTGTGTAGGACACCTGTCTGTCACACTTAACTGCTTTTTGCAGCTTGTCCCTCCTGCCCTTATCAAGCTGTAACATGTGCAGTGCAAGGTCGTGGAACAGTTTGGGTTGGAAAGGACCTTTCAAGGCCATCTAGTCCAACACCACCTGCCATGGGCAGGGACACCTTCTACTAGAGCAGGTAGCTCAGAGCCTCATCCAACGTCACTTGGAATGTTTCTACGGGTGAGGCATCCACCACCTCTCTCGGCAACCTGAGAGTCAGGAGGATGGAAAGTGCCAGGAGGACAGGCATGGGAGGCTTCACTGGTGTGACTGGGAATTCAAACTATCCGTTATTAAAGTTTTGGGTCTGAGTGTTACAGACCAACTCTTTGTTGTCATTCAGCTAAATGGGTGGCCAAAAATGCACAGATGCCTGCAGGAAGTGTCCAGGACTGCATCACCCACGTGGTGTGGGTGATGGATGGCTCACTGGGAACTGCTGAGCAAGAGAAAAAGCTGCACTGGAGCAAATGGGACTCTTCCTACTGAGAGGTTTGGATCAGCAAGTTCCTGGTGCAGCCAGGCTGCTCCATGGTCCCTTCAAACATCACTTTCTTTTCACAGGATCACTGCTTTTGGACCAGAAGCAAGACCATATCTCCACTTGGTGCTTTTGTTCCTGACAGATTGGAGCTGCCACGGATCATCCCCCACCTCCCAGTGCTACACAGCTCTGTCATCCTTTCCTTGCCTGTTCTTAGCATTTATCAGCCTCGAGAGCCTGCCCACAAGGACATGAGCCTTCAGGGAGAACAAGCATCGAGCACATCCCTGCCTGGGCAGCTCAGCCAGATCAGCTGGACCTCTAAGAGTTTACCCACATGGTTCAGCAGCCTTGGCCAAGCACCTCCAGGCATCCTGCTGGAAGGGTGATCCACTGAGGGGATGCCTTCCCACCGAGGGAGCCCATGGAAAACCTCCCAGTGACTTCAGTGGGAACAAGAGGCGGCTGTGAGTGAAAGATCAGACTAAAGCTCTGCCCTCAGCTGACCCACCCAAGGCAGTGGGCATCGGTTCGTGCAGAATTTGGTCCGTTGAGATGCTGATGTTACCCTTTGATCAGCTCACTCTAGGGATCTGCCACCGTCCCCCCGTCACGAAATGAGACCTTAATTCCCTGCAGTTTTTGCTCCTTAGATTTAACTTTTTTTTTTTAAAGCAAATGATTCTCATACGTTTCAGCTATAAATGTCTCCATAAAATAGGGCACCCATTAAAATGATTTGTTGTATGTGATTGTTCAGAGCAAAGGCGTTGGTGGAAACTCACAAAGTCCCAATGCTTGAAGCTGTCAAGGCAATTACCCCCGAAATCCCATCCAGCTCAGGCCTTGCACAGACAGGAACAGTAGCTCTCTTTCTCCAGCCTGGCTTAAAAACATTCCTGCGGCTATCGACGGAGTCGGCAGAATGAAAGCCAGGCCATGGTGTGTCTGGGTGGTGAACACCTCCCAGAGTGCTCTGCAGCTGTGGGCACCAGTCTCTACGGCTTTACACAGCCCCAGGCCCCCCTGAACCACAGGCTTCCCCACAGCCACCAGGCACCGAGCCACTTCTGGCTCTCTGAAGTCCTCTCTGTCTGTCCACCCTGGCTGCCCGCATGTTTCTTGTCTCCCTCATCCCAGTGATACTTGAGGCTGCTGGGCCTCACCAGCTATCAGGAGAAGACATCGCTACACCCTGAGGTGGATGGATAAGGGCTGCCAGCCAGGGGATGGGAGTCAGAGGGAATTATCCCCACACTATGGTGTCTCTGCCCAAGGGGGATGGATACCCACCATTTCGGGAAGCAAGAGCCCACCTGGCTGGCAGAAGCCAGGATAAATGGGAAATTCCAATTGTTTAAACAGGCATGGAAAGGTGGCATCAGCAAGGGTGGTTAAATCTCTCAGCACTCCAGACCTTACCTTGAAGCTTGGCCGGGTGGATGCAGGAGAAGGAGCATCTCTGCAGGTAGGTGGTCCCCATGGGGCAGGAGAACTCGGCATAGTACACGTGGGACTGGTCAGGGACACCGCAGTCGATGGGGTCACAAGTCACAGATCTGTCCCACCGTCCCGAGCTGCACATCAGCACCACCTCCTGCTGCAGAAAAAGCGAAGCTCCATCAGACTCCTGCAAGGGAACTTTAATCTACTGGGGCATCACCATAGTAGAAAGGTGCCACACAGGTTTCAGGACAAACATTTTTCCTCCACCATTGTGCCCTCTCTCCCCGCTCTGGACACTGAGTTACAAAGCCCTTACCTGTTCACGGGGCAGCATGTGGGGTGTGAAAGCAGCAGATGGCCCTTGGGGTAATCCTCCAGCCACTGTGCACTGTCTGAGTAGTGCCAGAGCACAGTAAGGGAAAAAGGAAAATCCCTTCAAGATACACTCCAGCTTCCTGAGCTAAGTTATTCCCAGCTCCGTGCACTGCAATTTTCTCCCCTAAAAGGTCAAGTCTCACTTCAGCTGTTGTGAGGCAGCTCTTCTGTTGATTGTTTTTCCCTAAATGCACCAATTCCCTTATGCCTCAGCCCACAGACCTCACTGAAATCATAAAACTTCATTTACCAGTCCTAATTAAACAGGCCTTACACAGATGGGGGACTGCATGAAAACATAAACCCCCATGGTCCCACCACTAAACATGGTCAAAAGGTGCTACCAACTTCATCAAAACTGGGTGGTGGATGATGATTTGCCGTGAGCAACCTGGTCTAGTGGAAGGTGTCCCTAGCCCTGAGGATGGGGTTGGACTAGGTGAACTTTTAAAGGTCCCTTCCAACCACACCTACTCATTTCCACTCCCACACTGCTCACCCCACTCCACCAGCCCTCAGTCAGAGGCTAAGGACCTAAGAGGTGTCTTTTAGCTTCTTCACTAATGTCCCTTCACTAGCTGAACACAACCAGCCTGCCTGTACAGTCAAACGTGTGACCTGCCCTCCCTCTCAGCATGTTTTTACTGAACCTGGATGTGACGGCTCTGAAGGATATCACCAGACTTGAGCCTGGTCCTCTGGAGTGTGCAGCAGGATAATAGCGTAGCTGAATGAGGTGAAGAGGATGCTCAGGAGAAGAGCTGCGTGCGTTTTCCCCAAATTCCTTGAGAGGAGCAAGGTCACAGCCAGACCAGTAACATCACTGGAGGGCTCAGGGCAAGGCATTTTCAAGCTGCCATCTGCTGTGACAGCCACATGGTGAAGCTCTGTTCAGAAGTTTCCCATCTCGTTGCCAAACACAGGAAAACTGTCACCCGAGGCAGATTTATTTTGTGCGGTTTCATCTCGGAGAACGGGAACATTTTGTTTTCCCTGGGCATGTCTTGGCCCACAGAGCCGTGTGGCCATGTAATTAATAACCTCCCAGTGAGGAGGGGCTGAGCAGGGCATCCCCAGCTGCCCTGCTGCACTTTCCAGTGCCCGCCTCTCCTCTGGCCAACGCCGATGACCCCAGGGTCACAGGGTGATGCTGCCGGGTGTCACAAGCACTTGCAGATCTCCAAGGAGAGGAAAGGTTCTCCCTGCTAAGATGGCCCAACTCACCTCCATCTGTCCATACGAGTTCATGCTCTCGCTCAGTCTGGCATGGGAATCACCTCAGCCCCTGAGACTCCAGTTCCCCCCTCCTGGAACATCCTAAGGACAGGACATGCTGTGCCTACAGCCCTGCCAAGGTGACTGCCCGGATCCAAGGCATCTCAGCTCCTGAGGACACATCAGTCCCAGGCCTCCTCTGCCAACAGCTAAGAGTTGTGCTGGCATGTGGCTTTTACAAGGCATACCCCAGCCCTCTGGAAAGTGGGACAAACCCTTTCATGGTGACCTCTGCGCTGCCCCGCTGGCGTGGGCAGCGTTACTGCAACACAACACAAAGGAAGAAAAGCTCTCCGTGCTCTCAGCTGCCGCTAAATATAGTTGCTCTGCAATGACTTCATTTTTTCCTGAGCCATTAACTTCAGCTTTAAGAGAGAAAACATCCCAGGGATGTTTAACCCTCCCAGCGATGCCCAACGGAGAACAGCAATGCCTACCTCTCCCTCTGCGGGAGTGCATCACCCTGGCTCGGGACATCCCCTGCAGTGCCTTTCAGCCTGGTCTGCAGGCAGCAGTGGGCTGGGAGGAGTAGGACTGCAGCAAGGGAAGGAGATGGATGGATCTCCAGAGCAGGACCACCAGCCGTGAGCACAGAGGTCCAGCACCAGAGCAACACCGGGCTGGGATTTACTGGAAAAGCAGCGAGGAGTTTGGAGCTGGAGGAACAAGGTGTCCTGGGGTCACTCCTACCACTGCAAGGTGGTTAAACCTCTCTTAACTAGGTCTTGGCCCAACAGGCCATGAGGTCACTCCCACCTGAGGGTCCACTCACCTGGGTGGGGCCCAGGCTCTTCCCGCTGCTGGAGCGGGGGACAAAGCCCCTTTGGCAGGTGACAGTGCACACCATGTGCCCCGGGCCACCCGAGGTACAGTTCAGGGTGGCAGCGTGAGCGAGCAGCGGCTGTGTGCAGCTTCCTGATCCCTCACAGGCACCGTGGGCACAGCTGTGGAGGAGAAGAGAGAAGGAATCAACCAGTGGGTCTTCAGCAAGGAAGGGCTGTCTCCAGGTGACCCCTGCATGGAACACTCAGCAGGTCGCAGGTGCCTAGAGATGCACACCTATCCCTCAGCCCCAGCTTCTTCCAGGCTTGAAGTCTCCTTATAATGATGCCAGGAGGGTACTTTTTCCCAGCTCTGCCTTGGCTGAACCTCACCGTCTACCCCATCTCACACCTTCCCAGCAACCACTGTGTCCTTTCAAGCAGATGAAAGGAGGCACAGCTCAACAACATTCCAAAAATCCAAGCTGCCTGGTGATGCCACTCCAGCTCCTCTGCCCCAGGGTGGGCAGGCTGCATGGCACAGAGCCTGCACACAGCCTGGCACCATGGGGCCTCATTGCAGGTGGAGCAAGAGAACAAAAAGAAGGAGGTGACAAAGGCAGGGGAGGCAGCAGGTACAATTCTGCATGGCTTTTGAATCCACACCTCAATTTCAGTCAGCCTTAGTACAGGGTAAGGCAAAACTCGCAGGAACAGGTGGTCAGGAAGAAAAAGATGAAGGGGCCTTTTTAAAGCCTTTGCTGATAGAACGGTGAGAGGAAAAGTTTAACTGGAGAAGAAACTCTTGCAGATATTGGGGAACCATCTGTGAGATACTCTTCAGGTGATGTGCAGTCCCCCTTCACGTCCACACAGCTACAACCGCAGCCTGTGGTGGAAGGGAGAAGCTGGACGTGCAATTGGCTCCTCCACCCCACTCTTGTTACCTTCCTCATGCTGCTGTGATGGTCTTCAGCACTCCTTTTCTTCCCACAGGCCCACACAGCATTTCAAGCCTGTGCATGCTGATGCCAGACTTTTTGGGATTAAGACCATCCCAGCGTGCACCTGGTCCAGGGCTACAGACTCACCTGTGGCCACTAAGGTGAGGCATCGCTAAAAGGAGGAATAACCTCCCCTGGGCACCACTGCAATTTGAGAGGTTGCAGGCAAATTTGCAAGGCATCACCAGTTCCCTGGAAATAAACACTCTCCTCACTGCAGCAGCTTCCCACTGAGGACCAGTTGTTAGGTAATGATTATTTAAGCATCTCAAATAATCCCACAGTGAAGAGTAGTATTGGCCAAAGGGTTATGATGTCCATCAGTGAAATGCAGCCAGTAGGTTAATTACTTGGGGTGGAATAGGCACAAGATATGGGGTTGACACAACATGCTCTGGTCATCCATCAGTCTGGCTTTATCTGTTACCAAGTGCCATAGGTGCAAAAACTGACCTCAGCCCTCCTCAGTCAAGGGCAGGGGTGCTGCAGCTTCATGCATTACGTGAGGAGGGAAGGGAAGGAGTTGTACCTGGACACCTCTCTTCCCTCTGCTCCCTGCTTTGCACAGGGCTCCTGGCCATTTCCACGGGCTGCCTTTCTCCCAGCGAGGCAGAGGCAAAACTCTGCCTCTTGCCTTCACTCACCCTCTCCAGCCAAGGATGCACAGCTAGAAATACCACAAATGACACCAAAAAATAAAAAATAAAAAAATAAAAGAAATCAGTGCCGACACAGACGCTGAGGGAACACAATGTGCTGTTGACTCTGGACCAGTCCACCCAGCCAAAGACACGGTGGAAACCTGCAGGCCACAGCCCTGAAAGAGCCGGTGGGCACAGGAGGGGACCACAAAGGAGAACAAGAAGAAAGGGGCTGTTTTTTCAATGCAGACCTGTTTATGAAGTGAGAAATGGTTTCAGGGCAGCTGCTGCAAATTCTTTCACTAGCTTATATTTCCATTTGCTTCCTTTTTAAAGAATTTGTTTTATGAGCAACAGCGTTTGTCAGGTCATTAGCTTCTGAGGGCATCTGGTACCAATTGTAGCCCTCTCCCCTCCCTCCCCTCCTGCAGTCACCTTCTCCGGGCAGCTGCTTTGCTCCCTGCCTGTGCCCCCGGCACGCACATCCTCCCATCCCTAACTCCACCTCCCTGCGATGGAGCTGCT
Organism: Pseudotriccus pelzelni; assembly: GCA_035584735.1. Taxonomy (NCBI): domain Eukaryota; kingdom Metazoa; phylum Chordata; class Aves; order Passeriformes; family Tyrannidae; genus Pseudotriccus; species Pseudotriccus pelzelni. The sequence goes on along the minus strand of JAWMRA010000005.1, from coordinate 27,089,860 downwards.
GTCCTTACCTTCCTTCTGTGCATGTCTATGCAGGAGCAGAACTCCTCTTTCCAGCCTTGCTTCTGCATCCCATCCCCTTCCCTGCCAGTCGTGGGGACGCATGAAGATGCACCTTTCCACCAGACCAGGTTGCTCCAAGCCCCATGCAGCCTGCCCTTGGACACTTCCAGGGATGGGGCATCCACAGCTTCTCTGGGAAACCTGTGCCAGGGCCTCACCAGCCTCACAGTAAAGGTTGATGGTCCCAAAATTGAGTTATGAAGTGTGTGCTCATCCTAGCACTGGATCGAGGGTGGGCGGTGTCATCCTCCAGACACATCCAGCCCAAGAGCTCGGTTGGAGCAGCTCTGCTGGTGCTGGTGGAGGGACAGCAGGTCACCTGGGGCAGCCTCAGCAGCTGGGGCAACGCTGTTATTAAGTAACAATAAACCAAAAACTGATCCTTTTCAGCACTACTGGGCACATCACGGTTTTTCACCAGCTCAGAAGTGTAACTGGCAGTGGGGTACAAAGTAGATTGAGAGATCAGCAAGATTTCTTACTATATTATAAATACATTATATATAGGGTAGTTATATATAAGATACTGATAATTACAGGTCATAAATCAAAATATCAAAATATTTCTTTTTATATCTATCACACTTCTATACTCATGCACAGGTTCTGTGTGTGCATGTAGATATATTTTTGAAATCATAGAAAGGTTTGGGTTGAAATAATTACCTTTCTCTTTGTCCCAGAAGATGACTAATCTATCACTGTTTTCTCTGTGATTAACTACGCCCCTAATCCCACAAATACCCACAAGATTTTATTTTGGAAATGATCTGAGAGCAATCAGCTCATGTTCCGAGAAGCTGTTCTCATCCTACACGTAGCTTTGAAGTCTAGTGTTGCTATTCCAGACCTAAAGAGGGGCTCACGCCACCGAAAGCTGTCTGATTTTCTCAAACGTATCCCTAAGCTTAAAAAAAATACACATCAATTCTGCCTACAAACTTTGGCTTGATTACTTGTGGGTCCCTTCCAACTCAGCACACTCCATGATTCTGCGACTTCCTTTGTCACTACCAGCATCATCATTGCTGTCACTGCTTTACTCCAGGCCAGGACACTCCTGAGCCCGGTGGTGTACAAGTGCAGGTCAAAAAAAAAAAAAAAAAGAAAAGAAAAAAGCCCTGTGGTCTGACCCCGTCATGATCCACGGGCTTTACCAGGACTCGGGTAAAGCGATGGAATAACTCGCAGCTCCCAGCCCCTGGAACACCCTAGCAAAGGCTGGACAAGGAAATGGTGCAGTTAGCCCAGTTCTGATCTCAGCATGAAGGAGCTCTTTCTGCTTTTGATGATAAATGAAATTCCTGTATCGCAGCTGCAAACTCCTGACTCCTGCCCATTTCTGATTCAGGCCATATAAGATGTGGGATGAGCCAATATTTTTTTAAAATTTTTTTTTTCTGCCTGAAACATCTAAAAAAATTTCCACTTCTACCCCAGCATCTTTTGAAGCTCAAACTAATGATTTGTCAACAACATTTTTACAAAATACCAAGATTTTTCTTCTAACTTATTCCATGTCAGCACAAGCCTGCACAATTTTCTGGGCTCACCAAGTCCCATAACTTATACATCAAAGGAAGTTTCAGATCTGGAAGGCTGCGGAATTCTGCCTAGCAATGGCCCTAACTGCTCCAAAATGGTAAAAGCCTTGTCCTGAAATGAGAACAATTCTGAAAACTGGAGCAAAACTTTTCCTTCGGAATCCTTCATCCTTCTAGAATAAAAGCCACTGCCAGCAACGGAGCAGGTTGAGCCGGTGGTGGCAAGGCTGGTAGGGAGACACCGCTTTTGTTGTGACAAAGCCCAAATTCTGAAAAGCTGAAATTTCATGTTTTACAGCAGTTATTTCACAAAACACAGAAAATGCTGATAGATTTACTCACGTCAAGCTAAGCCAAGTCAAATGCAGTACAGCTGCCTGAAGTATAATAAATCATCTGTACATTGCTGTAGCATCTACCCAAGGTTTCAACCCAGAGATTGCTGCTAAAACATCCCTTATCATCAAGCTCCAGCTCTTCACAGGGGAAACTTTTAAGTTCTTCTCATGTTGCGAATTTTTGGGTAGAGGGGGTTATAGGAGATGTTGACAGAAAGGTAAAGGCTTCAGCCAAATCTCCTGGAGTTAAAAGTCATCACTGCACGTACGCTGGTGGAGCCTGGATTGTAGCACTCAACATCAGCGAGATAAAAGATGTTTACCCCGACGTGGTCTAGCAAAAGAGAATAGCTAGGAAATGAGGAAAGGTGTTTTGGAAATACTTGGGAATGTCTCCCTTCAGGCGTGTTTCCCGCGGAGGTGAAAGGTCTCACTTTTCCAGTAAATCTGATGGCAACCACCCCTGTGGGAGCAGGCGACATGTACAGACCCAACGGGTGCTGGTTCTTCTTGATTATGATCTGCACTGAGGTTGCCATCCCAAGGAAAGGTGTTTGCTTCTGTACGTGACTCCCAAAGAAACTTGGCAAAAAAAATTAACATCCCTGTGAGTCATCCAGTGTCATCTGCCTCGGAGACGGGGAAGAGGCATCACTGACACATCAAATGGCCTGTTGGTCCCTCTGCAGCCATAGCGGCAAAAGGAAAGAAAAAAGAAGCAAGACTAAACCAACTTAATACATTTCCAGAGAGTTCCTTTCCACCTTTTGTTGTTGTTGCTGTTTGCTACACCAAAATAGATGTATAGAAGAGCAGAAAGGGAGGTTGAATGAGATGTCAGGTTTGGCCTGATCAGCTTCCCAACCCGATCCAGGACAGTCTGTACCTAAAGAACACCTTTATCCATGTCCAATCCCCACGGGAACACACTGCACCTCATTTTCTCAGCTTGCCCAGAGGAATTCACTTCTGATCCACATCCACCACCATGAAAGACATAGAAACAGCAGAAAGATTTCAAAAGGGGAGCTGCAAGCAGAAGCCATAGCTGAGCTGCAAGACTTATACTGTAAGATTTAAGGAGGAAAAAAATATTTATCCCAATAGAGAGGAGATAGTGAGAGGATCTGATGGCTCTATACAGACACATACACACAGAAAAGTCATCTGTGGCAGCAGGCACTGAGACCCTTCTGACAAGGATGGAGCGAAAGCAACAACTTTCATCTTGAAATCAGAGGCACCTTCTCAGCAGAGAGGGTTACAGGGTATGAGAACAGCTCAGCAGGGGAAATGGTGGACTCACCACCTCCCGCAGCTTGTGACAGGAGATAAGAGAACCTTCTGAAGGATGAGTTTAATCCAGTTCCTGTGAAAAATCCCTGCGCCTGTACGACATTAGGAAAGGCAGGGCAGAACAGGGGAGGCTGCCTGCAGTTGGTACACCGAGGGCTCTGCTGGCAAACCTCAGGAGCTCCCAGTTCTGCTTCCTTCTTCATGGGACACGGGAAGGACAGAGGGCTTTGCATGATTCACGTAAGTTCCAAATTGGTAAGAGAATAAGGAATCAAGATCAAGCTCCAAGGCATCACCAGGATCCAAGGTCAGAAGGGAAAGCTGCCTTGCACCTGACACAACTGCTCCGTGTTGTAATCCACCTTCCCTCCCTGTATCAGGGGTTGGCCCTGCTTGGAACGTGTTTATTGGAGTGAATGGCCCTTTCCATCAGGTGACACCAAGCACCCTGTTTCACAGCTCCTGTATTTGACTCGAGATCGAACTGATGAAAAACTTGTGTTGGGAGATATTTTTTCCTAGGCAAGACTGGCTGGTCTCAGGGAAAGGCAGAAGGTATCTTAAGCGTCCTAAAAAAACCCCACGTACAAAGCATTAAACTCAATAAGCTGAATAGGCTGCAGAGAGCAAATGGAGTGGGCCGATCCATGGAAATGATCCCTGCCCTTCCAAGGGTTATCCCTGATACCTTCCGTCTGGACACCGAAGCCACCAGTTGAAGTGAATGATCAAGTCCTACAGTGGAGCCTCGGCCACTGCTGCCCCTCAGCCAGTCAGGGACCCACAAGAGAAGTGCCAGAGATCAGCAGGCTTTGATGCTGAAGGAGAAACACCTTTCGAGGTCCCAGTGGCAGAGGCAAAGGCTGAGGTGATCCCATACCCCAGGAAAGGAGATCGTCAGGACTCCAGAATCATACAATCGTTTAGGCTGGAGAAGCCCTAAGGTCAAGTCTAACCATTAACCCCGCACTGCCAAGGCCACCACAAAGCTACATCCCCAGGTGCCACATTTACACGTCTTTTAAATCCCTCCAGGGATGCTTATTCCGTCCATGGGGCACCCTAGGCCAGAGGGATAGAACTGTGATCTGCAAGGTCCCTTCCAGCCCAAACCATTTTACAGTTCTACGAAATCAGACACCGGCATCTCTACCCAGGGTCCCCATAAATCTTCACAACAGCACAGAAACAGTTTGTAAACTGACCCTGCATAATTTGATGCCTGGAAGAAAGAAAACAAACCAAATAAAAACCTACTTGGGAAACAGCCCTCTTTACTCAGTAAAGTTTACAAACTGACAATAAGTAAACAATCCCCTCCTGCATCTGATTTTTCTCTCCCTGGCATCCACTTTCCATACAAAAGGAATCCAAACCAGACTCCCCTTGACACCTTTACACCCACTTTTGGGGGGGTGGCACTACACAGGAAACACAAACAAAACCACACATCACATCACCTCACCTCCTGTAGCACCTTTCCTGTGAACTCACCCGGGCACTTCTCAGCATATGCTAACAAAAAAATAAAACACACTAAAAATAAAACCAAGTTAAAAATAAACATAACAGAGGAAATGAAATATGTTCCCCTGGTTCAGGGTATAGCCTGTACCAAGGAAAACAGGAGGGCCTGTGGCTCAGTTTGAAAATGCAAAGAAACAGATGAAAGCTTGAGAGAGTTTGAGTCTCCCAGGTGGAAACTTGTTAAAAGTCTGATTTCTGCCTGACTTTTTAAGGTTGGGTACAGAAAGCAAAGATGACTCCTGATCTGCTGACAGAGACAGCAGAGAGGGGCTCCTGGTGACAGCAGCGAGGTGGGACGGGCGGACACAACTGCTCTGGTCTGCAAGTTCTCTGCCAACCTTCGGCACCTCGAGTGGCTACAAAAGGAGAAGGCAACTCTTGCTTCAGAACAAGGATGCGCTTTTCCAGCACCAAACGCCTGCTGCACCCTGACCCGGGGAGGGCTGCGTTTCATCAGCCTAAACACGATGTCAGTGTTTTGCCCAGCCTGCAACGCACTGCGAGATCCTTCAAGATGAGAGATGCTACAGAAATGCCAAGCTGTCACGTATTTATTATTTTGGCAACGAGCATTTCTAGGCTGAAGTCAGGAAACCTCGTTTCTTCGTTGCTTTTGTTACTGTCCCTTCCTCGGGTTATTTTAGGAAAGCACTCACATGCACGTACCGCGTATGTGAGGCTGGGTGCGTGCAAACTCTGTGTTCAGTTCAACTCCGTGCAGGAGGAACACGGATCTTCTGGGATCTTTTACAGTTGAATGTCTCTCAACCTCTGAAGGTTTTCTATTCCTGGATTTTTATAGAGGATTTTTTTTTTTCTGTCCCAGAGTCCTCCTGCTTTGTATGAAATAAATTGTTAGCCCTTAAAAATAAAAATACTGCTATGCTATTTTGGAGATGTAACATATTTTAAAAAGATAATAAGGGGGGGTGGATACTTGCATGTTTCCTGACTTAACAGAGGAGGTTCCCTTATTATTAGTGTGGCTACTGGAGGCTGTGAGCCTAAACTCTCTAAGTATTCAAGCCTTTAAGTCCAGAAAAAAAAATAAAAATCAATAACTACAAATAGCATTTCGTACTCCAAAAACTCTGCAAATCTGATTTACTCCGAGTATTTGCTAAGGGCACGTGTGCACCCTGCAATTCAACATACTGCTGCTAAGCCAAGGCCATGGGGAGCCCGTGGGACGGCAGGGAAGGGAAGGGGACGCACGAGGACCCTGTTGTGCCCAGGCAAAGGGGACAGCACACAACTCAGTGTGCCTTGCTGATACGGGGGCTGGCCTGTGCTTCAGATAGAGTGAGACTTTTAAGAGAAAAACATCCATTTTCCACTCTGTTTGCCCCTATATGGGCATCTCCCCATCCCTAGTCAAGGCTCAGCTGGGTCCAGTCAGCCTGTTCCTCCTCACAGTCACTTCTGAGGGGGAGGGGGAAGCTCTCAAGCAACGAGAATGCAGAATTATTTTAAGGGATGAGAAAATGTAATTGAAAAACCACATCAGTTGGCTGGGGTCTTAGAAGCATGTGGGTACATAGCTGTAACAGCTACCAGGAGGAAACGTACTGCATTTCAGGTGGACGCTGATCCTTTAATGTAAGGCTGAGAATAATATTTACATGCTGACTCACTAAGATTTATGTTTCTGTATAAATCACACATGCACTTAAAAAAGAAAAAATAGTAAAAAAAAAAAAAAAAAAAAAAGAGAGAGAGTAAAAAGCAACTTCAGGATATTCACGGCTTCCAGAACTCTACATAAATCAATTGTACCACAATCCCACAGGCTTTTAGGCAAGCACACACACACTGATTAGTTATCAGGGACGTTCGTCCATTCAGGGCCGTCAGCAGGAGAAATACAACAGTAGCATGATGTGATGACCCTGGTCAAAGCCCTTCCACACTTAACACCCCCACGACTCCAGCAAAGCTCGACTCAACGCTCAGTATTCCCAGCGGTGGGGGTTGAGTAACTGGCTGAGCTGGAGCCCTGGATCAGCACACGAGCGTAACTTCAGGGAGCCTGGGATCCGAAAGCAAAGCCAGACTTGGCAGGTCTGGCTGTCGTCAGCCCTGCCACCCCTCTAGGACACAGGCTGAGCACCAGCCCTTTGCTCCTCCCCGGGTCGTGCCTCCGCTCGGCACGATCCTACTGCCTTGTTTATTTAGTCAGCGTTGGACACCAGTCCTTCCCCATCACCAGCACAACCCGCCAGGAGAGCGGTGCCCCTCCTGCAAACACTGACTCTCGCTTGCTGCCTTGTGAAGGCAGGCACAATAATAAATCAATAAATTCGAGTGCTGATTGCCACTATTAGCGTTATCGGCGTGTTATGACGGGGACAGTGCGAGACTTGGCGAGGAGCCTGGGATAGGCCGGCAGTGAGCACAGAAAGGAGGAGGAGAGCCTCATCTCCACCTTCCACAGCGTGGGGAAGACTAGGATGGATGGATGGAGACGGAGCTTGTAAAGCACATGCTGAAGAAGCTGACACTTCAGCTTTAGCAACAACCCTCAGTGACAACTTCTTAGCTGAGGGAGCTGCTCCCACCAGGAAACAGTCCTTCAATACAGTTTTGTGCAGATGCACAAGCCATGCACAAAACCTATCTTTGTGCCTTTCACCCCAGAGAGATAAGCAAATCAAGACTCGTTACATCAGAGCTTCCAAAAAAAAAAACCCTCGAAAGCCACCTGAGAATGGTCGCAAATTCAAGGAGAAGGAAGAACGCCCAGAACTCAAGCACAAATCCTCAGAGGAGAGAGGTAAACGCTGGGTGCCCACTGGGACGTGCCCCGAGGAGACCATACCTGTAGCACTGCTGGCCACAGCCCTCCTGGTGCTGCAGGAGGCAGGTGCTGGGGGCAGAGGAGCCAGGCTGGGCCAGGGTCCGCAAGGCCACGGCTGCGACGCCCACGAGAGGGGAGGAGAAGTTGAGAAGCACCGAAGCAACCGGGCGGGATGGGCCCTCCTGGCCTTGGGCGATGCTGATGACGAGGGGGTTGTGCTGGCACGACAGCTCGTACATCCCTGCGAGAACGGTGAAAGGAAGAAGCCGCCGGCTCAGCTCCGGGGCTTTGCTTTGGATTTACCTCGCGTGCTCCCGCCCCGCATCCCGACAGACCAGCGTGGAGGCAGAAAACGCCACAAGTGGGGACAGGGGACGGCAGCACCGAACTCAGCAAGAGACCACAGCTGTCGTGGGGGCTCCAGGTGTCCCTCTTGCTGTCACAGCCCACAGGTTGCTCACCCAGAGAGTGGTTCCCTCCGTCTGTGTCAGTCAGCTGGACAGCGACCATCGGCTTGCGCTGCTGGCTTGGGACAGTGCCGGAGGAGGCCAGGAAGAGCAGGAGGGAGGTGGGCACTGCAGGTCTCTCAAAGCAAACCTGGGAAGGAGGGCAGGAGAGACCCTGAGAGCAAGCAACAACACAGCTTCTCTAATCCCTTATGTGCAAGAGAGAGAGAAAGAGGAAACACAGTGAGAGAGCAGGAGCAAGGGGTCAGAGGTACGGGGCTGCAAATGGGTGGGAAGAGAGAGAAAAGAAGGAAGGGAGCTGGAACATGGCCCTTTCCCTCCTAATTCCCCTTCTCCCTTTTACTAGTCTTCTCCACATGTATCAGTCCCACCTTGCCATAAATTTACAATATCCTCACAACACCCACATTTGCTGCTCTTAAAATTGAGCAAGCCCTTGAGTGACCCTTTTTCTGCCTTGTCTTCACCAGGCTTCAACTTCCACCCCACAAAGTGCTGGCCAGGCCAGTGAGGCACCCAGAGAAGACAGCTACCAGCCTTGCCTCCAAAATATTTCCAGTAAAAAAAACCAAAAAACCCAAAACAATCCCAAAGAATGTCCCCAGTACCCACAGCGACTGAAAACTGTCCGTCAGCCAACACGCAGAAAGATTTGTGGGAAGAAGCCCTGCCTGCGAGGAGAGCCGACAACTTGCCACTTGCCTACAGCCCCGAAGGCTACAGGAGGCAGCTGGGAGACTCATGGCATCAGTCATGGCAGGGCAGGTGTTCTTTGGGAGTAAAAAGACAGAAATGTTTTCCTCCTCCACCCTGGAACCCCCCCCCACCCAGTGCAGAGATGTGTTTTGATCAAGATCCGCCCGATAGAGTGTTTGTGTTGAGCACTGGCATGGAGGAAGCTCAGAAATCCGAGGCCAAGGTGTATTTGGGAAGAGGACAAGTCTTGGCTGGCCGGGCACAGCCCAAGGAGCCGGCTGTGGGAGCGGAGGGGACAACCACGCGGGTTTGTGGTGGCAGCCCAGCCTTGGGGGGGGTTTGTGCCACGTCCGGCATTGTTCACTCACGGGAACAGGAGAAAGCCTTGGGCTTCAGCCCAGGGGTCTCACCCTGCAGGGAGGTGCTCGGCAGCAAACGCCCCACGAGTGAGTCCCTGCTGCTGTGTACTTGCTCCCTGAGCCAGGGCTTGCTCTGCTGCAGACCTGGCCTGGTTGCACAGAGCGGACCAGAGGGCTCAAACATTTTCATTTGGTGCATCCCCACTGTCTCCCTCGGTCAGACAAGCAGAGGGAAGAAGGAAAAGAAACAGGAAAGCAGGAAGAGCCAGCAGTGCTCACAGTAAGCTCCAAGGAGCACTCCAGGACAGAGCTACAGCTGGAAAGTCCCAAGGAGCCAGACAGTTTTAACCCAACCACCTCCTCCTCCAAGTGTGGTTCCTCAGGGGAGGAGAAAAGGTTGGAGAGATTAGGTGAGGCTTTCCCTGGACTACATAGCTTAAGGTGGAGAGTTTAGTGTTTCACTTCTTCCTACAGTGCATCCATATGAGGGTGAAGGATGCTGGCCCCAAGTTAGACCAACAGTAGCTGACTTGATTATCATCCCAATCCTTTTCAATACCTGTTATGTGTTTGGCCACAGCAGGCTATCTTCTTAATTTTCCTCCCTCCCTCCCTCTCCCCCTTTCTGTTTAATTTCCTGCATGTTACACATCCTGACTTGCTTACAAGTGATTTTCATGTCCCTCTTCATCAGATGTATTAAAAACTGAGGACAAAGCATGGCTTGATATCTGCGAATCATAACTATTCCCATCTGCAGACAAACCCACAGGGCCTGGCAGGCGCTTCGTTAGGTGGCACAGACACACACACCTCTTGCTCCCAGCACGGCAGCAGGCATGGTAAAACACTGGCACAGGTTGCCCAGAGCAGCTGTGAATCCCTGGAAACATTCAGGGTCAGGCTGGACGGGGCTCTGAGCGAAAGGTGGGGTTTGAACTAGAGGGCCTTTAAGTTCCCTTCCAACCCAAACCATTCCATGACTCTTGGACCCAGCCTTTCCCTTGCTCATTGGTGCCACCTCTTGAGAAACACTGCGGGAAGCAATTCCTGCCATCCAGTGAGTTTCGTGGTGCAGTTCCGACCCGGGTGACACAGATGCAACAGCTTTAAAACGGCCGTGGCAGTCGGTGGCCACAAAACACCACGTGCACGTGGGTACACATGTGCAACAACAGCACCATTCCTGCCCGGGCAGGCAGCTGGGCTAGGCAAATTGTCAACAACAAAAAAAAAAAACTGTCTTTCCTAACCCAATCTGTTACCAATCAGACCAACTCTATTAAAAAGAAAAAAAAAAAAAAAAAACGAGAGAGAGAAACAGGGCAGATTTATTACTAGTCCATAAATAATTTTATGGGCGGAAAATAATAGCACTCCTAGAGAGAGCACGGAGAACCAGTAATGAAAGTCTTTAATATAAACATCCATAGAGGAAGAGAACTGACCACAAGCTCCAATAAAACTGGAACACGCTTTAACCCCTGGTGAGAAGTGGAAAGCAAGCTTTCATCTAGGTAGGGCAGAGGGGGAGGATTGCTGCTTTCTCACTAGCAAGGGAGGAAAGGAGGCACATTTGTCACGGCCAGACACCGAAGCCAGAAAGTGGGTTGTGAACACACAGAGAAGGAAGACAGGGAGAAGTAAAAAAAAAGAAAAAAAAAAAAAAGTAAAAGGAAGTTTTTTTGGAGAGGCAGAGGACCTCAGAGCGATACCCATGTTTACTGACTCAGGTCTGATAATCCGCCAAGTCATCTGAGAGTTTTGGGAAGAGTCCTCTCTAGAGAACCTCGAACAAAGCAGGGCAAGATGTGTCTCAGACTGCAGAGGGAGCAGCATGCCAGAGCCTGGCTTTCCAGAAACACCAAGCAGCAGCCACAAAACCTCTAAGCTGTGCCTGTGGTCAGAAACCCAATGCTGTAGAAGTGCTGCTGGCTGGCCTAACCCTCAGCTCTCCTCTGTCCTGCTCCTTTGCTTGCTGGGACAGAGAGGTTTGACCCTCCCAAAGGCAGCCCCCGTGCCCCTGTTGGGCTGCAGGGCCAGCACCTTGGGGCACTGAAGTGTCACCTGTGGTCTGGAGCTACCAGAAGAACCTGTGTGCCACAGCTGATTGCTGCGGTGCCCAGGACCACTCAGGAGGACAGAGTATATCCACGTGCTCTCTGCTGCTCTTCACAGCCATGGGGAATGAAGGCAACTAGGACTTTAAAAACAGCCTGTGCCCTCCCTTTGCAGGTGTTAAAGCACTGCTTGAATGTAGGGGAGAGACAGGAGCGGGTTGGTTCTCAGCCTCAAGGCATTTCTGTGGGATTTTGGTTTCACGCACTGTCCTTCTCCTGGCAATCTGCCCCAGGATGGGTCCTGCTGCCCACAGTGAGAATGAGGCAACTACAAAAAACCCACGCACAGTCATTTGGTTTTTGCAGAGAGGCTTATTCAAGTATTTTTTAAGCTTGCTGTAGCTCCTACAGGACAGAAAAGGATGGGTTTTGTCACCAAAGTGCTGGATAAAGACAGACAAATCCTCTGTGCCTGACCACACATCCTCACTTACCTTGAGCCAAACTCCCTCATCACCCAAGGGAGTCTTCTCCTCATCTGCATCCTGAGCATTCTCTTGGCTGGGAGCGCAGGGGAACCAAGCAGCCTGCAAAAGGTCCTTTGGCACATCGTGAAGGTGGGATTTACACACCTGAAACGAGAGATTTATCTCAACTCAAAAAGTTGCAAGGAAAGCGAAGGAAAAACAGCACCTACAAAACCCCAAGGAAGACTCAACAACCATTGAGAAGGATCCCAGGGTGGTTTCCAGCATGAAGAGAGTTAGGATGTGGTTTCCAAAGGGACACCTCACTGCCCACACATGCACAGGAGGCCTTTGCCATTTTGGAGTGCTGTAAATATGCTGTTTGAGCACCTCATGGTGCCTGTGGGACAGAGTAAGAATTAATGAGCCAAGCCGTGAACTGGTAGGTAGGACCAGAGCACCCTAATTTTTGGCTGTGCTCATGGGATACAATGGTGTGATTCATTTGCCTGAAAACCAGGGTGATCCAGACATTCCCACAGGCCTGGCAGACAAAACCTTGGAGATACATGTGTCACTGTAGAGGAGCAGACACTGGAGCTCAAAGTATCTCATTTAACATGTACATGTGGGCAACTTAATCAGACTGCAGGTTCTCAACACTGTTCCTTATATCAAGTCCGTAGAAACACACATATAAAGGACTAAATACGATCCTCTTTACATATTTCTTGCCCTTCTTCAGCCTGCTAGGAAAGAACATTGCACACCACATTGACGCCAATCAGGCGAAATCCCCTCCAGGCTCTGCTCCAAAGCCCATATGAAAGATGGGAACTCTCCCATTGATTTTTCCTTGGCTTCAGATCAGAGGGCTTGAGAGGGGTACAGATGCTGTTGTGTGCGTGATTTCATCCTGTCAGGCCCTGACCTTATAAGGTATCAGACTTTCAGGGGTTTGTTTTTTTTTTTTAAAGCCACCAGTGGGACAAGTCACATGCTCCGAGTTGTGCACTTGGCTGGTGGGATGGGGGTGGTTACAGGGGGAGGTGCTCCCTGCCTTGGATGAAACACACTTCCACGAACAGCAGTTCCTGGGCTTAGGGACTGATGAAAGAGGGGTGTTAAAAATGCCCAGGTGTTCCACTGGCTCCCTGTGTGGGAATACTGTAATCAATTAAAGCTTCCAGGGCTGTTTTGTTTGTGCTCTTGCAGCAGTGACTTCCTCAGCACGGGCTTTGCTAGGACACACTTTTTTTGACCATGCCTTCACTCACCTTCACAACAGGCTCTCCAGTGACCAAGGAAGCAGGGCAGGACTTCACATCCTGATGGGAGGCATAGGCTCTCACTGCCCACAGATCCACGTATCCATCAGGAGTGTAGGGACCACAGTCCAGGATGCTGCTCGTCCTCTCGAAAGGCTCACATGCACCGTCCCCGTCATGCACGTAGCACAGGCTTGGTTCCCCTGCAGGAAGAACAGGGATGAGCTGCTCACAAACCAGGCTCCAGGCACACACAACCTCCTCCTGTCATAGGAGTTTTGCTGGCTGTGTAGCCTGGGGTTTTTTCCCCACCACAAGGGCCTGACAAGATCCGTGGATCAGTCCAACTGCAAACCCAGGCTTTGTTGAGATGAGGTGGATCACCCCTCAGAGGCAGTGCGAATAATGTACAGGTTGTTGATTCCTGCCTCAAAAGGAGTCAATCCATTTGGATCTCTGTCTCAATCCACTTGGACTCACCAACACAGTTGAAGCCTTTTTCCTTTTTGCATTTCCTGGAGCAGCCATCTCCATCCAGCAAGTCCCCATCATCACATTCCTCCTCCAGGCTCCTAAGGGGACAACAGACGTATTAATACCCCCTTTGACTCAACACTCTTGTGCTTCTGCCCAGTCATGAGCGAGGACCCTATGTATCGGTTCCAGTTCTGCAGAAGCAGGGAGAAGAGGAAAAACCACATGTGGAATAAGGTAGAAAAAAGAAAACACCTTGCCAGGTGATAAAGAGGGGTTGAATTACAGCACGTGGGAGAAGGCATGACCATACAGTGACTTCCCTGTAACACTTGAGGCAAGAACTATGGGAGAATGGAAAAAGTAGAGAACAAAGTATCAGGAAGTCTTCTTGCTGGAGAAAGCAAGTGTTGGAGAGGGTGGGAGGTTCTGAGACAGAACTGGTGTTTCAGTGCAAGCTGAAGAAGGAGAGGCAGAAGAAAGGAGAGAAAGTTCCTCTCCCTTTTCTCACACTGCTAAGACAACTGTTTTCAAAGGAAAGTGATTCTCAATAACCTGGAAGTTGAAGTTTGAAAAAGCTAAATATGGAAATTTGGCATAATTAACCCCCAGGCAGAGGATTAGGGTCTCTCAATGTAGAAATGGTGCATCCCTCTTCATTTGGGGTCTGAGCAGTGAGCAGACAACTCTCTAAAGACACCACACTGTGTGGGACTGTGCTTGTTGCAGAACCTACTTCTGCAGGGCCATCACCCTGTGCCCTGTGTAGAAAGTTATACTGCCCAGTTCCAAAGGCAGATCCTCTGTGACAGTTCACTGAGATGAGCCAAAAGTCAAACACTGCAGTCAAGCACAGAGGATGTTCAGGTTGGACCCCTCATCCAGACCCTGCCCTCAAAAAGACCATTCCCTGTGCACCCAGCATTTTACAAAACACAAGCCCCACAGCCCAGTCTGCTGCAGGGATATTCAGTGCAGCACCTTCAACCAAGGACCACAGCAGCTTTAAAGAACCTCCACTGAGAGCGTGACTTACGTGGTCACCTTCCCATCCCCGCAGTAGGGCGCTTCGTGGACGTGGACGAGCGGCGGGGAGGCTTCTCCTGAGGTTGTCCCAGAGACTACCTGCACCTGGTAGTGGTACACGTGCCCACGTGTGACTTCCCTGCAGGAACAGAGACAACTTGAGGGAACAGCAACATCTGCAGGGGATTTGCCCACCACAGCCGTAGATATCACGTGTGTGTCCATGCAGCACCGCAGTAGGACACAGGTCTTCACACTCTGCCAGGGGCAGAGACTGTGGGAAGAGGGTCTCTTCCAGGTCATGCAAAGGGGTCTGCTGCCTGTTTCCCAGGGGTCTGAGCCGGGGGGAAGCGACATTATCTCGAGCAATCGTTTTATTGGTTGTATTGTTGTGGAAAAGGTCATTTTACTGGTTTCCCATCGATGGGAAAAATGTAATTTTACCAATTGTATTGTTGGGGAAAATGTTTCTGGGTTTAACAAGCTGCTTCTAGTTAGCCTGGGCTCATGGGCGAGGGCCATGGTGGGTCTGCAACACACTTCCTCAATAGAACTGGGTGTGGTAATTCCCAGAGCAGGGGAAAAAAAAAACCAACAACCAAAACACAAGCGAAACCACCATCCAGGGATTTAAAGAGGTGGGACCTGAGGTCATCAAATCTGTCCCGGCCGCCCCCCCCCCGAGCCCAGGACGGAGCAGCCCCACCACTCACGTGTCGATGAACCGGCGATGCACCTGCACGGGGGCAGCGGGGGAGCCGCCTGCAAACGGGGGGTCCCGGAGGAGCCGGTACTGCACCGGCTTGCAGGAGGAGCAGAGGGAGCTGTGGGGCATGGAGGTCAGCAGGGCCGTGTCGATCTCCATCCTCTCGTCAAAGGTGTAGATCTTGACTCCCGACATCTTTTTGGGGATGTTGAGCTTCACGGTAAAGGGGACATCGCAGAAGGTGTCCAGGGGGCCCAGGTGGATGGAGTCCCCCTGCTCTGTCAGGATCTCAATGTCAGACAGCGCCTTGGGAGAGCCCGTGGAGAGGTACGTGGTCCAGAGGGTGAGGGAGTCGGGGTAGACGGGGTGCAGGAAGCGCAGCTCCAGGATGCAGCCGTCGGGCTGGGGGCACGGCACCGTCATGTTCATGTCAGACAGGTGGAGCTCCGGACTCCAGGCCTGCAGGCTGGGCCCGCAGGGCTGATCCACATCTGGGGGACCTGGGCAGAAGGGACAAGCAGGAGGCTGCTGAGAGCCAGGGGACAGCTGACAGCTCTGGAAGGCTGTTCTCCCACCAAAACCTCCAGGACAGTACCCAGGCTGACCTCAGACCCCCCCAGCCTGCCTCCCCTGATGGTGGATTAGCACTCAGCAAAAGAAATGTAGCGCTGGGCTTTCAGACTCAGAAAGCATCACTGGATTTTATTCTCCTGTAGTAAAAATACCCTGGTCTTCATTAACCATTGGAAGCATTTCTTAGGGCCCAGCACCAATTCAAAGCCTGCATCCATTTAATACGAGTCTAAAAGTTTCTAAGAAACCGTAAAGCCTCTCTTTTTCACCAGAACAAACACACACTTACTGCAGACACACAGAACGACCAGAAGCACGTGGAGCCAGAGGATCAACAGCAGCACATGCACCACACACAGCCCACGGGATCATTTCACCTGGTCTCCTGCCTCCTCTGCCTTGCTCTAGGAGGAGTTCAGGCAGCATGAAAAGCTCCTGTGACAGCTGTGTGACCTTGAAATCCACCACCATACCCACAAGGTGGGTCTCTAAACCAACAGCTGGATCTCAGCACAGGTTGTAACACCCTGCTGCTGTTCACCTTGCCAGGGAGGAATAACATCCCACCCAGACTGCCCAGGGCTCAGCACAGGCTCAGCGGGATCAACACAGAGCTTCTCTTGCTCTCTTTGGACAAGGCTGTACCAAATCCCCTGAGGTTTTGAATGAGGTCCCAAGATCTATGTTTTAAGGTTTATTTCAGTGAAATGCCCCTCCCATTGGTCAGTATCTCTTAAGAACACCTGTCTGAACAACGATTTGGGTTGATATTGGTTTGTCCAAAGCCAGCTGGCCATTACCAGGTATCCTCTGAGCACCAACATGTCCTTCCTGAGCTACAGAGCCCCCACGGAGGGAAGACAACCGATACTCCGAAACAAAAAGAGATTCGTTTTCTTGTCCCAACAAGATCTCGTCTCTTTCTGGGGATTCACAGAGAGGAAAAGAGAGGAGAAAATTACCCTCTGCTTCTTCTGGGGTCCAGTAGCCGGAGGAGTCGCAGACCCGAGGGGAAGAGGCCTCGTGCACGTACTGACGGAAGGTGCCATCCTCGGCACAGCTGTCACAGAGCGTGTCCTGCTCCCTGCTGACAGGAGACACACGTTGGCACGTCTAAACACGACCAGTCAACTTTCCATCCACGTTTGCCCAGGTGGGATCAGACGGGAACTTGGAAAAGCAAAGCTAAGCTCTCAGAAAACCCCTGGGCGTATCATCCTGGCTTGGAATAAGCTTCTTCAAAGACAGGGAAATAAGAGTGGCTACAGGAGGCTGGATTTAATCCCTCCTCCGTGCTCTCTGTGTAACCTGGGATGAATAACCTGTCGGCCACCCACCAGTCAGGGCTAAGAGACCCCACTTCCCCGGGCAGTGCCCCGGGAGTTGGGTGGGTGCTCTTGGGGCTGTGTCTGCTAAACAGAGAGTCACGTTTTGGCTTTCAGCACTGCTGTAATACGAATCAGTCACAATAATGTCAGTTAAAGGGTGTCCCACTGTGCTCTCCAGGAAAGAAAAAGGCATCTTCCTGTGATGAGGGCCTGCATCAGTCTTTTCCCTTGACCAGTTCATCTCAGGGCATGCAGAACCCCCACCATAGATCAGCTGCTGAACCGGTTATAAATGAGAACTCGGGACGGTTGGAAGGAGCCATGTTTTCCTGCTTCCAAATCACTTAATTCCCCACCAAAGCAATTTGTTTGGATCACTAGAGGCCACCCAGCACTCAGAGCCTCTCACACCTCTGGTGATATGCATGTGCCCTTGTTATCCGTGAGCAAAAGGCCCATTGTGGAGAGCATCAGCTCTTTGAAAGGGCAGCAAACACTGACCCAGGAGTGTCCCAGCTGCCATCAAACAGCACTTGCCTTTTAATTACAAGAGACAGCTTTGTGAAACAGCTTCAAAACAAATTCAAGAGCTCTTTAGTATGTGTTAATGGTCCTACAAAGAAAAAAAACAACAACACCAAAAAACGGTCCCACCACCTAAAGCCTGGTGAAAACCAAAATGTTTTAGTAAGAGGGGCTGCTGAACGGAGGCACTGGTGGTGTATCCAGGTCCTGGTGGCTCCCATACGTTGGGGAGAAGACAGACAGCCACCCAACACTCGTGGCCACGCACTGCTCACCGGCCAAACAACTCGAGTTCCTTGGCACCGTTTCTCTGGTTTGAGAAGTTTCCTGCCTTACCCCCAGTTCGCTGCACTGCGAGTCCGTGACAGCGCTGGGAACGAAACCCAGCTCTTGCGGTTCGAGCTCCCTGCCTTAACCACAGGGCTGCATTTCCTCCTGGTAAATAGCTACTTCATACAATAAGTGCTAAATGAAGCTCATTTTTCATTCCCCGATTGCACTCTGGGGTTTAAGAGCTGGCTTCGCCTCCTGATGCTCTTTGGCTTCCCCTCCCGGCACCCCGACAGCGGAAAGCTTGCGGGAGAGCCCATCTGCCAGCGGGGCCACGGCAGCAGCCCGGCTCCTGAGTCTGAGGGCTCTGCTGGAGACGACCGAGGGGGACAGGGATGGGGGGTCCGCACCAGAGAGGGTCCCTCGTCCCTTCCAGCGGGCTCCTGTGCAATCCCAAGACCACTGTGACAGCAGATCCCTCACCTCTCGTGGATGACACCGCTGATGGGAGGCAGCCAGTAGATGCTGAGGGAGTCCTGCGTCTGCCCCGTGACCATGGGAGGGATCGGGATGGGCGCTGGCTTCTTGCCGTGTCCCCAGCGCTGGTAGACCAGGTCCAGGTAGCAGTGCATGCGGGCCACTTGGTTGGGGGTGAAGGAGTTGGTGCAGTCATCATCTGGGGGGGAAAGACAGCCCAGGCTGAGGGTGGTGGGGGATCGGCCAGAGGGACGCGGCAAGATGCACCTTCTTCACCGGCCAAACCGTTCGGGGGACTCCGAGGGAGAGAGCTGGGAGGCACCGGCGCTCTCCGGTGTCGTGTGTCCCCAAAGCCGCAAGATGGCACTGCCTCAGCAGCTCCGCATCCCCGCACCTGCCCCGCACCAGCTCCGCCGGCTCCGACACCTGGGAAGGGCCGGCCGCGGGTCGAGCAAGGGGCCGCGGAACTGCTCCTCAGGATGTGGTCCTCCTGGGATGCCAGGAGGAACAGCAGCGCTCTGCGGCTTGCCCTTGGGAACCGAGCCAAAAGGGTTCATCATCATCATCATCATCATCATCATAATAACAATAGGAGCGGCTTCAGGACTGGAGAATAAAGGCACACTACCACGCAGACAAGAACAGCCTTGATGCATGGCCAATGACCCAGTGCCAGGGAGGGACGGGTGGAAACAGCCTGAAGCAAGAAAGGGGTTAAGAGGCTACTGCAAGCACTGCCTGCCACACCCCAGTGCACCAGGAAGGGCCGCACAGGTTAGGGAAAGGTGCTACTGATGAAGGTGGAAGGGAGGGAAACCCAGGTTTGAAGGCGGGTGGCCCCTCACAACCCCTCAGGATGATTGCTCGTTACCTGTGTAACTCATGTAGTTGTTGAAGGGTGTCCCTGTGAAGTGTGTCTGGCCGCAGGTGTCATTGGCAGGGTCGGGATCCCGGCAGAGTTTACTCTTCGGGGTGGGGGCAGTGTCAGCACAGAGGTCTCCCGTCTCCATGGACGGAGTTGTCTCCCTGCAGGGATCATCGCAAGATTCCCGCTCGCTCACTCCCTTAAAGACGTGGTACAGCCCCAGGACGTGCCCCACCTCGTGGATCATGGTGTTGGTGTGGCCCTGCATGCCGTAGTAGGCAGGGTTGAGGACAACTCCACCTGGAATTGCAAGTACAGAGACCATCATCCCAAGAAAGAGACAGTAGGCAGCTGCCATTACTCACCTGCGAGAGGCAAAACTCCTCTCATTATGCATCCAGGTCACAGACAAGGTGCCAGATGTAGACTCCAAGATGGACATATTCAGCCTCCTGTAGGATGGGACAAGGCTCATTTGCCCTCTTGGAGTGGGGTAGGTGGTTTCTCTTCCCCTTCTGACCACATTATTCCCCCCTCAACACCTTCAGTCATTTCAGCTACTATTTCCCTCTGTGTCTTTTTGCATATTTTATAATTCAGTATCTGCTTTGGATCACACAACTCCAAATGAGGTTTGGAGCCAGGGCACCAAAATGAGCCATGATGCAACTTTAAAGGGATCATCTTTTGAACCAGAGGCCAGAAGTCCTTCCCTAGCCTAGACAGGTGGCTTTGGCACACCAGCTCCCTTGGCAAGTGAGAACAACAAGGTGCCGAAGTCCTGACACACTTGGCTGTGCCAACTGGAAGCCAACTTCAGCACAAGTCCATATGGAGATTCCAATAAACTGCCAATGAAATCATCCATGATCTATTGCTGCAACCTCCAAACCAGAGCCTGAAGAGTAAACTGAATCTCTCATGAGCTTCTGTTGCAACCCGCTAAGCTTCTACCATAAACCTGACACAAACATTGTGTTTCAGAGTGGGATTTCCCAAAGCACAGCTTCTGAAGATCCCAGCATCCCCATCAGAGGGGATCTGTGTGTGGCAAAGTAGACCAAATGAAGCAGACAGGATCCCTCCATCCCTCAAAAACCTACTCCTCCTTTCCTGGAGGACTGCACTGACAGCTCTGTGCCACATCTGCCGGGAAACTATCCACAGAAGATGCTCAAGAACAAAAAAATTTACTTCTCTGGCCTCCTTTTATTTGCCTCCTTTCTTTTGTCCAGATTAAAATGTCATTGAAATCTCTGCATTTTTCTCCCTGCTTTGAGGCTTTTCAATCTCCCTTTCCTCCTCTCATTCTCACGCTCCCTCCACTTTCCCATGCTGCCTTACAGCGGAGGAGCAAGGGCTGGG
Organism: Pseudotriccus pelzelni; assembly: GCA_035584735.1. NCBI lineage: Eukaryota > Metazoa > Chordata > Aves > Passeriformes > Tyrannidae > Pseudotriccus > Pseudotriccus pelzelni. The sequence goes on along the minus strand of JAWMRA010000005.1, from coordinate 27,069,372 downwards.
GAGCATCAGCAAGACAAGTGGGCTAAAAGCAGACCCCAGCATGTGCCCAGGCTGACTCCAGGCAACACCTCCGTGGCTTGGGAGGCTGTTTTTCACACAGCCACTTTTAACCCAGACAGCTTGGATGGCAGCGTGGCGAAGAGCCGGCTCTGGCACAGCTTGCTCCCTCCTTTGCAGGGCCCTGGGGGATTTACTGTGCCAGCTACCTCACGGCAGAGCCTCTGCCACTGCATCTCTGCTGATGATCACTGCCCCTGCCAGCAAAGCTAGAGCTGGCAGGGGGCCACGGTGTGATCTTGTCTCCAGCCACAGAGGCTGCCTGAAATCAGCTCCGTGCGCTACCGGAATACCTCACGTCCTCGAGTACAGGGCATTCCTTCCCAGAGAGGGTTTTCTTGGGAGCACTGTGTCCCTGGCAGGACACCAGCGCGTCTGTGACTTGTCTAGGGGAGCCATGCTGGGTGAACGCTGCATTTGGGGCTGGAAAGGGACCTTCAGAGATGCCCACCAGCAATTCTCGCCAGCCCTCGCAGCAGGGATGTGAGAGGGTGAAGAAATAAGAGTGGCGTCTTCAGCGGAGCATCCTGCGTGTGTGGCCCATGGCAGGGCTGAGAGACACCACTGACCTGTCAAGAGGCACCACTTCTTAGCTCAAAATTCATGTTTATTGCTCTTCCTTCCCACAGTGAGGATCTTCTGCCCAGGGCTTGAGGCAAAGGATGGGTCACAAAGTAGCTGCATTCCCTTTCTCCCCAGTTGTAAGACAACAGAGCAAAGGACTTTGCATCCCATCAGCCAGCTCTTGACCCTTTAGGTGCCTGGAGATGGGCCACAAGAAGGTAGAGAGGTTGAAAAATCCTTCTGGGACCTTTCCATTTTGGCCTGTGAACTATCAGGTTTTGGAAGCCATCCCCCTTCTCAGTTACCACCCTGGTGAAGGCTATAGATAGCAAAGGGCATCCCACTGACGGAGAGCCCAGTGGGCACAGAAAAAAAAACCCAAAAAAACAAAACTGCTTCTGATTTGAATCAAACCGGGGCACGAGAGAAGGGAGAACAGAAAGAAAAGGCATCTCTGCAGCCAAACCCAAGCCTGTGCAAGGCAGGGGGGCTGCCTGCCCAAAGGTCTGAAAGGAGGAATGTGCTCACAGAAAGAAAATAGCGTTCATAAACAAGTAAATGGGATGTGAAAGCCCTGCACACATCCTGCAGCTCTAACCACAGGGAAAGGGGCTGAGCACCAGGGCACGGGGGGCCTTGTGACCAAGCAGCCTCCTCCCAGCAGAAACCCAACACTCTTCCCAGGCGTGGAATAAATGGGATTCCGGTACAGGGAGGGAGAAAACTCTCACAGGGGAGGGATGCCAAGGCTGGGATACCCTGTCCCTCCCCTCCTCTCTGCTGGCTTTCCCTATCCCATTCCTTCCCCACACTCCACAAGGATGATCATATTTTTAGTACTTTTTTTTTTTTAACAGCTAATTAAATGGCAGGATTAGAAACAGCATGAAAACCCTGCCTGCCTTCCAGAACATCCCTATCCCTTCATTCCCTGTCCCCACAGCTCCCTGATGAGCTGGGAGAGCTCCCAGCTTTGGACCAGGAAGTTCTGTTTCCCCTCTGCAGGATCCTGGCTGTGAAGGCAAGATGTGGAAGAGTTCATAATATCCTGACAGGACAAGCCTCCCCTCTCTCTCTTCTAGGGATCAGGCATTCCTCCTCACCTCTGCCTCCTCCTGCCCTGGGAGATGGGCTAAATTGGGCTTTAAGTGCCCGAGAACCAGCTCAAGGAGGTTCCCAAGGTCAGCATTTACACAACAAGGCTAAAATCTTCAATATCCCTGTGATATCGAGGGGGTCCAGCACTCCAAGGCAAGTGAACCAGAGACTTCTTTGGACTTGCTCACCCAAACAAGTCCAGACAGCTGGAAAGCTTCAGTTCTGACCTCACAACACCTTGCCCCTCCAGACCAGTCCTACCAGCTGCAGAGCTGGTAACGTCCCCAAGGCCAAGCCCCCACTTTGATCAAGGAACAAAAGATGCCCAGTCCACCGGTCCGGTGAATGATTAGCACTGGTGTTGGACCCCACTTCTCCTCACACATATCCCTGGAGGCTCACACTCCCAGGGCAGACTCTGCTCGATCAGACCCAGCCACGATCACTGGCAACGCTGAAGGACTCCGGCCCACGCCAGCCCCCAAGAAGCCGACCTGCTCCCACGTCAGGGCCGTCCCAGGGGACATTCTCAAGCAGCCACGGGACCTTTAAACGGCAAACCACAAAGCTGAACCTGCGTGGCGGGGCCAGTGTTCCCCAAACACTGAGTCACAGCCACTGATGGAAGGAGCGCATGACAGTTAGTCAGACAGGAAGATGGCCATTGCCTGAGGTACCTTTGATGGAAGGGCTGGCCCTCCTTCAGGATCCACCGGCCTCTGCCAGATATATGAGCTGGCCCCAGCTTATATAACTGCAGAAAGTATTTATAACATCAACTGTTCACAATTCCCCTGCCCTTCGACCATGTTTCTGCAGTTCACATGCAGCTGCACACGAAGTTTAAAGCATCTGCATTATTACGCTGCTGGGGCTTCTGAACAAGGCTTTCCACCACGGAAAGCTCGGGATGTTTTAAAGGAAGTTAAAGGTGTTTTAACTACTCTGTTTTGTAGTTAAAAGAGATTTACTCCTAAGTTCTCAGAAAACTCACTCCAGACTCCAAGAACTCTGAATTTGAGAGGAGCTCACTGTGATTATGGTGGAAAGACTGAGACAGACAGTATGGTCACAGGGAGTGGTGCAAATAGACCTGAGACTTTCTACCTCTGCTGCTGGCTGGCTGCAAGTTGTCTCTGTCTAGGAGCTCCACAGCAGCTGAAACACTGTCTATAGAAATTTCATAGACCATTTCACCCTCTCCAAGTCAGTAATTATCTTTTATGCTTCAATGAAAGTAGCTGCTGTTGGCTGTGTTATTGGTAAGCCAACCCTAAGCCTGAAGAAAGGCTGCCTGAAAATCAAATTTACTCAGGAAAAAAAATCTGGAGGAGAGCAATAGAACTGTAAGTCATCAGCACAGGAATGGTCACAGAGCTTCTGGTAGCCCCAAATGAGCATCACAAACAGAAGGGGATGAGAAACAAAGCTCACTGAAGGTGAGGACACCAACAGGAAGGTGAAGAGGACTTTCTTGAAAAACACACTCAAAGGTCATGAAAGAATATTTTCTAAGGAGGTCAAAGTCCAGATAGCATGTTAAACAACTTCTTGAGAAGAACTGATGAAGAACAGTTTGCAAACAATAAGTTTCGTGATCTTTGGCCTGAAGCAAAGTGTTAAAATAGAAGAAGGGAAGGCAATTAGAGAGGAAAAAGTCTCATGGATCTTCTCTTGAAAACATCTAAGAAAGTCCAGTTCAGGGAAACAAAGAGAGCAAAATCTGACCAAAGCTCCCTGGAGACAAGAGGCAGTTTATCTTCTTGGAGAAGTCAAGTCAGACTCAAGGAACCAATTTGATTCATGCAGGAAACCAAAGTATGAAAGGGTCTGTATGTGTGTAGGGAAAAAAAAAAAAAATCAGTGTGGCATTCCTGCTGCGTGGCAGCAGCCACTGGCAAGGGGGAAGCAGGGCTCGTGTGCTGACCTTCATATTTTAAGGTCAGGATAGGCAGGAGATGAGCAAGATTCAGTGCAAGGGGAGGAGTGTGTCCTTTTGGAGACAGACCCCTCTCTTGTGTATAGATCTGCCTCCACCCCTGGCCACTCTTAGGTCCTTAAAGCTCAGGAATTTTGCTCAAACTGCCATTCACTCCTACTGAAGTTTTCCTCGCTCTTTCCTCACCGCTGAACTTTCACATGTACTCAGATTACCCAGTAGCCTTTTGTGAGGGGTTTTGTCAGCAGGCACATATTCATGGCCTCCTGGGCCCTAAGTTTTGTTTTGCTGGACAATCATACGCATTGTGCATGGTACAAAACACATGGTGATGTGGTGGAGCTCACTGTTTACGGAGAGCAGAGTCCGCCACCCGCCCTCCCGAGCTCATTAAAGCTAAAACCAAGGACAGCCTCAAACCAAAGTCTTCAGTCTGTGCCAGAGCCCCAAAGAAGTTCAGATCCAGCTTCATACTTCATAGCGCTGGCTCCAGAGCCAAGACAACACCCCTTTTCCCCTGAACCTCCACGCTAAAGCCTTGATCCAACATTTGCAGATGGTACCACCTCTCGTGTCCCTGGCTGGCCACAAGCTCTGAGACTGGAGCTAAATGCAACCTTTTGATGAGACCAGTCACCCCAACTACTCCTCCATACAACTCCTTGTGAGCCATTGGGAGGGGTCTGAAGGGAACATGTGTGGCTGAAGCACTTGCTGCAGTCAGATGATTGTCAAGCTGAGCCTTGGAAGTGATTTCTGGAAGCCAAAAGAATAAATTTCATGGACATTTGCCTTCCTCAACAAGCGGCTGTAGCAATGCAGTATTGAAAAAACAGCCCTGAAACTCATTGAGGGAGGGAAACTGGCAAAAAGGAACTTTAAAACAGGTCTTCAACAGCAGTGTAAAACTTTTAAGGGTTGAACATCACGCACTTGTAAAAGCAGAAGGTCTAGGTCTGCTGTGCAGGTGTCAGGAGTAATTATTTCCAGTTACTTATTGAGAAACACTTTAGACATTTTGACTGCAGAGTGTAAAGGGCTTTGCCAGAAAACTCCGACACTGAAGAGGTGAGGGGAGAGGCAGGAAAAAGAAACAGCAGAAATAGCAGAAAACACAGAGTACAGCCACACTCCGGGGAGCCCAGTTGTCATTCTGGCTGTTTGGTAGCCCTACGAGGACCGGTGACCTTAAGGGTCTGCCTTGAATCCACTGAAGCCAAGGAGAACCTCGCCTCCAGCAGGTGGTAAGCCAAGTTATAAAAACATGGTAAAATTTGATAGGTATCCTCACGCTTGCAGCTGGATTTGGAAGCAGCCAGTGCTGGCTGCCTGGTCAGCCCTGGAGTCGCTCAAATCTGGAGTCTCAGCTCTCAAAACACTGACACTGCTGGTTTATCTGTTCGTTACTGCAGGCTGCAAAGCCAACTTCACCGTTTCCAGAATCCTAGAAGTTAGACCTGGAAGGTCCCAGAGAAGCCAAATCTGAGTCTAAAGCTCTCTACAGAGCCTGCACCTGATGGTGAACCTGCAGTTCTACTGTCTCTATCCCACTCCCTTCACTGTTAGAAGTTCCTCATAACCTGGAAGTACCTTTTCACTCTATAATCTCACCATCTTATCCATGAGTATGGAACAGCAGCTCCTTTCCTTAGAGCAGCAGCCATTGGTACACTCAGACCCTCTTTATTGCCACCTTCTTATTAAGCATCCTCAATACTGAGCCACATCACACATACCTCTTTGCCAGGTCAATGAAGCAAGAGGAAAACCAACAGTCCTGAGTCCCCTTGAGTGGGATAACTTACTTACCCAGGTGACTAAGGGCCTCTTTATCCCATGGCCAAGTGGCAGCACCAGCCAACTCTTCCCTGACCGAGCTGGCGAAGTAAACGTTGAGGAAGTGGGTGCTGTTCAGCTGCAGTGCCTCCTTCAGCTCCTTCACGCTCATGTACGCCCTGCAAGGACAAGGGAGAGGAGACAGTCAGCACAGACTCCAACAGAGCGAAGAGGAAAAGCAGGGGCCACCCACAGATACCCTTCAAAGGGTGCAGCGGGCCCAGAGACCCCATCCTCAACACTCCAAAACAAGCAGTGTTTGGTTAAGTGTGGCAAAATTCAGCATTTCAACAGGATATTCCGTGGCACTACTAATTCTGCTCTGTAGGGAGCAAGTTGTGCCAGTGAGGGGTTTGGGTGGGAGGCAGTCATGCAATTCTGAAGAAGCTTGCTGATTACAGCCACCAGGAAATTCATTCTTCCCTCTGTGTGGCTGTTCCTGCACAGATCAAAAGTCTGTATCACATTCACCAGTACACCACCAGTCCCAGCGTTGGTCTTCAGGGAGTTCATGTCCTCAGCTACGAGAAACAATGAGAATCTAACCTAATAACAACAGTAATAACTCCAATAATAATGGCAGCAGAATTACAGGGCCTTGGGCTGTGCTGCTTTTAAATGGGCTTCAATGATCCTTGTGCATCTCTTCCATCTCAGGACATTCTGTGATTTTATATTCTATAAATCAAGTATTGCCTTTTCCACCATCACTGCCATTAACCTCACAGGCTGAGACAGGATTAGGACAGGTAGCAAACACTGTCCCTCTATTACTACAACTTGTTTCTAAGTCTTCAGAACCTGAAGACCCTGCCCCAAGGTCTGTGAAGCCATCAATTTGAGAGATTCTAGACGGGGGGGTGAAAAAAAACAACTCACAGAAAGGCTTCAAATACATCACTGTGGAATGGTGATGGAAACGCACCATTGTGGAAATATGTCATAAGAATGACTAAACCTGCAGCATAAGGCCAACAGCAACATTAAGGTGGCGGAAAGCATTTCACTTATCCCCATGCTTCCAGGAGCAGCTGGCATCTTTGAGCTGCACGGAGAGGTTGTGAAGGGAATACGGTCAGTACTGCACGCTGGACTCGCCACGAAGGCACAGCAGCTCTATCTGAACAAGCAGCTTCTGCAGAGTGGTGTCCACCAGGGCAAGGAAGGAAGGAAGGGCAAAAAGCTGAGCGTGGACTAAGGGGAAAAAAGGTGTGTTCTCATCTGAGATGTGGCTTGAGAAAGAAAACCAACGAAATGTGAAAAATACGCTGTTTGAAATGGCAAGATCCCGAGTCAAGTTATTACACCAACAGGCTTGTTTAGAGAGACAGAGGTTGCTACAGCAAATTGAAGAGAAGGAGGAAAAGTTGAAAAAATAGAGGATTCCAGAAATAAACTAGAGCAGGATGGCATGTGGAACAGAGCTGGATAAACCCAAGGGCCTCTTCCCTAGCCCTGAAATAGCAGAGACTTTCAGAAGCCATTGCTGACCTGGGAGGTGTCAGATAATCAGGATCTGCTGACTGCCTCTCCCCTACCAGTCAGCCCCAAAAGACCATCCCGGGCTGGAGGCATCTCACCAACCTTCCCACCAGCCCTGAAACTTCAGTTACTTCAGAAAAATCTTGGCTGGACTACATGGTGAGATGAGATGACCGGCTTGTCTTCACCGGGCCCCGAGATCTCCCACCACAAAGCAGCATTCCCAGAACACTTTCCCCAGCCACACCAGCTTGCGGAGAGAAAACTCTCCCAACCGGAAAGGACAAATTAGGAGAACATGATCTCCTGCCTGTGATGTCTCGCCTGAGCATCCCAGACACGCGCCACGCTGACGCCATCCCTCCAACCCAACCAAGACGGGAGCAGGCCGGGAGGAATAGATAGGGAGAAGAATAAACAAACCTGAAGGACATATTTGTGGCATGACTGGGAAGAAAGAGAAGCAAAAATTTCGTAGGAATAGAGCATAAGGAGCGGGGAGGGGGAGAGAAAGTCTCCTTCACTCATCAGAGCTGCTCGGGGGACACAGACTTAAAAATAGCATCAATTCCTGACCTATGATATCTTGGAAAAATAGCCCCAAACCCTTCCAGGCTGTCCAAATTCCAGGAGCCAACGTCAGCCCTATTCAGAGGGATATTCCTGCTGCCCCTCTTCTGGAGACATGATGTTTTTCTGGCTGTCGCCTGCCAGTCCCTTGACATTAGCAGCATTTTTTGTCAAGCCTTAATTATAAATAACTGTAGTTTCCTCCATTGAGAGATTCGGATGGTTGAGGGATGTGTCAGGGTTAGAGGCAGCAGTTCCAGCACCGAGATGCTCGGATGAGTTGGACAGACAAGGAGAGGAAAGGACCCCAGTTACACCCACTGTGGCATGGAAAGCACAGACATCCTGCCCACGTCCCCAAAGACACGAGCGAGACCAAACCAAACTCTAGATGGGGCAGCTCCAATTCCCCTCGGCCCACATTTTCCACTGGCATCCTTAGGTTAGACAAGGAGCGCACAACTGGCGTCTGAGCCTTTTGCTTACTGCCAAAGGTTAAGCTCTCCCTCTTCTCCAGCGCTTCTGTGATTTTCCCCGGGGAGAAGGCTGAGCAGCCTTTGGTCTCCACAAACAGCCTGAGTGACAGACCTCTCCTCTGCTCCCCAAATAGCTTTCCAACTAGCCTACAAGACCAGAGTATTCCAAATTACAGGGTATTGACAGCAAGCCAATATGGAAACACAAGGAAGGACAGAAGGATGCCTGAAAGTACAGACACCAGCTGAGGAGTAAAACCCAAACAAACCCCAAAGAATAGGGCACAGGATAGAAGAGAGATGGAATAGGGACATCAGGTTTGCCAGATGAATGACACTAGGTGATGACCTGACTCTAAGGCAGGCTTCAGCACCACACTGCATCCTGCTTTATTTGTGTGGGACAGCTGTCAGTGCATGGCTCTTCTTGCTGTCAAAAAAAGGAAAGGGAGATGAAGTCCAGCAGTATTAGTGACTGTGTCACCATAGAATAGTGGAATCAGACTCAACTGGCAGGTGGAGAGGGTCTCCCAACAGGTCTAATTAGATCTGGTTGTTCAAGGTCAGATCCAGCTACAAGGACAGAGGTTTCCCAACCTCCCTGGGCAACTTATTCCAGTATTTAACCATCTTCAAGTTAAAAAAGGAATTCCTAATGTCTAATTCAAATTTCTCACATTCCCAGTTGTGTCCATTGCTTCCTGACATCTTGGAGTCCTGCTCCACCTTCTCCATGTCACCCCATCATATCAAAGGGGAAGGTCATCAAATGACTCCCCACAGGGGAGGCAGCATCTTTCCAATCGTGACTGTAAGTCAGGCTCTGGGCTGGCTTGGCCAAAGGAGAAGGCTTGACGTACCCTGGGGAGGCAGAGCTGGTGCTGCTTTTCCAGCAGGAGTTTCTGGCAGCAACAACAGGACCACCGCTGGTGCAGAGGTGGGTGAGAGGAGAGGAGAGGATCTGCTGATCTGTGGGGCAGCAGAATGTACAATCAAGCTGTAACACAAGCCTGACATGGTTTAAAGTGGTAGAAGTGGAGCAAGAGTGGCACTTTTTAGTGACAGCCATATCATATCAGGAAGCCTCAGGACCACAAAGTGGCCATGACCACCAAGAAGCAAAAGATGGCACCTCCAGATGAGAAGCAAGGCCAGCGTGTATCCTGTGCAGTGCCGTGAATCAAACTGAATTCTCTGGGTACTGCAAAGGATGCAGTGTGTAATGCCACAGGAATTCCACTGCAACTCAAAAATAGGAGTCTTTTCCCTGTAGACGTTTCAGAGGGGATGTGGGAGTGGGGCTGGGTGGAAGTTGTCCAAGTGCCCTCCATGGACAACTGGAAAATACTTGAGAGCCAGCCAGCTCCAGCTAACCATACCGCCTAATGAAGTCACAGGGGATTCCTGGCTCTGCTTTCATGTCCTTCAACCACCGCAAGGAAATTCCTCTTCATACTCCCCGCAAGCAGAGAGGCTCCCTTTTCCCCCCAAACCTCCGCTTGACAGATGAGGAATCCCTCAGACTTCCCAGAAATGAGCACCAGTCAGCCAATAACATTTTCGAACAACACATCTCTCCGAGGCTGCAAGGGGTTAACGCAACACACAGCAACCTCGCCTCTGAGGCAGCGGCCACAAGCCCAAGAGCCACAGCCCAGTCCATGAAGACAGGTGGCTGATTCAGGTGGCATGAACATTTTTGGAGCGCAGACTCCGAACTCCCCATATCCTCCACGAAGGGAGGTGCTCCTCCAGATGGTGGGCCAAAGCGATTGCCTTCCAATTCAGGCCACCAAAGCGCTCCTCTCCGTGGTGGCTTTTTAGCAGGGAAGTCTAAGGAGATAACCCCTCCAGTCCTGGGCTCTCTGCTTGCAGGAGTGGATCTTCCTGGCTAGAATCTGTTAGCCCTCATTCCTGTTCCCATCCCATCTCAGCCTTGCCTCCCTTCTCCCCTGGCACAGGCAGACAAAGCCCAGCACCACAACGTAAACACGGTACCATCCTGGCACAGCACGCAAGCCCAGATGAGTTGCTTGGGCTGCCTCCAGGCTAGGCTGATGGTGGTCCTTTGTAACTGAAGCTGCCTCACACACTGGGTTTACCTTCCCTGGAATTTCTGGTGTTAATTCAGCCCACGGGGACGATGTATTTTTAAGTCCTGCACTTACTAAGACTCCTTGCATCCCCATGACCACGGTCTAGGAGCTCTGACTCCAGTCCAGCACTATGCTGGTACGCCACAAACATCGCTGCCAGCATCATGACAACTTGACAAGGCAGCAACATCCAAATGACTCTCATCTGGACAGGCTTTGGTAACACAGCCAGATACAAAACACATGCAAGATGTGAAGGGAAGGCTGAGAAACAGCCAGACATTCCCCTGGGATCACAGGAAGCACAACACTGCTGGAATAATACCCTCCGTAGTGCTCAGGAGTCTTTCATCAGCCTCATTGTGTGCTGGACTCCGGCCAAAGAGCATTTGAGTCCACAGGGGATGAGGACATCCCAGCTCTTGGGCATGCCTGGAAAAACCCACCTCTGAGGCACAGACAGCATGAGGAGAAGAGCAGCCTAGGAAGCAGCCCTCACTGGCAGCACCGTTTAAACTTTGCACGAGTGACTGAGCATCAAGGTGTCAAAGAGGGCAACAGGGCAAAACAGGATCCCTCAGGATCAGGAGGTTTCCTTGTGCATGAGCACCTCCAGCTGGATTCAGAGTTAACTCTCAGTCCCCATCTGTGAGCGGGACTTGGCTTTGGGACCGACGCAGCAGCAGATGTTGCAGGGTCAGAGAGCTGCCCTGGCAAAGCTGCAGGTGGGATCAAAAGGACACGTTGTTGTTCGAGGCTGTGACCCTTCCACATAGATTTACTGGGGAAAGGGAGCAAGAAGGCTGTGGATCACTAGCACACAGCAGGCAAGCTCCCAGTTACAGCAGAGGGTAGTACGCAACTTCTTGAGGTCAGATTTGGGAAAGAAAGACAATAACACTAGTGTCAGACCAGAAAGCCTGCAGGGCATTTTGCCCTGAGATAGGCTGAAGAATAAGTGCTGCTAACAATGGCATGGCCCAGATATTCCTGGAAGTGTTGGCTAAAAAGTTATTCACTAAATCATCACTGAATCAGCCAAAGGCAGTGCTATTTTAGACCTGGTTTTGGTAAGCATTGTAGAAATCATGGAAGGGCAGATGAGAGAAAGAAAACTTGGCCCGAACTAATAATGACTTGATTCAGATCGACTTAAATTGAGGGATGAACACAGGTCTTGAATGAAGAATTGAGAACTAGGAGTGATCAGCAGACACTGCTGCATCCAAAATGACAGGGAGAACAGGGTGAAATGGGAATTCCCTGAAATCAAGCCGACTCCAGTGAAAACAAAGAAAAACAGACCTTTTTAGAAATAAAAAGGGCAAAAGAGGGAAGAATCAAATCTGCTGAGCAGGGAAGGTGAAGCTGAAGCTCAGCATAATTAAGTTGCATCCCTAGACAAAAATTACAGTATGGTCTTCACCTTTATCCCAGATTAAACATATGGTAGGAGAGCAGAGCTCAAGATAAAGGAAAAGAAATAAAAAGGCAGCAGCAGCTGGATGGGGACTGAAGTGCCATCTGGACTGGGTGGGAGGGAAGGTGAACCTCTGGGGAGGTGGCAAGTCCCAACTCTGAAGGTGTGGGATGTAGGGACACAGAACAGGGGACAAATAGTAAGAGGGAAGAGTGCAGAAATAGAAAACCTCACAGAAAAACAAAACTCAGTGGATGTAACACATTTGCAGGGGAAATGCCACCTCAGATCCAGAAGGACTAACCTCAGGACATGGCTGGAGAACTGCTGATGTCTAAAGGGGTGAACAAAGATCTCAACGAGACAGGTTGATCTGGTCGCTCTCTCTCTGACAGACCTTAAATCCACATGAAAATTTCTGCAGACTTTCAGGTATAAAGGTCTCCACTTTCACCTTCCTGCCTTGTCTTTTAAAAAAAAAATAATGGAAGTGCTTAAACACGGGGACTGATGCAGATATGAGCACCTGAAAGTCAGTGAAGGACATACAATGCCCTCTCTGGGCAAGCTCTGAATAACTCTGCCAAGGATGCCAAATTTTTAACCAGCCAGCTGCAAGATCCCAAATCCTGTCAGTGGGAAAGCAGGCAAAGGGATGCTGGCTTTTCTCCTGGGAACCGTGGAATCAGAGTACCAGGTTGAAATGGACCTCAGGGATCGTCTGGTGCAGCCTTTTTTGGCAAAAGCAGCCTAGACAAGAGAGCCCAGCAGCCTGTCCAACTCCATCCTAGTAGTGTTCACTGTCAGGGAATCCATCACTTCCCTGGGGGGATTATTCCAATGGCTGATTGTTATTGCGAAAAGTTTTACCCTTTCTTCTAGTTTTTTTTATATCTGTGGCCAGTTTCAATTCATGCTGAGCTTTTCCTTTTCTGAATGCACCTCTGCACACCTTGGCAGTGCCCTTGCAGTTCTCAACAGGTATTTGTCCACTTTTCCATCTCCGGTGTGCTTCTCTTTTGGCTTGGAGCAGGCTCAGAAGCTCACATTAAGCTAAGGGTATCTCTTTCTCTGCTTGGTTCCCTTACCTTTAAGTGGGAAGAACCGGTTTTGGCCTTCCAGGAGAGTGTTCCTGAAAAATTCCCAGCACTCGCTAGTTCCTTTACTCCTCCATGGAAGCCAATCCCTCACAACTGAGGTCTGAGCAAGCTGAAATTCACTCTTCTAAAATCCAAAATATTTGGCTTAGAACCAATCACCAGCACCTCAGCAAGACCGCAAACCAAGGCTACCACTGGCCAAGATATTACAAAGCAGGCTTGCTTGGTGTACGAGTAGCCAGTCCTGCAGTGCCTCATTCCCGGTCGGCACATCCAACACCTGTATGAGGAAGCACTCCTGCACATTCCAGGAACTTCATGGATGACCCGTGAGCTGCTACATCGTTCTTCCAGCAGATGTCTGGGTAGTTGAAGCTACCCTCAAGAACCAGGCTCTGTTGGCTCCGAGCTTAAGTGACTCCAATATTGCTTTGCTGGCCTTATCATGTTGGTTTGGAGGTCAACAGCAGATCCCTACTGTGGGATCTCCCTCGGAGATGACCCCTCTGATCGTGGCCCAGAGGCATTTGACAGGGCTTCCACAATCACCACAGCTGGCTATGTTTAGGTTCTCCTAAACATAGAGCAAAGCCACAGCTGGGCATCAAGGACTTGTCTTTGCCTCTGGATCTACCACAGGGCACCTGATTTTAGGAAAGCCACGTTAATTCCTCCTCACCAGCCTGCTCAGGGGCTGTTTGCTTTTCTGCCACATGCTGCTTTCCTCTCTGGATCTTGTTACAGCTCTGTTGACAGCTTATGTGCAGGGCAAGGGGGCAGGGACCAGTTAAAGGCTGGTTGCATATTTTAAGGCTGGCTCCACGTGGCACGCTGGTACTCGTGTTTTGGGGGGTTGAACTGAGGACGGTCCCCCACTTGTGCTGAATCCATGAGAAGAAGCCTCAGGAGAGGTTTACCCCCAGCTGTGCTCTCGCAGTGTGGTGGGCACCCTTGGGACACCCATGCCAATGGGGTGCACATGTGCATCAGATGACTGGATGATGGAAAAACACTGGGTTTGGGATGTCTGCACCCTGAGGACAAAGCTGGCTCACTGTCTCACTCAGCTACTGGCTGCCATGCATGTGGTGGGCACCACAGTCTGTCTGTGGGCCTCCTGGGATGGCTCTGCTGGGAATCCCAGCACATCTCCATGTGCCTGTGTAGGTTTCCTGGCTACAGCTGGGATATCACCAGCCCTAGGATACCTTAGGAGGAGGTAAGGTTTTTGAGAAACTCATTTGGACCCAGGCACCAGCAGAAACACTTGACCACCTGCATTTCTGTTTCCAAAAAAAATTAATTCTGATGGTTGTGGGTATTCAGTAGACCTACAGTCTCTCCTGAGCTCCTGGAGGAGCCAATCCCACACTGCAGAAAGCACCAAGGCTGACTACCAACGACCCCAAATGGTCAAGTGGTTCTGATGCCTCACACAAAACCCCTTACATTATGATCCCAAGATAAAGTCCCACAACACTTGTTCTAGGGACAGTTGTCTACCCTCTCCCTAAAGGAACAAGAACCCACTTGTTCCTATCCACTTGCCTCAAGTTAAATTCCCTTAAGGAGAAGGGGACTAATTCACCACACTGCCTTCTCCACTCTCATCCCAAATACCACCCAACACCACCATGCTGCTGGAGGGGAAGGGGCATCTTTTCCCCGTGCCCTTATGGAGGAGGCACCCAGGCCTGGCCCCGTAGCAGAAAGGGCTTGGAGAGGCGGGGGCAGCAGGAAGAGGAGTGCTGGTTTGGGATCAGGCACACACAGCAGAGAAATGCAGGGCTGTGGGAGGGAGCAGAGGGCTACGGTGAGGCTGATTGAAGGAGGCACGAAGGGAGACAAACAAGGGGAGTGTGGCCTCTGGCTCGGCAGGGACTACCTGACCTCTCCTGCCCGGGGGCACGGCAGCTCTGGGCTGACGCCGGCAGCCTGCCCGCGTCCAGAGAGCTGCTGCTGTCTGGCAGAGATGGGAACAGCAAAGCCCTAATCAGAGGGGACAGCTGGACTGCAGAGCTCCCTGCGTGCTGCTCTGCCAAGCCCAGACGTGGGAGACGGGGCTGGGACCCCTTTCCTCTGCACTGCTCTTCCCCCATCCTTGGTGCTTGTCCTGAAAGCTGGAGTCTGCTCTCAGAGGGGACAGCAGCCACACCAGTGGGTCCCAGCCCTTTGGGGCACCTGCTGGGGTGGACCTGCCAGAGCTGTAACCTTCCATCCCCAGTGCTCAGCAGGGACACACAGGCTCTCTCTGCTTCAGTTTCAGGACTGGGACAGGTCTCTCCTCCCATGCACGGAAAGAAGTGTGACCAGCAGGACAAGGGAGTGCATTCTTCCCCTCTACTCCAGTCTCATGAGACCCTACCTGCAGAGCTGCATCCAGCTCTGGGGCTGCCAGCATAAGAAAAACCTGGACCTTTAGGAACAGATCTAGAGGAGGCTACAGAGATGACGAGAGGGCTGGAACACCTCTGCTATGGAGACCTGTTCAACAGAGGAAACCCTGTGCCACCAAGAGCCAACCCATAAAATCAGCATTTCTTACAGCCTTTCAGCCCTAAAGCGCCATTTGGTTCTGCCAAACAACCAAAGCCTGTACACACTTGAAATTTAACACAAAATAAGCCAAATGTTTCCCAAAAAGCTCCTGCGGGAGCCCGGCTTTGAGCTTGTGATAGCAGTGGTGATTCAACCCATGAGCCTTCCTTTTCACCCCCCTCAGGGAGGACAAATCCATGCAAGTCCCATAAACTTCCTGCCTTATGTGACAATCCTCATGCTGCTTAAGCATAATGGGCCATCAACTTCCCCCTGGGATAAATCTGTCCTGGCGAACTGTCTTTTAGTGCTCTACATCTTGGGGGAGCTGATAGCATTTGGGGTTTATTTTAATGGGAGTCGGTAGCCATGATCAATCGTAAAAGCTCTATTTCCACGGAAATGGGAATTTAATAGATTTTTGAAAATGGTGGTTATTGACCCAGTGGGCCTTAATGGCTCAAAAACCATCCGATTGGAGGGCGTACGAGTAAATGCATATGATTTTCAAACGAATACTGGAATAGGTAGTAAAAACCCATTTAAAGTGCCGGGACCTGGTCAATAGGGAGCTTTCCATTTGCTTGCTCGGCTTTTTCTATTTCTATCCGACTGAATCATGGCCACTCTCCTCCTCGGAGAGGCTCCACCGTTTCCTCGTGGCTGAGATCATCTCGGCACGCGCGACCCGCCTGAGCCCCGCCAGGGCGCGGGGATGGCTTTGGTCAGACGTCGGTGATGCAGAGCCGGGCTCCCTGACGCTCCCAGCGTGGCACACGTGGGGCCGCCCCCCGCGGATGGGGCACCCCCTGCCGCTCACGGGGTGAGCCGAAGGGACACGTGCGCCTCGGAACTGCCCGGGGTTTAAACTCGGCCTACGGGCTCCCAGCCGATGATCCGGCAGGGAAACGTCTCAGACAAAAGTCTTGGTTTGCCTGGGGTTAACACGTACCAAAAACATCAGTGGGAGCGAACTCCAGAGGAATGTACTAATTACTAAGCAGTAATCCTGGAAGCAACGGATAGGCTAAGCCCTGATATTTATTCCTGACTGAAGCCCCCCTGCCCCAGCTAAGGAAGGTGTTTAGGGTTATCACCCCCAGCAGCTCTCCAGTGTCTACCAAGGCTCAGCACAAAGCTGAGCTATTCCCCACTTTTCCCACCACAGGGGCGGCCCTCCTCTCCTGTCTGCCTTTTTCATGAGCCTGCAGGGGCACAGATGCCTAAGATTTTTTACCTGTTTGAAAACAAACCGTGGGTTCAGCCGCTGCAAAGAGGAGACTCAAAGCCATGCGAGTGCAGGGCAGCAAGGCTGGGTGAGTGTCACGGCCACAGAATAAGGCAGAATTAAAAAAAACAAAGCCAAAAAAAAAAAAACCAACCTAAAAAAACCAAACACAAAGACCTGAAAACTCCCAAATTTCAAGGGGATATTGGTTCTCCTGCGCCCTTTGGTCTTCCCCTTCAAAATCCCTACGTAGCAGGAATTAGACAATTCTGAGTCACAGCCTGTTTCTTATTCCACTGACAAGGAGGAGAAGCAGAGGAGACAAATATCGCAGGTTACCATCTGCTTCCACCCCAGTAATGGGTCTGCCACTTCCATGCCCAAGTATAATGGATTGGTTTGGGTTGGAAGAGACCTTAAAGATCATCTCATTCCAACCCCCTGCTATGGGGGGGGCACCTTCCACTAGACCAGGTTGCTCCAAGCACTGTCCAACCCGGCCTAAAAACTTCCAGATACGGGGCAGCCACAACTTCTCTGAGAAATCAGCCCCGAAAACAGGGAAAGAGGAGTGTTTGCGGGGAGTTAGTCAAAAGATTTCAAAAGAAAGAGTTAAAAATCCAATTTGGAACCATTTAGGAGATGGAAAAGAGTCCTGCCAGGCAAAAAGGCAGTGAGGCAGCAGGTCAGGGAGGGAGGGGAGTCCAGTGTTGCCCTCTGAAGCCCAGCACAGGCGAAATCCCAGCTCCAGCACCCACCAAAACACTGCAGAAATGCTCACTATCCACAGCCCAGGGTAAGCACTCGCCTTTTTTTGACAATGTTGATGCTGGCCGGCGTTACACAGAACATGTGTGAGAGAGGGCGAGTGAGAAGCGCCAGGGGAAATGGAGAAATATGTTTGCAGCCCCTTGCGGTTTTGGGAGGCAGAACTCAACAGTGGCAAGTTATTCTAGAGCAGGTTCCAAGCTAAACAAAGCCAGGTATGGTTCCCTTTCTGCCTGGATTGTTTGTTTCACAGCAAAAATAAAATAAAAAAAAAAACAAACACAAAAAAACCCCAAAACATCTCAGGCCAGGACCGAGTTTTACAGCACTTTTTGCCCATCTTAGGCTGCACACAGATCAGCCCTGTCCCACCTAACCCACAGGAACAGATCTGTAAATCAGTTTTCTCTTACTTTTCTCCTGAAAGAAAAATATGAAGCAACGTTCCAGGTTTAGGGAGGTCTTAAGGCCTCCGAGCACAAGTCAGGGTTCCCCAGGAGCCCAAATTTCACTGCCAACCCTTACAGTGCAGTTCACAATCCGCTGAGGGAAGGCAGAGGGGATAACACCAGCAGGTGGGAGATGTTCCTGGTCTCCCCCCAGCGCTGCATGGGCTTCCCTTGGCTGAGCAAACCCTCCGGGCCAGGAGGCTCAGCAAAGCCCTCCAGACAAAGGAGTAATTTTTTGCGTCATTTTTTGCCTTGACAGAGCAGCTTCTTTCCCCTTCATTAAATGCCTCCCGTCCCCACCCAGGGACTGGGAGGCAGGAGGCTGGACGACCTCACCAATGGCAGCATCTCACTTGCACACAGCTGGGGGGGGAAGACATCCAAGACTTCTGTGTCTCAGTTTCCCTTGCCCACAGCACAAGCAAGGAGTTTGCAGGCACCTTAGAACACGCGATCCCTGCTCTGCAGGGGTTTCCAAGGAGCTCAGGAAAGTTAAGCTCCCACATCCCACTGCTGTTCAGTGGAATGCAAGTGTCCAGCTCCTCACCAGGAGCTTCCTCCTCTCCCACCCCTCTCCCATAGCAGTGGGAGAAGAAAGACCCTTTTAACAGGGCTGACAGCAGTGGGTAAATTTGCTGAGCAGGGATGACGCTCCCAGGGAGCTGAGCCAACAGCTCCTATTTCCTCTGCAAGTGGAACCACACAGCCCTGTGGTCAATAACCCCCTCCTCAGGCACTCTTCACCGTGATGGCAATGTCTGCTCTTCCCAAAGGATACAAAACGTTGCTACATTCACCCTAAACTGCTCACTGAAGGGCAAACACTTGCAGCCTTTGTATTGGTCAGTAAAGGGACTGAGACACAGAAAAAGAAAATAATAAATCTATTAAAGCCAAATATCTCCTTCCTGCTTTATATATATATATATATCTTTATTTTTTTAAGGGTAAAACCAAGTCTCGAGCCTCCAACTTATTTTTAGATCCAGGCAATTGGGTGTCCCAGCCAGAGGGCACAAGCCAACATGCTAAAAATGCCTCCCTCACAGATATAAAAAGGACACAAGATAATTTATTGGGGAGATTCTGTAACGCAACAACCATACACTAATGGCAAACAAAGCAAAAAAAAAGACAATCCAAGGCTGCCTCTGGTCCCCAGCACAGCTCTTGGGAGGTGACAAAGATTCAGCATCCTCATCCTTCCTAAAAACCTCCAAAACAAGTCCTCTGCCTCACACTGTCTCAGTGGGTTTGGGTGACACTGGACTCATTCCCTCTCGCCCCGTCACCCTCTGAAAAAGGGACAACTTGATTTCCTAAATAACAGTGGTGGCTGGGCCAAGGAAAACTAAAAGCAGTAGGACTTAAGGACTCCGGTGGCCACAGCTCAGCCTGCCAACCCAACATGGATTTAATCATCCCAGAGACCCCATCAGCGTCCAGCCAACGCTGTCGCACCAGACATCCCAGCCAGGGTGGCTGCTGAGCTCCTGCCACTTCGGTTCCTGCGGTCTTGCCAGCCCGGCCAGGGTCTCAGCCAGCGTCCTCCACCCACAGGGTGGGTACAGTGGGATGAGGAGCAGTCCTGGGGAGGGCTGACAAAGAGTGACCCCTCCCAGCCATCGGACACACGCTGTTCCTTCACAATTGCCATGCCGATACAATCGGCCCCCCTCAAGTGAGCCCCCGAGTCAGTGGTGTTTGCTAGAACAATAGCTCACATCTGGGACAGCTGTTTTCCCTGAAAGCACCCAGGCTGCCTACAGGCACCGGGCAGGGGTCCTGTGCCCTCGCTCACACGCGGATCGTGTTCCCCCTCTCCCGCGGAGATGTGGTCACCCCTGGGGGGGGACCTGGCAGGTTCCTCCAGGAACACGCTGCCAGGCAGCTCCACGCTCACACGAAGGCTCGTGGGACTGAGGGAGACTCATCCTCCAGCAGAGGCTTGTTGGAAATTAACCCCTGAGCCTTCTACCTTGGCAAGACAGGGAGTGTGTTACTGTGAATTTAGTTCCTACTTTTAGCACCCAGAAAGAGCAGGAAAGGAGATTGGGGCACATGAACAAGCTGCTTTGGCTAGAGCTGAAGCCAAACACTGGGAATCATCCCTTAGACCTGGACACTCATGCACTCTTGTGCTCCTCTTCCAGCCCCACTCCTCTGCTCCCTGGGCTAACAGAGACCCTGTCCCCACCAGAAGCCAGTATGTTATGGAGCCCTCTGCTTCTGAACTGTGTTCCCAAGACCTGACACTGTCCCTCGGACAGCAGCACCTTAGTGCTTAGCACTTTACTGCTGAAAAAAAGTCCTTCCCACAGTCGTGCTGGCCTGAGGGAGGGGCTGAGTCAGACTTTGATCTTGCCACGTGTGCCCTTAGACTGACTCTCCATGCTGGAGCCCCCACCACCACCTCCTCTGCCATAGCAATGCAGCGTCTCACCATCCCAAATCCTCCCTCTTGGGAGCAAAGTCCCACTGCTGTGCTCGTGTCACTGCTGAGCCCCGCAGAGGCACATTCACATGGATGTAGCCTCTAAGCCCCATCATGAACAAGCAGCTCGATGGACACCCTTCCCATCTGATATAATGTCCACCAAGGACATTCCCTCCTGTCTTTGACAAGTTTTGAAATCATTCATCCACGGAAAAGCACAGAGACCAAGGGCTTTCCTACAAGGAAAGAGTAAGTTTTCCAGTGAGCTCAAATTCGCTCTCATGAAATTTTAAAGGATCCACCAACAAACCACCACGCTCCAGCAAAAAGTCCTGTTTACAACTATATCCCCCCAGTCCCAGCAGACCTGCTAGAGAGGAGAAGCAACAAGCTCCAAATCCACTGAACCCATCACTGCCACCTTTGGTGTTCCCAAGGCACCCATCTCCTCACCACTTACAAACCCCGAGTCCAGCACTCGAGGCTTGGTTCTTTGGGAACAACAGGACAATATTTGGGTACAGGCCAGTAGAACTCCAAGAGGTGCCAGGGGGAGCTCAAAAGCAGCCAGAGCTCAGGCCCTGAGCAGGAGACCTCCCAGCCCTGCTTTCCTCATGGGAACATCATAGTCTTTTCCACTCCACACTTGACAGGCAGTGAAAAATCACTCAAAACACCCTCTCCATCCACCCTTCAAGTGACCAACCACCACAAGCAGCAGCCACCTACCCGCTGTAGTTGAATCTGTGCTCTGCGAATTGTTAGTGACCTCAGGCTGTACCCAAATCTTCTAGTTTTAAAATAACATTACACATACCAGCCCTCTTTCACAGGAAGAAAGGTTTCCTGCAGCCAGGGAAGAAGAAGGGCAAGTGAGCAGCTAATTTGAATGTTGTTTTACCATCTGGTTGGGATTAAGGTCTGAGCAGGTCAGCTGTGGCCCCAAAAAATGCCATCATTGCCCCACCTGCCCTCAATTTGACACCCTTTGTGCTCTCAGTTCCAACCACTTTCAGCTGAACATCTCCTGAAAATGGGCTGCTCAAGTGCCGGGGAATAGCTCGGAGTGATTCTTTCATCTTCAGGGGTCGTCCACCAGGGACATTTAGTGAGGTTAATCTGGATCAGCTTTTGAAGACAAGGCTTAAACAGCAGGAGGTTCCCAAGCAGCCTTAACCCAATTAAGCACCCTTCCCTTAGGACTGGAGGCCCGGCTAAGCTTGCATTAAAACCCATCAAGTGTCCTGTTAATCAGGTACACTTCAACATCACAGCCGTGGTCATCCCAGCGGAGGCCACCAAGGCTGGAGACACCTCGTCATTTTCCACCTCCTTTTGTCACTTTGGTTATTTCTGCCATTACTTTGGGCAGCGAGATGAAAGGCCCAGCAGCTCAGCCCTTACCCACTCTGCTCTCCAGACTCCCCTCTGGTTTTTCTTTTCACATTAACTGTGTCACACACCAGACTCTCATTGACTAACTGCCCGAGGGGGACCCTCGCTGAGTGTTAATTGCTGTTAATGAGCTGTTGCTGCTTTCCTTCCAAGAAAATTACAGCAGGACTCGGGCTCTGCAAGAAGATGGGAATCTGCAGAAAATCAAGGCAAATTTTACTGCAGGCCCTGACTTTGCACTGCCAGAAACTCCTGGAATATGCTTTAAATCAGGGTGAGATGGGCTGAAGGATAACCATCAGCAGCTCTCCTGATGTTGCCCGTCCCCTTGTTCCTCGTGTGGTGGGTCAGGGTGAATGACAAGTCCCTGACTTGCTTCCCATGGGTCCTGCTGGGGTTCCTTGCAGGGATGTCTACATGCAGCTCTTCACCTGAGTTCTGGCTAAAGTCTCCCTCCAGCCACAAGTGCACAGACTCACTGATGGGTTTTGCACGTGGGTGGTGGCCCAGCTGGCTCAGAGCACAGCAGGACTTGTCTTGTCCCATGTGCTACCAGAGGGGGTGCAGGAAGGACCCGACAAGATGCCTGAATGGCCACTGCCATCATTTCAGCATCATCCCCTACCCCAGAGATAAGGGCAGCTCCTGCCTCAGCCACAGTTGGCTCTGTCCTCACTAGGATTTTTAAGGAATCTTAGAATGGTTTGGGTTAGAAAGGACTTCAAAATTCAGCTTGTTCCACTCCCGTGCTATGGGCAGGGACACCTTCCAGTACTCAAAGGCCCATCCAGCCTGGCCTTGGACACTTCCAGGGATGGGGCAGTCAGAGATTCTCTGGGCAACCTGTGCCAGGGCCTTCCCACCCTCACAGGGAAGGATTTCTTCTTAATATCTAATGTAAACCTGCCCTCCTTCAGCTTAAAGCCATTTCCCCTTGTCCTGCCACTACATGCCCTGTAATAATAATAATCATAATCCTCTTTCCAAAAATCATTTCTCTCCCCTGCTAAGCACAGGTGAGTGTACATGCCAGCACCAGGTATGGGCCTGGAAGTATTCTGAGATGTCCAACAGTTAAGAAGCACTGGAGCCACCACTGTTCCTCAGGCTTTTCCCTCTGGTTTGCCTCTCTCTAAGCTGCAGCCCAGGGGAAGGGGATTTTAAATGGGGGATGTGTTAAGATGGTAAAAGCTTTTGCATGACTGCTTAAGGTCGTTCAAGTCAAGACAAGGTATTGAGCCCCTTAACAAAAATGGACTCAATCCGTCCACAGCGCTGGCAAGAAATTGCCCAGTGTCTCGCTCTGACTTTCTCATTTCGATTATTTTTGGCCGTACCAAGAAACGCTCAAATCCAAACCACTCTTTGTGAGAGCCTTGAAACGAAATAAAGCAGAGATGATTTAGTTCGTGAAAAAAAAATATGCTAAGGTTTCTGCCTTGCCGCCTTGATCTGAAAGGAGATGCAGAGAGCACCTCCCGCAGCGGGGGTTCCCTCTCCCCCAGCTCTCCCAAAGCCTCAGCTCCCTCCTGGGCTCTGGCATGGGGATGAAAAAGCAGAGACGTCTCGGGGAGCAGCAGCCAGCTCGCTCGCTCGCTCGCTCTCCTCCAGTTACAGACCCAGAGCTGTTGTTCCCATCAAAGCACCTGGCTCCCATTGTGCCGCCTTTCCGCAGTTTGTTAAATTTTATTTCGCGTTATTTCTCCCGTTTTGGCTTCCGCCCTAAAAATCTTTCTGTAACTTCGCCAGCTGCCCCGCTCCTCATAAATGTTCATTTAAGTATAATACCTTGCAGCAAACGCAGCAGCACTCGCTCAGCAGGAGCTCTGCCTGAACAAAACCCCTCAGGCTGAGGTCTCCTGCCCCTGTGCCTTGGGATTTGTCCTCCGACTTTGGGGGAACACCACCAACCTGGCCGTGCTCTTGGGCAAGCTCAAGCTCAGCTTGGTTTTTCCCAAGCCTGGTTTCCCAGTGGTTTTCCCACAAACATATATATTCTTCCCCAGAAATAATAGGAAGAGTGCCCTCAGCAGAGATGAGCCCAGGGAGGGTGGGTGTCCACCAGTGTCACCAGTCTGGACGGTGCTTTGAGCAACCTGGTCTAGTGGGAGGTGTCTCTGCCCATGGAGGGAGGGGTGGAAAAAGATGGTCTTTAGGGTCCCTTCCCAGCCAAACCATTCCATGACTCCTTTATTCTGTGATCTCTGAAGAAGCCGGCCCAAGGCAGCTCAGAAGAGCTCAGTGGCAGCAGGATTCTACTCGTGCCCCCACATTTCCCAAACGCCAGGCACTTCATATTTCGTTTTTCAGAGCTTAGCCTACAAATAATCAATCTTGTCTTCTGAGCAGACCAATGAGGTCTGCGGAAAGAAAATTGCAAAAGATTTGTTATTTCCCTAGTGTTCCCGTTTTCCCATTCCTTTCCCACAGAAGCAAGGTTTTTGTTTTGTTTTGTTTTCTTTTCTTTCCCAGCTTTCAGGGGAAAATCCTGACAAATGGAAGCCCTGATTCATACCAGCAAAAATTTGGCCTTTTTTAATTTAAGGTGGAGCCCTTCTTGTCTGAGGATGAAAACATTTCTCTAAATGCACACGGAAGGCAAGGACTGAGCCTTGGCCCTGCCAGAGCCCAGGCCAAGTGGTGTTGGGTGCTGATGGCCACCACGAGTGGAGAGTTGTTGTGCAGCCAGGAGGGCTGATCATCTCCTCCATGCTCAGGAAAGCAGCTCTGTGCTGGCTCACGGAATGGGAAACAAGGGGACAGGCAGGCACAGGGTGGCAGTGGTGGCTGTCACCAGAGAGAATTCCAGAGGTGAGAAAACACCTTCTGGCGGTGTTGCTCGGGCAGGGACACAGTGTGATGCCTCCCTCTGTGGCTGGGATGCATTGGAAGAAAGGATCCCCATCCTCCTCCTATGTTTTCTCAGGAAACTGAAGGATGGGTGAAAAAGGCTCAGGAAGGGAGGAGGGGAAGCCCTGCTCCTCTCTATCACCACCATCCAAGCAGAGACACCTGCTGCCATCCTCCCTCCATGTCCTGCCTGGGAGGAAGCAGAGCGAAGAAGCACGTTTGGAAAAAAAAGGATTTATGGCCGCAGCCTACCTGCTCACACAGCCCAGGGAAAAAAAAAGTGAAGGAGAAGGAAGATCAAAGGAGCAACGTGTCCCTAAAACCCTCCCTTGCAGCTTTTCTCCACAGATGCTGCCATCTGCACCGCACCACTCCCGCTCTGGTGGGCACCTCCGCCCGGCACCAGGAGCCTGGCAGCAGGGAATGAGCAATTTTCTCTGACACAGAGACAGAAATGGCTTTTTAAAAAAAAAAAAAAAAAAAAGAAAAAAAGGAAAAAATAGAAAACAAAAAAGGAAAAGCCGTGACTTTTTTTTCCCTTCCCCGACTCCAGCCAGCAAGTACATTTGGCAGAGCCCCGAGTGCTGGAAGCCATCAGCGGGGCTGTCGGCACTTCAGAGGCTCCGGCGGGGAGGGCAGGTGTGCACAGGTCACCGACCGCACCGAGGACACTGTCCCCAGCACCCCGGGGTCCCCCAGCATTGCGGGGGTACCCCTCTCTATCCCGCCCCAGCTGCTGCCCCAAAGGGCCCTGGGGAGGGCAAGGGTCCCCTAGTGCCACGGGTCGATGCTCCATGGGTTTTGTTCCGTGCGGATTTCGCAAAGTACTTTGCACCTGCAGCACAGAGTAAAGGCACACATCCTACTCAGACCAAGGGAATTTCCCTACGGGCATCACTCCCCGGGGCAGTATTTGGGAAGGCTCATGTACACCCAGCCACAGCACCTCACACCTACACCATGACATCCTTCTCCTCTCTCCAGCACTCAGGGAAAGGTATTTTGATTACAAATTGAGAAATCAGACTTCAGGCACATCCAGGGATGTTGGGGAAGGGGCAGCAATCCCCCTGCTGCGTCCCATGTGTGGGGTCAGGGTAAGCAGTATCCCTTGCTCGGGGCCACTCTGCCCACCTTGGGGATGCCCACAGTCCCTCTGGCATGTAGCCAGAGGCTGGCAGCTCTGCACTGGGAATCCCCCTGCAGGGGTTTTCCCTATGACCCCTTGCTCATCTTAGGGCAGGGGGAAACACTTAATGACATCCCCTTTACAGAGGGGGTGCTACATCATGTTGTAGGATTTACTTCCTTTGATGGCAAGCACACCCATCCCACAGGAAAACAACCCCTCTGCCTTCCCACACTGGGAAGCCACCGGTTGGAAGCGATACCCAGGTGCAGAGCGGGTGCTGGGGAGAGGCTTCACCCCATCCCTTGACCTACCACCCCCCAAAAGCCCCACACCTACCGATGGGGCGAGTCAGGGTCGAAGCAGGTCCTGGCCACGTCGGTGGCCCAGGGGTCGCAGCAGTCGCCGTCATCGAAGTCGTCCAACACGTTGTTGCACTCCATGTGGCAGACGCCGTCGCGGCGCTTCCAGGAGAAGCAGCGGCCGGGCCGCCGGCAGTCCCCGCCGTCGTAGCCGGTGAGGGGGTGCTCACACTCGGGGTCGCAGCGCTCGTTGCCCACCTTGCTGGGCTCGCAGCCCAGGAGGACGGCGCGGCGGCGCAGGGACGAGTTGTGCACCTCCAGCAAGCTGAGCTGCCAGGAGATGTTGTAGGGCCGGAAAGCCTCGCTCAGTGCCCGGTGTTGCCGCCAGATCTGCTCCCAGCTGACCGTCGGCCGCCCGCCGTCATCCTCCGCCAGGTTCACCACCCGGTACCGCACCACCTTCCAGCTCCGCAGCGGCCAGTGCTGGTTGTAGTGGGAGACCAGCTCCACGTTGTCGCAGGCAGTCTGCCCGCACGCGGGGGGGCCCAGCGGCCGCAGGACGGGGGGTGGCGGGGACAGCAGCACCCACTGCTGGGGGAAGGCGCCCTCCCGAAAGGGCACCCAGCGCTCCTCCGGGGTGGCAAAGCCAGCGGCCAGAGCCAGCCCTGCCGCCCCCTCGGCCACCTCCTCTAGGAAGGCACGCTGGAGGCGGGACTGGGGCAGGGCACCACGCCACAGGGCCAGCCCGGCCAGGTGTCCCCGAAAAGTGTGTGCGGTGCCCCAGGCGTCCCCCCCCAGCAGCAGCGTGCGGCAGGAGGACATGAAGGCGCTGTGCAGGGGTCCCTCCTGCCCGCCGGCACGGCCGACCCGCACCCCATCCACGTAGAGGGCCATCCAGCGCCCGTCGTAGCTGGCGGTGAGGTGTGTCCACGCCTCGGGGCGGTAGCGGTGGTAGGAGGTCACCTCGGTGGCGGTGGCCGCCCGGTCCGTGCGGAGGGAGAAGAAGAAGCGGGCGTCCTTCTTTCCACCCAGCTGCAGGGCACGGATGCCCAGTGCCCAGCCCCTATCGCTGGTCGTGTGCGAGCAGTTGTCGAAGACGCCTGTAGTGGGTCGGGGATGGGGGTGGAGAGAGAGGAGAGCTGGTGAGGACCCGAGAGCATCGCCACTCCTTCCCCGGAGCACGAGCTGGGTCCTCGGTGGTGGGTAAATGAAGGTGGCCAGAGGCTGGGCAGTGGGTGCTGCATCAGGGGGACACCACAGCCCCCATTCAAAATCATTTGGATGTGTAGGTGGAGTAGCCAGGAGGGATGGCAGAGCCAGAGATACGAGATGGAGAGGGGAGGAAGAGCATGGATGGGAGGAGAGGCCGAAGAGCGAGGTGTTTCTGAGCCGCTCTCTGTAGGAGTGCTCTGGCGGGATGGGATTAGAGGCTAAGCTTTTTATCTGCGGGCCAAAGCTTTTAAGAATTAGAGCACAGCAACCCAAATCAAAACAGCCTCCTCCAGGGACTGCTTCCCCAACAGCTTCCAGGCAGATTTACAGCTCTCCTTTACGCTCCAGTTTCCCTCCCAGTCATGCATCCAGCGCAGGCGGGAGAGGGTCCGAGGGGGATGTGCTGCCTCCAACTCGGCGGGTACGCTCCTCAGCCCCTGAGGTCACCTGAGCATAAATCCATCCCCAGGAACAGCTTCAGGCTCAGACTCTCCCTGTGTGCCCAGGCATGTTGCAAACCTGTTCTAGGCTGGGCAGGACCTGTAGCTGTGCTGACTTTCCCCCAAGCTCAGGCTGTGGAGTGTCAGCAGCCAAGAACCAGAGGCTTGCAGGCACTGAGTGCCCTTGGGGATTGGTGGCCATAAGGCAGTTAAATACCGGCAAGGGCAAATAGACCACTCACCGCTTGAAATAAATCCTCTGGGCTCCTAAACCACCACAGCCAGGATGTTCATGCACATCACTGACTAAGATAAATGAGCTTGAAGTCACTCTTTGAGCCCCACCAGCAGCATCTTCTGGGAGCCCCCTGCTCTCCCATTCATCACTCCAACAGTGTCCCCATGCTGATGAATCCTGCTTCCATGTCCAGAGACACTTTTTATATTTCTGCTGTGGTATTTCTTATTCTCCATCCTGCTTTTCCTTGCTGCCTGGGTTCTCCTGTCCCTCACTATACCATTCCCACTGCATGCACTGCCTGCCCATCTCCGTGGCATCAGGGCATTGTGGGCCAAAACAAAACACTCCTGCCCTGCTCTGCTGTCTCGCCTTTCCCAGAGGATGCTCAACACGACACCGTGGGGAAACTGTACCTGCTGCCAGGATTACAAAGAGGCCAACAGAGAGAGGCAGAGGTGTAGAGGAGCAGGAGCTCCAGGAGGAGCAGGAGCTCCTGGCTCTCACCCAGGGGATGTGACTGAAGCCAGGTTACCATGACCCCACGTCTCCCCCGCCAGCCCTCATAAACGTGGCCGGCAAAGGTCACGTCAAGCCCTGCTGCACCCCAGGAAGCTGCACCCCTCCCTCCATCCATCACTTTCACTGAGGGCGAGATGGGTGGTGGCCTCTAAACCATCCCACGGCCGTAACCACCCCGGGCAGGGATCCCTGCCACTGCTCACTACAAAGGCAGCCACGCACAAAGCCTCCGTGGGCGGATGGGCTTTGGCCAGCTCTTGTTTTCCTGTGGATTGTGAAACGGAAGCAGAAAGACCAGGGGAAGCTGAGACAGGGAAAAGCCAAAAGGCAGGAGGCAAGTAGAGGAGCCTTGCAGAAGTGAGAAGGCAAAGCTGGAGAGTACTTCTGGGCTGTGTGCTGGCTGAAAGGTGCTGGGGCCTGCACGCTCGAAAGCCACCTTCTGATCCTCACTGGGGTTGGGGAAACATGGCTTGGTACCTCCTCTCTTAGGAAAGCTCATGCATTTCACCTTGAAATGATTCCGAATGCCTCAAATTTGATTAAATGCTAAGGAAAAAAATGGGACAAACAGCGTCAGGGGTGGAACAGCCTCTGGGGTGAGCGTGAGCTATCATCCCCCCAAACCAGTGCTGGAGCCAAGCCACACCTGGCAGTGCCTGCTGATTTCAACACTGGCCAAAAGAAACTTCAGTGAGCCTAAAACAAAGCGTGAGGACTTCATCAAAGTCCTCAAAGGGACCCCATGAAAGTGATGCAAGTAAGGCCCAAGTCAGCTCTACAACAGGGGTGGAAAGCCAGTAAAGTAGCAGCTGGTGCTTCCTAGACATGGCCGGGGATGCCATCTCCACTGCAGCAGCAGTTAAAGGAGCGTGAGGCAGA
This sequence comes from Pseudotriccus pelzelni, assembly GCA_035584735.1. Lineage (NCBI taxonomy): Eukaryota > Metazoa > Chordata > Aves > Passeriformes > Tyrannidae > Pseudotriccus > Pseudotriccus pelzelni. The sequence goes on along the minus strand of JAWMRA010000005.1, from coordinate 27,040,347 downwards.
GCAGCATAGCCCACAGCTGGGAGCCACAGCAGAATGGTGAAGCAAAAAGGTCCAGCAGCATCCCCTGAGGGCTTCCATGAGAAGTCATCAGGCGAGCAGTTTCAAGACCCCAGAATTTGCCAAGGGGCTTGGTGTTTTGTCCTGGGGCAAACCACCAGGAAGAGAAAGAGATGCTTGTAGAAGAGGTGTGAGATACCTCCTCAGCACCTGTAAATTCAGCTCTGCCTCCTACCCCTCAGGTGGGAAAGGGGAGTTCTAACCTGGTTTGTGCTGTTCACCAGTGCCTTAGGGTGATGATTTTGGGATTTGAACCAAGAGTTGTTTGCAACAGCACAAAAACAGTTGAAGAGAAGGGTATCTGTCAGGGAAGGTGTCCCATGGAGAAAAAGCCTCCAAAGAGATCAAGTGTGCTGCTTTGTAAGGACCACACTCCAAGCAGCTTCTCCCACTGGGGCCAGGAGATTTGCAGCACAAGGAACAGCTTTCAGCCGCGCTTTGAGACAGATAATAAGGGAAATTGGCTGCTAAAGCTCTGGAGGGTCTGACACAGACCAGAAGCAAAAAACAAACCTGAGCCTGGCACAAAGGGGAATCCCATGGGGTTCACCAGAAGCAGAGCAGGTGTGGATGGAGGGGAGACAAAAGAGGTGGGGAAAGAAATGGCATCACATGAGAGGACTCTCATCTGCTGCCCAAAATGAGAAGGACATGGAAGAAGAACCATTCTTCTTCTCTGACATTGTCTGGGGTTATACCCCAGCAGAAATCCCCCCATGCAGGAGGGGCTAACAGCCCCATCCAGGGTGGCCCTAAAGCAAAATGTGGCATATACAGGAAAAAAACCACCAACTCTGAGCCTTCAGGCGAAGCGGCAGCCACACCAGCTGACAGGACAGCTTGCTTTCCATGGTCAGAACTGCTCAGTCTGGCCTCACTTCCCAGGCACTGATGCTGAGAGATGCTCAGCTCTGCCCTGCTTTCCTCCCTCCTTCCCTCACACACGGACACCTGGAGCAACTCCAGCTCCTCCCCGGCTTTGGACCACCTCACACTTGGTCCCATCGCTCCCAACAGAGCAGGAGCAGCAGATCAGAAGCAGACCCAGCACCTGCCAAAGGGCTGGCAGCTGCTTGCATCACCTGCTCACACAAAATGCCAGCAGCACTGGCCTTGTCCCCCTTGGCCACCGCACCCGGTCCCAGCTGCAGGGAGACGGTGGGAAGCGGACAGTGACTCAGGCAGCCGGAGGTGCCTGGGGCTGACTCAAACCCTGGAGCGAGGAAGCCGGGGGATATTACCCAAGTGAATGCCAGGGCTCACGGGCGGTGCTTTACAGCGCTAACAGCTGTCCCACCCTCCACAAGGAAATTTAAAAAAAAGGAAGAATAAAAAATAATAGTCACAAAAAAATGGAAACGTAAAACCCAACACCTGCAGGCCAGACCTCCAGATGCAAACAGCTGTGCTGCTGATGCGATGGCTGGGGAGGGGAGTGCATTCTCTGCATCCCAAGCTGCTGCCTGCTGGCAGGGAGGCAGCAGGGACCCAGGTGGGAAGGCAGGCAGTGATGTGCACACTGGGTAGTTTGGTAATTTCCTTGTACACAGCTGCTTTTCCCCTCTGCCACCAGCCTCCAGCCCATCCCTCCTACCTCTTCCACAGCACAGGTGACGTTATCACCCTAATATTGGGGGGATAAATCAATGAAAGGGGCCAGGCAAGGCAGAGTGAGGTTCAGTGCGGTGATCACAAGTGAAGGGAGAGTTAGAATAGAGAGGGGGATTCCCCAACCAGCCAGCTTGGCTGGGACAGCACAGAAGCACAGCAGCCCCCACTGTGGGGTCCCCAGACATCCCATGGGACCGGTACATCTTGGCGCTGCCATCTGTTCTCCAGCCCTTCCCAGCATCCCTGCACTGCCCTGCTGTGCCTGTACCCAGCACCAGTGTAGGAGGTACTCTGTGCCTCTGTGCCAGTCTGTCCCCTCAGGTCCCCCACAGGACCGTTTAGGTTGGAAAAGGCCCTTAAGATCAAGTCCAACACTGCCAAGCCTGCAACTAAACCATGTCCCTAAGCACCACATCTATACATTTTTTGAACACTTCCAGAGATGGCAATTCCACCACTTCCCTGGGCAGCTTGTTCCAGTGCCTGACAACCCTTTCAGAGAAGAAATGTTTCCTAATATCCAATCTAAGCATCCCCTGCACAACTTGAGGTAATTTTCTCTTGTCCCATCGCTTGCTACTTGGGAGAAGAGACCGCTACAACCTACACAGCCTCCTGTCAGGTACTTGTAGAGAGCGACAAGTTACCCCCTGAGCCTCGTTTTTGTCAGGCGCTCCTCACAGGACTCGCTCATCACTTGCCTGTTTCTTAGCTTGTGGGGATGGGTGAGGGGGCAATCCCCGGCAGAACGAGCCCCTGGGGCCGCCCCCCGCCCCGCGTTGCCCTCGGGGCCGCAGCCCGGCGGTGCCGGGCCGGGCCGGGCCGGGCCGTGCGTGCGGTGCGGCTGCCACCGTGCGGCCACCGCCCCGGGGACCCGCCGGGAGCCCCGCACAGCCCCGCCGTGCCCGGAGCACCGGGAGGGGACACCGGGCGAATGGAGCGTGATCAGGGTGAGCGTATCACCCGAAGGGACCTTCCAACTCCAGCCGAGCGGAGAGGGAGAAACTAGATGGGAGAGACAGAAACTAGATGGGAGCTGGGGCGGTGGGGCGGGG